>JAPDOI010001168.1:0-214684 GCA_029168955.1 Aplectana chamaeleonis | reverse complement strand
CCGACACGCGTCGCTGCCGGCACACCGACACGCGTCGCGGCCAGCACACCGAAACGCGTCGCGCGGCCGGCACACCGGGACACGCGTCGCGGCCGACACTGACACGCGTCGTGGCCGGCACTGACACGCTGTCGCGGCCAGCACACCGACACGCGTCGCGGCCAGCACACCGATTACGCGTCGCGGCCGGCACACCTACACACGCGTCGTGGCCGGCACACCTAGCATCGCGTCGCGGAATGGCACATCACGCGCGCGCCGCCGCCGGCAGCGGGTCACCACCGGCTGGGCAGGACTGCCGGAGCATAGGGCGTGGCCAAAAGTGCTTCGAACTTGGGTAATTGAACCGGTGACGTTGTTGACTCGCAAGTCATGCGCGGAAAGTGCGCTCATACTCTTTGCAGTAACACAGCTGATCTCGGTCGACATAAGATGCGCCGAGGACCAAATACCGTGACAGACTGACAGATCCCCTTTATATATAGTAAAGGCGCCGGCCGACGCCGCAGGTCGTTTGGCTTCGCCAAACGAGGGGCCGGCTTCGCCGGCCCTTTCCTTCAATCATAGGCGGCAAAAATCTTCTGGTCATGTTGGCAACAAAGGGGTCTGTCTGTTTAGAAGCTTCTGACAAAATTGAACAGTCAGCAGTTAAGTTGAAATCATGCGGGGATTGAGAAGCTATTGCTTGCTTCGGTTCATGCCGCCATAAGCTGAAGGTAGCCTTGACAGACCGGATACTTCAATCACAATGCAAAAAGTTCTCAAGTGTGTTGAAGAAGTTGCTTTGAGAAAGACACTTCACAATCTACTCAAGTAATATACAACAGTTGACATGAAAACAGCAATGATTAGATATCTCAGGATGTGTCATGAAGAATTTGTTTATCTGTATCAATTTTTATGCGGAAGTAAAGTATGGGCGCACCGAAATATTTGCCTGTGAGAAAATTCATATATGGGCGCTGAAGGTCTAGAAGGTAAAAATAACTTCACACAGAACTTGGTGGAATTTCTCATTTTCATGCGCATATCACACTAGAATTTCTCAGGATTTTCGTCATTGTGGTGGTGAAAACAAAGCTAAAGCCCTCGAAAATTCTATAAATTTCGTATGGAAAAATTCAGATTTCCTGTATGAAAAATTTCAGATTTTCTGTGCATATCACACAGATTTTTTTCGAATATTTCGGATTTTCTGTGCATATCACATGAATTTCTCGGACATTTCGGATTTTCTGCGCATGTTATTTAGAATCTTTCTCTTCAGATTTTCGTCTTTGTGGTGGCAGTATAAATCATATTTATAGCTCTCCTTTGGGAAAATATTTATAAATTTCGTTTGAGGGGATGAGGATATCGCCAACAATACTGAAAAAGCTCTATGCATCGAGAAATCAAAAAATTCTAGATTTTCTGTGCATATCTCACAGAATCTCTCAGTGATATAGTCCTCGAAAATACTATAAATTTCTGTTTGAGGGGATGAGGATATCGCCAACAATACTGAAAAAGCTCTATGCATCGAGAAATGAAAATTTCAGATTTTCTGTGCATATCTCACAGAATCTCTCAGGATATAGTCCTCGAAAATACTATAAATTTCGTTTGAGGGGATGAGGATATCGCCAACAATACTGAAAAAGCTTTATGCATCGAGAAATCAAAATTTCAGATTTTCTGTGCATATCTCACAGAATCTCTCAGGATATAGTCCTCTGAAAATACTATAAATTTCGTTTGAGGATGAGGATATCGCCAACAATACTGAAAAAGCTTTATGCATCGAGAAATCAAAATTTCAGATTTTCTGTGCATATCTCACAGAATCTCTCAGGATATAGTCCTCGAAAATACTATAAATTTCGTTTGAGGGGATGAGGATATCGCCAACAATACTGAAAAAGCTCTATGCATCGAGAAATCAAAAATTTCAGATTTTCTGTGCATATCTCACAGAATCTCTCAGGATATAGTCCTCGAAAATACTATAAATTTCGTTTGAGGGGATGAGGATATCGCCAACAATACTGAAAAAGCTTTATGCATCGAGAAATCAAAAATTTCAGATTTTCTGTGCATATCTCACAGAATCTTCTCAGGATATAGTCCTCGAAAATACTATAAATTTCGTTTGAGGGGATGAGGATATCGCCAACAATACTGAAAAAAGCTCTATGCATCGAGAAATCAAAAATTTCAGATTTTCTGTGCATATCTCACAGAATCTCTCAGGATATAGTCCTCGAAAATACTATAAATTTCTGTTTGAGGGGATGAGGATATCGCCAACAATACTGAAAAAGCTTTATGCATCGAGAAATCAAAAATTTCAGATTTTCTGTGCATATCTCACAGAATCTCTCAGGATATAGTCCTCGAAAATACTATAAATTTCGTTTGAGGGGATGAGGATATCGCCAACAATACTGAAAAAAAGCTTTATGCATCGAGAAATCAAAAATTTCAGATTTTCTGTGCATATCTCACAGAATCTCTCAGGATATAGTCCTCGAAAATACTATAAATTTCGTTTGAGGGGATGAGGATATCGCCAACAATACTGAAAAAAGCTCTATGCATCGAGAAATCAAAATTTTTAGATTTTCTGTGCATATCTCACAGAATCTCTCAGGATATAGTCCTCGAAAATACTATAAATTTCGTTTGAGGGGATGAGGATATCGCCAACAATACTGAAAAAAGCTTTATGCATCGAGAAATGAAAAATTCGGATTTTCTGTGCATATCTCACAGAATTTCTCAGGATATAGCCCTCGAAAATACTATAAATTTCGTTTGAGGGGATGAGGATATCGCCAACAATACTGAAAAAAGCTTTATGCATCGAGAAATCAAAAATTTCAGATTTTCTGTGCATATCTCACAGAATCTCTCAGGATATAGTCCTCGAAAATACTATAAATTTCGTTTGAGGATGAGGATATCGCCAACAATACTGAAAAAGCTTTATGCATCGAGAAATGAAAATTCAGATTTTCTGTGCATATCTCACAGAATCTCTCAGGATATAGTCCTCGAAAATACTATAAATTTCGTTTGAGGGGATGAGGATATCGCCAACAATACTGAAAAAAGCTCTATGCATCGAAAAATGAAAAATTCGGATTTTCTGTGCATATCTCACAGAATCTCTCAGGATATAGTCCTCGAAAATACTATAAATTTCGTTTGAGGGGATGAGGATATCGCCAACAATACTGAAAAAGCTTTATGCATCGAGAAATCAAAAATTTCAGATTTTCTGTGCATATCTCACAGAATCTCTCAGGATATAGTCCTCGAAAATACTATAAATTTCGTTTGAGGGGATGAGGATATCGCCAACAATACTGAAAAAAGCTCTATGCATCGAGAAATCAAAAATTTCAGATTTTCTGTGCATATCTCACAGAATCTCTCAGGATATAGTCCTCGAAAATACTATAAATTTCTGTTTGAGGGGATGAGGATATCGCCAACAATACTGAAAAAGCTCTATGCATCGAGAAATCAAAAATTTCAGATTTTCTGTGCATATCTCACAGAATCTCTCAGGATATAGTCCTCGAAAATACTATAAATTTCGTGCTTGAGGGGATGAGGATATCGCCAACAATACTGAAAAAGCTCTATGCATCGAGAAATCAAAATTTCAGATTTTCTGTGCATATCTCACAGAATCTCTCAGGATATAGTCCCTGAAAATACTATAAATTTCGTTTGAGGGGATGAGGATATCGCCAACAATACTGAAAAAGCTTTATGCATCGAGAAATCAAAAATTTCAGATTTTCTGTGCATATCTCACAGAATCTCTCAGGATATAGTCCTCGAAAATACTATAAATTTCGTTTGAGGGGATGAGGATATCGCCAACAATACTGAAAAAGCTCTATGCATCGAGAAATCAAAAATTTCAGATTTTCTGTGCATATCTCACAGAATCTCTCAGGATATAGTCCTCGAAAATACTATAAATTTCTGTTTGAGGGGATGAGGATATCGCCAACAATACTGAAAAAGCTTTATGCATCGAGAAATCAAAAATTTCAGATTTTCTGTGCATATCTCACAGAATCTCTCAGGATATAGTCCTCGAAAATACTATAAATTTCGTTTGAGGGGATGAGGATATCGCCAACAATACTGAAAAAAGCTCTATGCATCGAGAAATGAAAATTCAGATTTTCTGTGCATATCTCACAGAATCTCTCAGGATATAGTCCTCGAAAATACTATAAATTTCCTGTTTGAGGGATGAGGATATCGCCAACAATACTGAAAAAAGCTTTATGCATCGAGAAATCAAAAATTTCAGATTTTCTGTGCATATCTCACAGAATCTCTCAGGATATAGTCCTCGAAAATACTATAAATTTCTGTTTGAGGGGATGAGGATATCGCCAACAATACTGAAAAAGCTCTATGCATCGAGAAATCAAAATTTTCAGATTTTCTGTGCATATCTCACAGAATCTCTCAGGATATAGTCCTCGAAAATACTATAAATTTCGTTTGAGGGGATGAGGATATCGCCAACAATACTGAAAAAGCTTTATGCATCGAGAAATGAAAAATTTCAGATTTTCTGTGCATATCTCACAGAATCTCTCAGGATATAGTCCTCGAAAATACTATAAATTTCGTTTGAGGGGATGAGGATATCGCCAACAATACTGAAAAAGCTTTATGCATCGAGAAATCAAAATTTCAGATTTTCTGTGCATATCTCACAGAATCTCTCAGGATATAGTCCTCGAAAATACTATAAATTTCGTTTGAGGGATGAGGATATCGCCAACAATACTGAAAAAGCTCTATGCATCGAGAAATGAAAAATTCGGATTTTCTGTGCATATCTCACAGAATCTCTCAGGATATAGTCCTCGAAAATACTATAAATTTCGTTTGAGGGGATGAGGATATCGCCAACAATACTGAAAAAAGCTCTATGCATCGAGAAATCAAAAATTTCAGATTTTCTGTGCATATCTCACAGAATCTCTCAGGATATAGTCCTCGAAAATACTATAAATTTCGTTTGAGGGGATGAGGATATCGCCAACAATACTGAAAAAAGCTTTATGCATCGAGAAATCAAAAATTTCAGATTTTCTGTGCATATCTCACAGAATCTCTCAGAATATAGTCCTCGAAAATACTATAAATTTCGTTTGAGGGGATGAGGATATCGCCAACAATACTGAAAAAAGCTTTATGCATCGAGAAATCAAAAATTTCAGATTTTCTGTGCATATCTCACAGAATCTCTCAGGATATAGTCCTCGAAAATACTATAAATTTCGTTTGAGGGGATGAGGATATCGCCAACAATACTGAAAAAGCTTTATGCATCGAGAAATGAAAATTCAGATTTTCTGTGCATATCTCACAGAATCTCTCAGGATATAGTCCTCGAAAATACTATAAATTTCGTTTGAGGGGATGAGGATATCGCCAACAATACTGAAAAAGCTTTATGCATCGAGAAATGAAAATTCGGATTTTCTGTGCATATCTCACAGAATCTCTCAGGATATAGTCCTCGAAAATACTATAAATTTCGTTTGAGGGGATGAGGATATCGCCAACAATACTGAAAAAGCTCTATGCATCGAGAAATCAAAATTTCAGATTTTCTGTGCATATCTCACAGAATCTCTCAGGATATAGTCCTCGAAAATACTATAAATTTCGTTTGAGGGGATGAGGATATCGCCAACAATACTGAAAAAGCTCTATGCATCGAGAAATGAAAAATTTCAGATTTTCTGTGCATATCTCACAGAATCTCTCAGGATATAGTCCTCGAAAATACTATAAATTTCGTTTGAGGGGATGAGGATATCGCCAACAATACTGAAAAAAGCTCTATGCATCGAGAAATCAAAAATTTCAGATTTTCTGTGCATATCTCACAGAATCTCTCAGGATATAGTCCTCGAAAATACTATAAATTTCGTTTGAGGGGATGAGGATATCGCCAACAATACTGAAAAAGCTTTATGCATGGAGAAATCAAAATTCTCAGATTTTCTGTGCATATCTCACAGAATCTCTCAGGATATAGTCCTCGAAAATACTATAAATTTCGTTTGAGGGGATGAGGATATCGCCAACAATACTGGAAAAAAGCTCTATGCATCGAGAAATGAAAATTCAGATTTTCTGTGCATATCTCACAGAATCTCTCAGGAAATAGTCCTCGAAAATACTATAAATTTTGTTTGAGGGGATGAGGATATCGCCAACAATACTGAAAAAGCTTTATGCATCGAGAAATGAAAATTTCAGATTTTCTGTGCATATCTCACAGAATTTCTCAGGATATAGCCCTCGAAAATACTATAAATTTCGTTTGAGGGGATGAGGATATCGCCAACAATACTGAAAAAAGCTTTATGCATCGAGAAATCAAAAATTTCAGATTTTCTGTGCATATCTCACAGAATTTCTCAGGATATAGTCCTCGAAAATACTATAAATTTCGTTTGAGGGGATGAGGATATCGCCAACAATACTGAAAAAAGCTTTATGCATCGAGAAATCAAAAATTTCAGATTTTCTGTGCATATCTCACAGAATCTCTCAGGATATAGTCCTCGAAAATACTATAAATTTCGTTTGAGGGGATGAGGATATCGCCAACAATACTGAAAAAGCTTTATGCATCGAGAAATCAAAAATTTCAGATTTTCTGTGCATATCTCACAGAATTTCTCAGGATATAGCCCTCGAAAATACTATAAATTTCGTTTGAGGGGATGAGGATATCGCCAACAATACTGAAAAAAGCTTTATGCATCGAGAAATGAAAAATTCGGATTTTCTGTGCATATCTCACAGAATCTCTCAGGATATAGTCCTCGAAAATACTATAAATTTCGTTTGAGGGGATGAGGATATCGCCAACAATACTGAAAAAAGCTTTATGCATCGAGAAATGAAAATTTCAGATTTTCTGTGCATATCTCACAGAATCTCTCAGGATATAGTCCTCGAAAATACTATAAATTTCGTTTGAGGGGATGAGGATATCGCCAACAATACTGAAAAAAGCTTTATGCATCGAGAAATGAAAAATTCGGATTTTCTGTGCATATCTCACAGAATCTCTCAGGATATAGTCCTCGAAAATACTATAAATTTCGTTTGAGGGGATGAGGATATCGCCAACAATACTGAAAAAAGCTTTATGCATCGAGAAATGAAAAATTCGGATTTTCTGTGCATATCTCACAGAATCTCTCAGGATATAGTCCTCGAAAATACTATAAATTTCGTTTGAGGGGATGAGGATATCGCCAACAATACTGAAAAAAGCTCTATGCATGGAAAAATGAAAAATTCGGATTTTCTGTGCATATCTCACAGAATCTCTCAGGATATAGTCCTCGAAAATACTATAAATTTCGTTTGAGGGGATGAGGATATCGCCAACAATACTGAAAAAAGCTTTATGCATCGAGAAATCAAAAATTTCAGATTTTCTGTGCATATCTCACAGAATCTCTCAGGATATAGTCCTCGAAAATACTATAAATTTCGTTTGAGGGGATGAGGATATCGCCAACAATACTGAAAAAAGCTTTATGCATCGAGAAATGAAAAATTTCAGATTTTCTGTGCATATCTCACAGAATCTCTCAGGATATAGCCCTCGAAAATACTATAAATTTCGTTTGAGGGGATGAGGAAATCGCCAACAATACTGAAAAAAGCTTTATGCATCGAGAAATCAAAAATTTCAGATTTTCTGTGCATATCTCACAGAATCTCTCAGGATATAGTCCTCGAAAATACTATAAATTTCGTTTGAGGGGATGAGGATATCGCCAACAATACTGAAAAAAGCTCTATGCATGGAAAAATGAAAATTTCAGATTTTCTGTGCATATCTCACAGAATCTCTCAGGATATAGCCCTCGAAAATACTATAAATTTCGTTTGAGGGGATGAGGAAATCGCCAACAATACTGAAAAAAGCTCTATGCATGGAAAAATGAAAAATTCGGATTTTCTGTGCATATCTCACAGAATCTCCCAGGATATAGCCCTCGAAAATACTATAAATTTCGTTTGAGGGGATGAGGATATCGCCAACAATACTGAAAAAGCTTTATGCATCGAGAAATCAAAAATTTCAGATTTTCTGTGCATATCTCACAGAATCTCTCAGGATATAGTCCTCGAAAATACTATAAATTTCGTTTGAGGGGATGAGGATATCGCCAACAATACTGAAAAAAGCTTTATGCATCGAGAAATCAAAAATTTCAGATTTTCTGTGCATATCTCACAGAATCTCTCAGGATATAGTCCTCGAAAATACTATAAATTTCGTTTGAGGGGATGAGGATATCGCCAACAATACTGGAAAAGCTTTATGCATCGAGAAATCAAAATTTCAGATTTTCTGTGCATATCTCACAGAATCTCTCAGGATATAGTCCTCGAAAATACTATAAATTTCGTTTGAGGGGATGAGGATATCGCCAACAATACTGAAAAAGCTCTATGCATCGAGAAATGAAAAATTTTCAGATTTTCTGTGCATATCTCACAGAATCTCTCAGGATATAGTCCTCGAAAATACTATAAATTTCGTTTGAGGGGATGAGGATATCGCCAACAATACTGAAAAAGCTCTATGCATCGAGAAATCAAAATTCAGATTTTCTGTGCATATCTCACAGAATCTCTCAGGATATAGTCCTCGAAAATACTATAAATTTCGTTTGAGGGATGAGGATATCGCCAACAATACTGAAAAAGCTTTATGCATCGAGAAATGAAAAATTTCAGATTTTCTGTGCATATCTCACAGAATCTCTCAGGATATAGTCCTCGAAAATACTATAAATTTCGTTTGAGGGATGAGGATATCGCCAACAATACTGAAAAAGCTCTATGCATCGAGAAATGAAAATTCAGATTTTCTGTGCATATCTCACAGAATTTCTCAGGATATAGCCCTCGAACATACTATAAATTTCGTTTAAGGGCACGAGGATATCGCCAACAATACTGAAAAAAGCTCTATGCATCGAGAAATCAAAAATTTCAGATTTTCTGTGCATATCTCACAGAATCTCTCAGGATATAGTCCTCGAAAATACTATAAATTTCGTTTGAGGGGATGAGGATATCGCCAACAATACTGAAAAAAGCTTTATGCATCGAGAAATCAAAAATTTCAGATTTTCTGTGCATATCTCACAGAATCTCTCAGGATATAGTCCTCGAAAATACTATAAATTTCGTTTGAGGGGATGAGGATATCGCCAACAATACTGAAAAAAGCTCTATGCATCGAGAAATCGAAATTTCAGATTTTCTGTGCTTATCTCACAGAATCTCTCAGAATATAGTCCTCGAAAATACTATAAATTTCGTTTGAGGGGATGAGGATATCGCCAACAATACTGAAAAAGCTCTATGCATCGAGAAATCAAAATTTCAGATTTTCTGTGCATATCTCACAGAATCTCTCAGGATATAGTCCTCGAAAATACTATAAATTTCTGTTTGAGGGGATGAGGATATCGCCAACAATACTGAAAAAGCTCTATGCATCGAGAAATCAAAATTTCAGATTTTCTGTGCATATCTCACAGAATCTCTCAGGATATAGTCCTCGAAAATACTATAAATTTCGTTTGAGGGGATGAGGATATCGCCAACAATACTGAAAAAGCTTTATGCATCGAGAAATCAAAAATTCTCAGATTTTCTGTGCATATCTCACAGAATCTCTCAGGATATAGTCCTCGAAAATACTATAAATTTCGTTTGAGGGATGAGGATATCGCCAACAATACTGAAAAAAGCTTTATGCATCGAGAAATCAAAAATTTCAGATTTTCTGTGCATATCTCACAGAATCTCTCAGGATATAGTCCTTGAAAATACTATAAATTTCGTTTGAGGGGATGAGGATATCGCCAACAATACTGAAAAAGCTTTATGCATCGAGAAATCAAAATTTCAGATTTTCTGTGCATATCTCACAGAATCTCTCAGGATATAGTCCTCGAAAATACTATAAATTTCGTTTGAGGGGATGAGGATATCGCCAACAATACTGGAAAAAAGCTTTATGCATCGAGAAATCAAAAATTTCAGATTTTCTGTGCATATCTCACAGAATCTCTCAGGATATAGTCCTCGAAAATACTATAAATTTCTGTTTGAGGGGATGAGGATATCGCCAACAATACTGAAAAAGCTCTATGCATCGAGAAATCAAAATTTCAGATTTTCTGTGCATATCTCACAGAATCTCTCAGGATATAGTCCTCGAAAATACTATAAATTTCGTTTGAGGGGATGAGGATATCGCCAACAATACTGAAAAAGCTCTATGCATCGAGAAATCAAAATTTCAGATTTTCTGTGCATATCTCACAGAATCTCTCAGGATATAGTCCTCGAAAATACTATAAATTTCTGTTTGAGGGGATGAGGATATCGCCAACAATACTGAAAAAGCTCTATGCATCGAGAAATCAAAAATTTCAGATTTTCTGTGCATATCTCACAGAATCTCTCAGGATATAGTCCTCGAAAATACTATAAATTTCGTTTGAGGGGATGAGGATATCGCCAACAATACTGAAAAAGCTTTATGCATCGAGAAATCAAAATTTCAGATTTTCTGTGCATATCTCACAGAATCTCTCAGGATATAGTCCTCGAAAATACTATAAATTTCGTTTGAGGGATGAGGATATCGCCAACAATACTGAAAAAAGCTTTATGCATCGAGAAATGAAAATTTCAGATTTTCTATATATGAAAAATTCCTAGATTTTCTGTGCATATTTCCAGCACAGAATTTCTCTCAGGATGCGACTAACGCTCAGCAACTGGGGACAAAACAAAAATCTTTTGATTCTATAGAAGGTTCGTTTCTGATGATCCCGTAATTGCCGGAATGGAATTGAAGAAAATAGAGATAGAGTAAAGAGTGAGCAGGAAAGAAGGGATAAGAAGAAGGATGAGAAGAGAGAAACTGGAGAATCAGAGATGATTATTGGTTGGAGCATCCACGACGAAACCACGCAGAACTAAAGTGGAATGTGGGGAGTGACTGACGAGACTCGTGACCTAAGCGAGGGTGACGAAACTCCTGACGATCTGGCTCGCCCCGTGGCAGGGAGGGCGAGGCAGTGCGGGGAGGACTGACGAGACACAGACCCAAGGAGGGTGACGTAACTCCTGGTGATTTGGCTCGGCATTTAATGAGGCTTGACCTTGCTTCCACCGTACCCTTCCGTTGCACCCCAGACCCGTACCCGCACCTGGCAACACCTCGACCGCACGCGTCGCGGTCAGCATCAATACCGACACGCGCGTCGCTGCCGGCACACCCCGACGCCACGCGTCGCGGCCAGCATTTCGACCGAAACGCGTCGCAAGCCGGCACACCGACGATGTCGCGGCCGGCATTACCGATACGCGTCGCGGCCGGCACACCGACACGCGTACGGCCAGCACACCGACACGCGTCGCGGCCGGCGACACCTGACACGCGTCGCGGCCGGCACACCTACACGCGCGTCGCGGCCGGCACACGACACGCGTCGCGGTCGGCACACCACCGCGCGCCGCTGCCGTGCAGCGGGGTCACCACCGGATGGGCAGCGGTAATCGCCGGAGCACAGGGCGTGGCCAAAAGCGCTTGAACTTGGGGTATTTGAACCGGCGACGTTGTTGACTCGCCAAGTCATGGCGCAAGAAAGTGCGTCGTGCTACTTTTTTTGGTAACAATAGCTGATTACTCGGCTGGCATAAGATGCGCCGGAGACCAAATACCGTGATAATCTGACAGATCCTCTTTGTATATAGTAAAGAAAAAGATTTTGGGGAAAATGACGCAAAGTAGAGATTCAGTGTTGGCTTTGGACGTCTTCTACGGAACACATGACAACAGTTATGGTGATTGACGGTATCGTTGTCTGTAACTGCCGTGGAATGAAGTGTAATACTGGTACAGTTCGCCGCCCCATTTCGAGATTGGCGGCTGCGTGAAGAGCACCAGTTGCCGGGGCCAGCCGTGGATAGCCCACTGTGACTCCGCAGCGGCTCCTGGTGGGCTATTTCGCCGCTATGTCTCTGGCCAAAAACTCTAGAGTGAGCGGTCGTTCAAATCAAAAAAGTTGCTAATTCCAATTGTATACTCTGTACTGCCTATACTTACAGTTCCAATGATTTTTTCTCCAAACAAAGCCGCAAAGCAAAAAAAACTATGGCAGCGTAGGCTTATTATCGCCGAGGGGTTCTCCTCACCTCGGCAAAGGTGGTCAACAAAGGTTAAACTCTATTCCTCAAATAAAACTCTAAAAAGAAACTGCAACTTCTAGTCAATTTCTGCAGTTCATGCAGGCTTTTCCTCGTGGGAATCGAACCACTGCTTTACCCCAAAATGGAGATGAGGGAATAAGAATACGATTAGCAAAATTAGAGGAAACATATATATCAAACGAAGATGAGTAAACAAGAATATGAGGAGCACTTATAAAAAAACGCGAGCCATCAAAAAAGTGTTGATAAAACACGCCATGACGTGGCTCGGTAAATTGTGAGACGTGAAATGACGAGGAGAAACAGATCGATCGCGGTGGAAGTCTCCAGGGGGCAAATAAGAGTCTCGGAACCGACGGCTGGGAGTTCGAACGGAAGTTGTCGGGACCTAAGCTGACGTCGAGCGTTTCGCCCCTGGATGTCTCGCTGAACGCTGTTCCGATTGGTATTAGGCTAAAGCTCCTGAATCTATGAGTGCCTGAGTGTGATTTGCCAGCTGGCTTCCGGGAATCGTCCTAACACTTGGGAGACCGTGTGTCTACACTTCGCTGCGCACCAGGGATGTGCGGAAAACGATTCTTAATAGATTTCGGCACTCGGCAAACGGCAAAAACCTGATCCCTGCAGATTGACCCAAAAGTTATTCACATGTGACGCTCTACCTTTTTCCTTTTTTCACAGATACTTTTTGTCAACATTCTAATGGACTCATTTCAAGGAATAAGTTCCAATTCAAGGCTTCAGGTGAACAAAAACAAGACATGTGGGACCCTATGGAAAGTTAAAGAACTAAGCCGCTGCGGTTTCGTTAGAGGAAGCCGCTTCGGAAGCTCTGAGCAGGTATCTATCACGGAGTCGCAGCGGCACAAATCGCGTTGTGGCCCCGCGAGAGTGCCGTTGCGGCCTCCGCGGTGAACTATCTGCTGCACTACATCCGACGAAGTAAATACTCTCTGTATTGTCAACAAACACTTTTGAGTCCTAGCTAATCAAATGATGGCAGTTCACTAAAGTCAGTGATTAGGTGGGAGTGGGGACTCAAGAAGCCGTAAAGCCTACTTACGACTATGAAGGCACGGTAGATCTCCAGAGATAATGGAACACCGCTTTTCTCCTCTTATAGCATACCATGAACGCCACGACGCAGTGTAATGTGCGTTGCATGTGGCGGCGATCAGGACAAAGCGCTGTCTGGCGAGGTCTCCTAGGAAGGCTTGTAGGCAGTCAGCTACAAGGTGAAGCCGAACACCTTAATGTCAGAAATTTCCCAAACAATATATAGTCGTGATTATTGCGCAAGGCACCACGTTTCGCAGCGGGGCAGCGTTCACGATTCGCTTGAAAGTACGGCCTCGATCAGAGTTTGCCGATGATGCAATCAAGAGTCTACCATGCGGCACCGCACAACTTCAATTGTCCTTATCGTACGTTACCTCGGGAGTAGAAGGTTACAGAGCGTAGGGGCGAAAAGGCATTTGCTAGTAATGAATGTTACTTTACTTTACCAAAACGTACACAACTTGCAGGCGAATCCTCAGGAGCGGTCGGTTAAAGATTGCTTTGTAAGAAACTCAAAGCACCACGCGTTTGCTTCACCCAAAAAAACTGACTCGCATGAAAATGGAATTTTTATGAGGAAAACTCCAGAAAGAATGGTCAGATCCATTCCAAACAACAGCACTGCATACCGCTAAATTCAGTACTTTCCACTGAGAATGAAAGGTATATTTCGCCCATGCATTATCAGTAAAATCCTATCTTACAAGGGAAGGATAGAAAGCGTAGGCTTGATCTGCCAAAACGATCAGTGTCTCTAGCATCTCTTGTGGCTCAATAGTAAAACTGCGCAGTATCCCGCTTCTGAGCTGCAGGTTCCAAGAAGTTACAAGCTCAGAAAGCAGGTATTTTTGGTCCTTTTTGTACCTTCCAAAAAGCGCGTTAGCCTTCGGTAAATCCAAAACAAACCTCATAAATGTAGTTCAGCGCCCAAAACTACCCTCCTCAGCAAAGTTTGGGTGAAGGCACATTTTCCGTATACTTTTTGCGGACTGAGAGCGTTTCTGACTTTGTACGGATTTTTGGTTGAGCCATGTTTATTTCTACCAGAGTTGAGGGCTCAAAGCGTTTCTTAGAAAAATGTCTCAAATTCGACTTTAAAATTCTCCCAGGTGGGTTTTTCGGTGCGCTGATTTATTGGAATCTGTGGGTTATTAGTCGATATTCCAAAGTTTTCGGCTAATCCTGCTTGAAGCTTCCCAACCGGGGAAATTTCGAGGGAAACATGCCACTTTCGAGATTTCCGGCTTTCTACGATAGATATGTCTCAAAATCCATTTTCTGAGGGTTAATTCCCTGAAAGTTTAGGTTCCTGGCAAAAGTAAAGATTTGGTACAGCCATAGAAATATACTCAGTTAAAAAGGAAAATAAAGAAAATGAAAAAAGGTTTTGAAATATTCCCAGAACGATTTGATGTAGAATATATTGTTTTTCGGGAAATGAAGTGAAATAGTTGAAAGTATGATTTGGCAGTCGAGTTTGAACCAACTATTGATAAGAGTTGTGCAAAACGAGAGATCGCCTTGTCTGTGCTTATCCGTAGAAAATATCAAAGCAAAATCACGCGTGAAATGGGAAGCATCAAAACTTTTTCGGGAGCTGTAATGCGGCGGTCTTCACGTATTAGGTGAAGTAAAATCAACACGCGTGATTTCGCTTCGATATGTTCTACGGATAAGCACAGACAAGGCGATCTCTCGTTTTGCGCAACTCATATCAATATTTGGTTCAAACTCGACTGCCAAATCATACTTTTAGCTAATTCACTTCATTTCCCGAAAAGCAAATTATTCTACGCCAAATCGTTCTCAGGAATATTTCAAAACCTTTTTCATTTTCTTTATTTTCCCTCTTTAACTGAGTATATATATACCAGCGGCGTCGGGCGGCTGACGCCGGCCTCTGCCGCTGGGGTCCGGCTACGCCGGCCCATTTGCCGGCTTCGCCGGCATCTTGAGTATAATCGACATCCGCTGATTCTATGTGAGTTGGCGTTCAGAAGTTCTCACGCTTGCCGGCTATCGCCGGCCTCTGTCGCTGGAGTCCGGTTGCGCCGGCCCATGAGCTGGTTTCGACGACAACGCTCGAGCAATCAGAAGTTACTAAGCATTTCAAACCTTGCAAACCTTGCTAACCTACTTTCTTATGCAGTTGCACACCGACCCTTCTCTAGTTTTAAGAGGTCCTAAAATGGTAGCTCATTTATATCCATTTCTGTCATGATAAAGACAACCGCTGTTTCAGATTTAGTAAAGGCCTCCATGACCAACCGACACCCTGCTACTTTTATTGCCAAATGAAGTATAATGATGTTTGTGTTTTCTGGATGCATATTTTGATTAACTCACATTTCCATCGTATATAAACCCGATTTAGAAAGGTTGGTGCATATAAACAGCTAAGCAATTGAAAGTGAGTGGTTAAGGGGAGGACTTTGAAGAAAGGGGTGGTATACACTCTCTTATAGACGCACAAAACGATTTTGAAGTTCTGCGCTCACCCACTTCGGTCCGCACACTTTCTACGGTGTCCAGCGCACTCTCATTTGGGTCCCACACACTTTATACGGCGTTCTGCGTACGCCCATTTGGGTCTAAGCACGCTTATGCCGATCATTTTCCGCAGGGCTACCATTACCCTCCTTCAAAAATTTTCTGAGTGTCAGCTTGCATATGAGCACATCGTAATAGCCAACAAACGTGTTTGCACAATTTCGACCTCCTCAGCCACTTCCCGGCGGCTTCTCGAAGAGCGGTTTGTGAATGAATGCATACCGTTCCTCTGCCCTTTCATACCCCGCATGTTATGAACGTGTGTTATCGTTCGTTATCATGTTTTGCTCAAGAATGGTTACGCTAACCCTGCGGAAAAAATGATCCGCATGGGCGTGCTTCTATTTGGGTCCCGCACACTTTATACGGCGTCCGGCGCACTCCCACTCCTGGAGTCCCGCACACTTTCTATGGCGTCCGGCGCAATCCCCACCGAGTCCCGCACACTTTCTACGGCGTCCGGCGCACGCCCACGTGGGTCCCGCACACTTTCTACGGCGTCCGGCGCACCTCCCACTTGGGTCCCGCATGCTTTCTACGGCGTGGGGGCGCACTCTCATTTGGGTCCCGCACACTTTATACGGCGTCCGGCGCACTCCCACTTCGTCCTCATGCTTTCTACGGCGTGTGGCGCACTCCCACTCTGGGTCCCCACACTTTTTACTACGGCGTCCGGCGCACTCCCACTCTGAGTCCCGCACACTTTCTATGGCGTCCGGCGCAATCCCACTTTTGGAGTCCCGGCACACTTTCTACGGCGTCCGGCGCACGCCCATGTGGGTCCCGCACACTTTCTACGGCGTCCGGCGCACTCCCACTTGGGTCCCGGCATGCTTTCTACGGGCGTTTAGCGCACTCTCATTTGGGTCCCGCACACTTTATACGGCGTCCGGCGCACTCCCACTCTGAGTCCCGGCACACTTTCTTATGTCGTCCGGCGCACTCCCACTCGGGTAACCCGCACACTTTATTTACGGCGTCCGGCGCACTCTCACGTGGGTCCCGCACACTTTCTACGGCGTGTGGCGCATTCTCATTTGGGTTCCGCAATAACACTTTCTTCGTCCTCCGGCGCACTCTCATTTGGGTCCCCCACACTTTCTACTGCGTCGGGCGCACTCCCACTTGGGTCCCGCACGCTTTCTACGGCGTGTGGCGCACTCTCATTTGAGTCCCGCACACTTTCTACGGCGTCCGGCGCACGGCCATGGGGGTCCCGGGCACACTTTGGCTACGGCGTCCGGCGCACTTCACTCCACTTGGGTCCCGTGCATGCTTTCTACGGCGTGCGGCGCACTCTCACTTCCAATCTCGGCCGCACACTTGATACGGCGTCCGGCGCACTTCCACGTGGGTCCCGCACACTTTCTACGGCGTGTGGCGCATTCTCATTTGGGTCCCGCACGCTGATGCCACGGCGTCTGGCGCACGCCCATGTGGGTCCCGCACACTTTCTACGGCGTCCGGCGCACTCCCACTCCCGTCCTGGAGCCATGTTTTCTACACGGCGTGGCGCACTCTCATTTGAGTCCCACTACGGCGTCTGGCGCACGGCCATGTGGGTCCCGCACACTTTCTACGGCGTCCATAATTCATCAAAGTCCGCATGCTTACTTGGCGTGTGGCGCACTCTCATTTGAGTCCCGCACACTTTCTACGGCGTCCGGCGCACGGGCCATGTGGGTCCCGGGCACACTTTCTACGGCGTCCGGCGCACTCCCACCTGGGTCCCGCATGCTTTCTACGGCGTGTGGCGCACTCCTCATTTGGGTCCCGCACACCTTCTACGGCGTCCGGCGCACTCCCCCACTCTGAGTCCCGCACACTTTCTATGTCGTCCGGCGCACTCCCACTCTGGCAACCGCACACTTTCTACGGCGTCCGACGCTCTTCATTTGGGTTCCGGCACACTTTCTATGGCGTGTGTGGCACACCCCACGTGGGTCCCGCACACTTTCTACGGCGTCCGGCGCACACCTACTGGGGTCCCGCACGCTTTCACGCGCGTGGCGCAATCTAATTTGGGTCCCGCACACTCCCTGACGGCGTCCGGCGCACTAACCCACCTGAGTCCCGCAAACACCTTTCGATACGGCGTGCGGCACACCTCCACGTGGGTCCCGCACACTTTCTACGCGCTATGTCCGGCAATACTTTCATTTGGGTTCCACACACTTTCTATGGCGTGCGGCGCACACCGCACGGGAATCCCGCACACTTTCTACGGCGTCCGGCGCACTCCCACTTTGGGTCCCGGCACACTTACTACGGCGTTCTGTGGCGCACTTCTGAGTCACACGGTGCCGCGTTCCAAAGTACTTTCCGAGATCCTGCCGTATTGATTGGAAGCGCGTTGCCTCCGTCAAATCCCTGAGTAAAAGCTTATCAGTAACGGTGTTTATTTCCACTAGTTCATTTTTACGATTAAGTAAACGTCGGATGGTTTATAATAACATTGTTTACGTGTTTTTGTCTTTCCTGACCCTCAATTTTGAGGTTCCACAAAAATTGAGCTACCAATCTTCAAATTTTGAGACAGGAGCTTAGGTGCAAAAAACAAAACCAGCTCCTGACCAAAAATGAGCTCTCTAGCTCAACGATAGGTGTTCCAACAAGATCGTGAACGCCAACTGAAAAAAGGAGATGAACATTTTTCGACCAAATTGACGTGGTTTCCTTTGACACTTTTTTCTCGAATCTCAGGTAACCATTTCCAGACCATTTTTTGAACAGTTATTCACCTTTCTAAAGTATATTAAATGCAAAAGAAACGGTTTTTCCATCGTTTACTGGATTTCCAACTGATACAACGAGATCAGGGGTTGAAAGCGATGGCGAATCAAAGCACCTGGGTTCCAGAGCGCTTCGCGCTCACCACAAATTAAATGTAGCGAAATTATTGCAAACAGATTTGGCAGGAGCTCTATGCAGAATTATCACAGTCAAATCACGCGTCAGAAGCTGTCCTCTGGCGAGCAAATAAAGACAAAAACAAAAGACTACTTCTTCAATTACTGCTGAACGAAATGTCACCTTATGGGCTAGAAATAAGCGTTTTCTGAATGTTAATCTGCCTTCTTTTTCAGTGTAGCTCCCACTAAGGTACCAGACCTTCTCTCACCAGATTAGATAGGATAAAAATCATGAAAACGAATTCTAACACAATTTATTAGCTACTGACGCTATGTCTTCGTGTCCTCAACGCTTTTAAGGTTCATACTGTAGTGGAAATGTTTAGTTGCTGCTAGACTTATTCTTTGTTCTCATTTGATTCAATATGCGATCTAAGAAAACCCCTTCTGACGCGTGATTTGACTATGATAATACATAGAGCTCCTACCAAATCCGTTTGCAACAATTTCACTACATTTTTAATGATTTCCAAAAGTTTAGCTTCCTGGCAAGAGTAATGATTTGGCAATGTTATAACTACAAGAAATATAGAATTTTAAACAAAATAAAATAAAATAAGCAACTCGAAATATGTTTGAAAATGATTTTGGTACATTAAATAACCAGAAGTAATGAAAAACTGGAAATGTAGTGAAATGACCAAACCGGATTTGGCGGTCATTCATAGGTCAATATCTCTTTGGCATAGATGATTTAGTACTGACGAAAGCGATTACATTTTACAAAAATAATCCGTTACAACTTATCAAAGCGAAATCAAGCGCGCATCGGATTTGAGCGTTACCGTTCACATAGCTTGACCTATGCTGATTTCCGTATTACAGCTTCAATGAAATGTTTTACGGTTTCGTTGCGCTCTTTGATTTGAAGGTCGCTTTCATAAGTTTAACGGATTATCTTGTAAATGTAATCGCTCGTCAGTCACTACATACTTGTCAAAAAGTTGGCTTCTATGAATGACCGTAAAATCCGGTTTTGGTCATTTCTACTGCATTTCCTAGCGTTTTTCATTTACTTCTGGTTATTTTGTGCCAAATCATTTTCAAACATACTCTGCCATTTCGACACTTGATGCTTCGGGGAAAGCGGCCTTCATCACGCTTTAGTTATCATTAGGCATCAAATTCACCTTTAGCGCCGTCACATGAAAGCTTATCCGCGCAGCAAAGGGTGAATTTTGCTGGAGCGGTTTGGATATCAGTCTTGGAGCGCAAAGAGTGAAAATGACCGCCAGCGCATAACATGTTAACGCACATCAGTTGTTGAGCGGCTGGATATCAATCAGCGCAAAGGGTGAAATTACCGCCGCTGCTGGCATCTCAGAAATTCCTAAACAAGTGAAAACATCTCAGCGTGTAAACATGATAAAACGATTGATCACTGTCTCGATGTGTTTACAACATGAGCACACAAAGCTGGTATAATAAAGCCGCCTCCCATCCTCACTTCAGAGTCCTCATTCGGCATTTCTCCTGATGCCGGCCCTGAAAGATGACTTCGGGTCACTCTTCTGAGGCTAGCATAATTTTACTGCTGGGAGGATACACAGCGGGTATCCTCACGGCGGGGTGGGCGAGTTACGCCGGGGTCCGCGGAGTGGTGGCTACCTCTACCGCAGAGACCTCGGTGAAGATTCCGCCCATGTTACGGACAAGGCGGAGCTTCCTGCGCTGTGGACCTTCAAATTCATGAAATTTTCGGAGGTAAACTCACCCATTTTTCGAGTGCGTAATCTTCACCTCATTTTCGGGGTAAATTGAACCCTCTCTCGCTTCAAGTTCGCAAACATTTTCACGGATATTCACCTATATTACCTCACCTATCCTAGCGGGCAAATTCACCCATACAGTGAATATGAATTTAACGCGGCAAATTAAGACTTCATGCCGAATTGTACATGAGCATCAAGTCTATTTTGCTGGAGGCATCAAGTCTTGAATCGGCAGAGTATTTCAAGTTGCTTTCTTTTTTATTTTAAATTGTTAAATCCTCTATAGTATTTTCTTGTAGTTATAACATTGCCAAAATCATTACTTTTGCCAGAAGCTGTAAACTTTTTGAAATTTCTATATCTTTTTCCTCCCCAAAGGTTCCCTTTATGACCTGATTTTTACAGCAGCGATTCCCAGTTCAGAGAGGGGCGAGTCGTTTTATGAAAAAGCTTCTTGCCTACGGCAACAATTAAATCATTACCGATCGGTGTGGTCGGGACGACTATAACTCCTAAAAATTGCGACCTGCAGGTATAGAAAAACGGCCCTTTCTTCCTTACTCAGGCTTCTCGTACACGTTTTACGGCATCGTGCGCACTTCCCAGTGAGGTCTCGCACACTTTTGCGGCGTCATGCGCTTCTTCCCACTGGGGTCCCGCACACTTTCTGCGGCGTCCTGTGCACTCCCACTTTGGGCCGCACACTTTCTGCGGCGTTCTGCGCACTCCCATTCCGGTCCCACACACTTCCTGCGGCGTCCTGCACACTCCCACTGTGGTCCCGTACATTTTTACAGCGTCCTGCGCACTCCCACTGGGGCCCGTACACTTTCTACGGCGTCCTGCGCACCTCCACTTGGGTCTCGCACACATTCTACGGGGTCCGGCGCGCTCTCATTCCGGTCCCACACACTTTCTGCGGCGTTCTGCGCACTCCCACTGTGGTCCCGTACATACAGCGTTCTGCGCACTCCACTGGGGCCCGCACACTTCCTACGGCGTCCTGCCTACTTCCACTTGGGTCTCGCACACTTTCTACGGCGTCCTGCGCACTTCCGCTTGGGTCTCGCACACTTTCTACGGCGTACGGCTCACTCACATTCCGGTCCCACACACTTTCTGCGGCGTCCTGCACACCCCACTGTGGTCCCGGTACATTTTTACAGCGTCCTGCGCTCTCCCACTGGGGCCCGCACACTTTCTACGGCGTCCTGCGCATTCCCACTGATGTTCCGCAGACTTTTTACGGCGTCCTCAGCATTACCACTAGGGGCCCGCACACTTATAGCGGCGTCCTGCACACTCCCAGTGTGGTCCCGTATATTTTTACAGCGTCCTGCGCACTACCACTGGGGCCCGCACATTTTCTACGGCGTCCTGCGCACTTCCGCTTGGGTCTCGCACACTTTCTAAGGCGTACGGCTCACTCACATTCCGGTCCCACACACTCTCTGCGGCGTCCTGCACACTCCCACTGTGGTCCCGTACATTTTTACAGCGTCCTGGGCTCTCCCACTGGGGCCCGCACACTTTCTACGGCGTCCTGCGCATTCCCACTGATGTTCCGCAGACTTTTTACGGCGTCCTCAGCATTACCACTAGGGGCCCGCACACTTATAGCGGCGTCCTGCACACTCCCACTGTGGTCCCGTACATTTTTACAGCGTCCTGCGCACTACCACTGGGGCCCGCACACTTTCTACGGCGTCCTGCGCACTTCCACTTGGGTCTCGCACGCTTTCTACGGTGTACGGAGCACTCTCATTCCGGTCCCACACACTTTCTGCGGCGTCCTGCACACTCCCACTGTGGTCCCGTACATTTTTACAGCGTCCTGCGCTCTCCCACTGGGGCCCGCACACTTCCTACGGCGTCTCGCACACTCCCACAGTGGTCCCGTACATTTTTACAGCGTCCTGCGCACTCCCACTGGGGCCCGCACCTTTTCTACGGCGTCTCGCACACTCCCACAGTGGTCCCGTACATTTTTACAGCGTCCTGCGCACTCCCACTGGGGCCCGCACATTTTCTACGGCGTCCTGCGCACCTCCACTTGGGTCTCGCACACTTTCTACGGCGTACGGCGCACTCTCATTCCGGTCCCACACACTTTCTGCGGCGTTCTGCGCACTCCCACTGGGGCCCGCACACTTCCTACGGCGTCCTGCGCACTCCCACTGGGGCCCGCACACTTCCTACGGCGTCCTGCGCACTTCCACTTGGGTCTCGCACACTTTCTACGGCGTCCTGCGCACTTCCGCTTGGGTCTCGCACACTTTCTATGGCGTACGGCTCACTCACATTCCGGTCCCACACACTTTCTGCGGCGTCCTGCACACTCCCACTGTGGTCCCGTGCATTTTACAGCGTCCTGCGCTCTCCCAGTGGGGCCCGCACACTTTCTACGGCTTCCTGCGCATTCCCACTGATGTTCCGCAGACTTTTTACGGCGTCCTCAGCATTCCCACTAGGGGCCCGCACACTTATAGCGGCGTCTCGCACACTCCCACAGTGGTCCCGTACATTTTTACAGCGTCCTGCGCACTCCCACTGGGGCCCGCACACTTTCTACGGCGTCCTGCCTACTTCCACTTGGGTCCTCTCACACTTTCTACGGCGTCCTGCGCACTCCGCTTGGGTCTCGCACACTTTCTACGGCGTACGGCTCACTCACATTCCGGTCCCACACACTTTCTGCGGAGGTCCTGCGCTCTCCCACTGGGGCCCGCACACTTCCTGCGGCGTCTCGCACACTCCCACAGTGGTCCCGTACATTTTACAGCGTCCTGCGCACTCCCACTGGGGCCCGCACATTTTCTACGGCGTCCTGCGCACCTCCACCTGGGTCTCCCACACTTTCTACGGCGTCCGGCGCACTCTCATTCCGGTCCCACACACTTTGCGGCGTTCTGCGCACTCCCACTGGGGCGTCCTGCGCATTCCCACTGATGTTCCGCAGAATTTTTACGGCGTCCTCAGCATTACCACTAGGGGCCCGCACACTTATAGCGGCGTCCTGCGCACTCCCACTGTGGTCCCGCACATTTTACGGCGTCCTGCGCACTACCACTGGGGCCCGCACACTTTCTACGGCGTCCTGCGCACTTCCGCTTGGGTCTCGCACGCTTTCTACGGTGTGCGGAGCACTCTCATTCCGGTCCCACACACTTTCTGCGGCGTCCTGCACACTCCCACTGTGGTCCCGTACATTTTTACAGCGTCCTGCGCTCTCCCACTGGGGCCCGCACACTTCCTGCGGCGTCTCGCACACTCCCACAGTGGTCCCGCACATTTTTACAGCGTCCTGCGCACTCCACTGGGGCCCGCACATTTTCTACGGCGTCCTGCGCACCTCCACTTGGGTCTCCCACACTTTCTACGGCGTACGGCGCACCTCTCATTCCGGTCCCACACACTTTCTGCGGCGTTCTGCGCACTCCCACTGGGGTCCCGCACACTTTCTGCGGCGTTCTGCGCACTCCCACTGGGGCCCGCACACTTCCTACGGCGTCCTGCGCACTTCCACTTGGGTCTCGCACAATTTCTACGGCGTCCTGCGCACTTCCGCTTGGGTCTCGCACACTTTCTATGGCGTACGGCTCACTCACATTCCGGTCCCACACACTCTCTGCGGCGTTCTGCGCACTCCCACTGGGGCCCGCACACTTTCTACGGCGTCCTGCGCATTCCCACCGATGTTCCGCAGAATTTTTACGGCGTCCTCAGCATTACCACTAGGGGCCCGCACACTTATAGCGGCGTCCTGCACACTCCCACTGTGGTCCCGTACATTTTACAGCGTCCTGCGCACTACCACCCGGGGCCCGCACACTTTCTACGGCGTCCTGCGCACTTCCACTCTGGGTCTCGCACGCTTTCTACGGTGTGCGGAGCACTCTCATTCCGGTCCCACACACTTTCTGCGGCGTCCTGCACACTCCCACTGTGGTCCCGTACATTTTTACAGCGTCCTGCGCTCTCCCACTGGGGCCCGCACACTTCCTGCGGCGTCTCGCACACTCCCACTGATGTTCCGCAGACTTTTTACGGCGTCCCCAGCATTCCCACCAGGGGCCCGCACACTTATAGCGGCGTCTCGCACACTCCCACAGTGGTCCCGCACATTTTTACAGCGTCCTGCGCACTCCCACTGGGGCCCGCACACTTCCTACGGCGTCCTGCCTACTTCCACTTGGGTCTCTCACACTTTCTACGGCGTCCTGCGCACTTCCGCTTGGGTCTCGCACACTTTCTACGGCGTACGGCTCACCTCACATTCCGGTCCCACACACTTTCTGCGGCGTCGCACACTCCCACTGTGGTCCCGTACATTAATACAGCGTCCTCCGCTTTCCCACTGGGGCCTGCACACTTTCTACGGCGTCCTGCGCATTCCCACTGATGTTCCGCAGACTTTTACGGCGTCCTAAGCATTACCACTAGGGGCCCGCACACTTATAGCGGCGTCCTGCACCTGTGGTCCCGTACATTTTTACAGCGTCCTGCGCACTACCACCCGGGGCCCGCACACTTTCTACGGCGTCCTGCGCACTTCCACTTGGGTCTCGCACGCTTTCTACGGTGTACGGAGCACTCTCATTCCGGTCCCACACACTTTCTGCGGCGTCCCGCACACTCCCACTGTGGTCCCGCACATTTTTACAGCGTCCTGCGCTCTCCCACTGGGGCCCGCACACTTCCTACGGCGTCTCGCACACTCCCACAGTGGTCCCGTACATTTTTACAGCGTCCTGCGCACTCCACCGGGGCCCGCACACTTTCTACGGCGTCCTGCGCACTTCTGCTTGGGTCTCGCACACTTTCTACGGCGTACGGCTCACTCACATTCCGGTCCCACACACTTTCTGCGGCGTCCTGCACACTCCCACTGTGGTCCCGTACATCAATACAGCGTCCTGCGCTCTCCCACTGGGGCCTGCACACTTTCTACGGCGTCCTGCGCATTCCCACTGATGTTCCGCAGAATTTTTACGGCGTCCTCAGCATTACCACTAGGGGCCCGCACACTTATAGCGGCGTCCTGCACACCCCACCGTGGTCCCGTACATTTTTACAGCGTCCTGCGCACTACCACTGGGGCCCGCACACTTTCTACGGCGTCCTGCGCACTTCCACTTGGGTCTCGCACGCTTTCTACGGTGTACGGAGCACTCTCATTCCGGTCCCACACACTTTCTGCGGCGTCCTGCGCACTCCCACTGGGGCCCGCACACTTTCTGCCGCGTTCTGCGCACTCCCACTGGGGCCCGCACACTTCCTACGGCGTCCTGCTGACTTCCACTTGGGTCTCGCATACTTTCTACGGCGTCTCGCACACTCCCACAGTGGTCCCGTACATTTTTACAGCGTCCTGCGCACTCCCACTGGGGCCCGCACATTTTCTACGGCGTCCTGCGCACCTCCACTTGGGTCTCGCACACTTTCTACGGCGTACGGCGCACTCTCATTCCGGTCCCACACACTTTCTGCGGCGTTCTGCGCACTCCCACTGGGGCCCGCACACTTCCTACGGCGTCCTGCGCACTCCCACTGGGGCCCGCACACTTCCTACGGCGTCCTGCGCACTTCCACTTGGGTCTCGCATACTTTCTACGGCGTCCTGCGCACTTCCGCTTGGGTCTCGCACACTTTCTATGGCGTACGGCTCACTCACATTCCGGCCCCACACACTTTCTGCGGCGTCCTGCACACTCCCACTGTGGTCCCGTGCATTTTTACAGCGTCCTGCGCTCTCCCCAGTGGGGCCCGCACACTTTCTACGGCTTCCTGCGCATTCCCACTGATGTTCCGCAGACTTTTTACGGCGTCCTCAGCATTCCCACTAGGGGCCCGCACACTTATAGCGGCGTCTCGCACACTCCCACAGTGGTCCCGTACATTTTTACAGCGTCCTGCGCACTCCCACTGGGGCCCGCACACTTCCTACGGCGTCCTGCCTACTTCCACTTGGGTCTCTCACACTTTCTACGGCGTCCTGCGCACTTCCGCTTGGGTCTCGCACACTTTCTACGGCGTACGGCTCACTCACATTCCGGTCCCACACACTTTCTGCGGAGTCCTGCGCTCTCCCACTGGGGCCCGCACACTTCCTGCGGCGTCTCGCACACTCCCACAGTGGTCCCGTACATTTTTACAGCGTCCTGCGCACTCCCACTGGGGCCCGCACATTTTCTACGGCGTCCTGCGCACCTCCACTTGGGTCTCCCACACTTTCTACGGCGTACGGCGCACTCTCATTCCGGTCCCACACACTTTCTGCGGCGTTCTGCGCACTCCCACTGGGGCCCGCACACTTTCTACGGCGTCCTGCGCATTCCCACTGATGTTCCGCAGAATTTACGGCGTCCTCAGCATTACCACTAGGGGCCCTCACACTTATAGCGGCGTCCTGCACACTCCCACTGTGGTCCCGTACATTTTTACAGCGTCCTGCGCACTACCACCCGGGGCCCGCACACTTTCTACGGCGTCCTGCGCACTTCCACTTGGGTCTCGCACGCTTTCTACGGTGTGCGGAGCACTCTCATTCCGGTCCCACACACTTTCTGCGGCGTCCTGCACACCCCACTGTGGTCCCGTACATTTTTACAGCGTCCTGCGCTCTCCCCACTGGGGCCCGCACACTTCCTGCGGCGTCTCGCACACTCACACAGTGGTCCCGCACATTTTTACAGCGTCCTGCGCACCTCCCACTGGGGCCCGCACATTTTCTACGGCGTCCTGCGCACCTCCACTTGGGTCTCCCACACTTTCTACGGCGTACGGCGCACTCTCATTCCGGTCCCACACACTTTCTGCGGCGTTCTGCGCACTCCCACTGGGGCCCGCACACTTTCTGCGGCGTTCTGCGCACTCCCACTGGGACCCGCACACTTCCTACGGCGTCCTGCGCACTTCCACTTGGGTCTCGCACACTTTCTACGGCGTCCTGCGCACTTCCGCTTGGGTCTCGCCCACTTTCTATGGCGTACGGCTCACTCACATTCCGGTCCCACACACTTTCTGCGGCGTTCTGCGCACTCCCACTGGGGCCCGCACACTTTCTACGGCGTCCTGCGCATTCCCACCGATGTTCCGCAGAATTTTACGGCGTCCTCAGCATTACCACTAGGGGCCCGCACACTTATAGCGGCGTCCTGCACACTCCCACTGTGGTCCCGTACATTTTTACAGCGTCCTGCGCACTACCACCCGGGGCCCGCACACTTTCTACGGCGTCCTGCGCACTTCCACTTGGGTCTCGCACGCTTTCTACGGTGTGCGGAGCACTCTCATTCCGGTCCCACACACTTTCTGCGGCGTCCTGCACACTCCCACTGTGGTCCCGTACATTTTACAGCGTCCTGCGCTCTCCCCACTGGGGCCCGCACACTTCCTGCGGCGTCTCGCACACTCCCACTGATGCTCCGCAGACTTTTTACGGCGTCCTCAGCATTCCCACAAGGGGCCCGCACACTTATAGCCGCGTCTCGCACACTCCCACAGTGGTCCCGAACATTTTTACAGCGTCCCGCGCCCTCCCCCTGGGGCCCGCACACTTCCTACGGCGTCCTGCCTACTTCCACTCTGGGTCTCTCACACTTTCTACGGCGTCCTGCGCACTTCCGCTTGGGTCTCGCACACTTTCTACGGCGTACGGCTCACTCACATTCCGGTCCCACACACTTTCTGCGGAGTCCTGCGCTCTCCCACTGGGGCCCGCACACTTCCTGCGGCGTCTCGCACACTCCCACAGTGGTCCCGTACATTTTTACAGCGTCCTGCGCACTCCCACTGGGGCCCGCACATTTTCTACGTCGTCCTGCGCACTTCCACTTGGGTCTCCCACACTTTCTACGGGATACGGCGCACTCTCATTCCGGTCCCACACACTTTCTGCGGCGTCCTGCGCACTCCCACTGGGGCCCGCACATTTTCTACGGCGTCCTGCGCACCTCCACTTGGGTCTCGCACGCTTTCTACGGTGTGCGGAGCACTCTCATTCCGGTCCCACACACTTTCTGCGGCGTCCTGCACACTCCCACTGTGGTCCCGTACATTTTTACAGCGTCCTGCGCTCTCCCACTGGGGCCCGCACACTTCCTGCGGCGTCTCGCACACTCACACAGTGGTCCCGTACATTTTTACAGCGTCCTGCGCACTCCCACTGGGGCCCGCACATTTTCTACGGCGTCCTGCCCACCTCCACTTGGGTCTCCCACACTTTCTACGGCGTACGGCGCACTCTCATTCCGGTCCCACACACTTTCTGCGGCGTTCTGCGCACTCCCACTGGGGCCCGCACACTTTCTGCGGCGTTCTGCGCACTCCCACTGGGGCCCGCACACTTCCTACGGCGTCCTGCGCACTTCCGCTTGGGTCTCGCCCACTTTCTATGGCGTCCTGCGCACTTCCGCTTGGGTCTCGCCCACTTCTATGGCGTACGGCTCACTCACATTCCGGTCCCACACACTTTCTGCGGCGTTCCTGCGCACTCCCACTGGGGCCCGCACACTTTCTACGGCGTCCTGCGCATTCCCACTGATGTTCCGCAGAATTTTTACGGCGTCCTCAGCATTACCACTAGGGGCCCGCACACTTATAGCGGCGTCCTGCACACTCCCACTGTGGTCCCGTACATTTTTACAGCGTCCTGCGCACTACCACCCGGGGCCCGCACACTTTCTACGGCGTCCTGCGCACTTCCACTTGGGTCTCGCACGCTTTCTACGGTGTGCGGAGCACTCTCATTCCGGTCCCACACACTTTCTGCGGCGTCCTGCACACTCCCACTGTGGTCCCGTACATTTTTACAGCGTCCTGCGCTCTCCCACTGGGGCCCGCACACTTCCTGCGGCGTCTCGCACACTCCCACTGATGTTCCGCAGACTTTTACGGCGTCCTCAGCATTCCCCACCAGGGGCCCGCACACTTATAGCGGCGTCTCGCACACTCCCACAGTGGTCCCGTACATTTTTCCAGCGTCCTGCGCACTCCCACTGGGGCCCGCACACTTCCTACGGCGTCCTGCCTACTTCCACTTGGGTCTCTCACACTTTCTACGGCGTCCTGCGCACTTCCGCTTGGGTCTCGCACACTTTCTACGGCGTACGGCTCACTCACATTCCGGTCCCACACACTTTCTGCGGCGTCCTGCACACTCCCACTGTGGTCCCGCACATTAATACAGCGTCCTGCGCTTTCCCACTGGGGCCTGCACACTTTCTACGGCGTCCTGCGCATTCCCACTGATGTTCCGCAGACTTTTTACGGCGTCCTAAGCATTACCACTAGGGGCCCGCACACTTATAGCGGCGTCCTGCACACTCCCACTGTGGTCCCGTACATTTTTACAGCGTCCTGCGCACTACCACCCGGGGCCCGCACACTTTCTACGGCGTCCTGCGCACTTCCACTTGGGTCTCGCACGCTTTCTACGGTGTACGGAGCACTCTCATTCCGGTCCCACACACTTTCTGCGGCGTCCTGCACACTCCCACTGTGGTCCCGTACATTTTTACAGCATCCTGCGCTCTCCCACTGGGGCCCGCACACTTCCTACGGCGTCTCGCACACTCCCACAGTGGTCCCGTACATTTTTACAGCGTCCTGCGCACTCCCACTGGGGCCCGCACACTTTCTACGGCGTCCTGCGCACTTCTGCTTGGGTCTCGCACACTTTCTACGGCGTACGGCTCACTCACATTCCGGTCCCACACACTTTCTGCGGCGTCCTGCACACTCCCCACTGTGGTCCCGTACATCAATACAGCGTCCTGCGCTCTCCCACTGGGGCCTGCACACTTTCTACGGCGTCCTGCGCATTCCCACCGATGTTCCGCAGAATTTTTACGGCGTCCTCAGCATTACCACTAGGGGCCCGCACACTTATAGCGGCGTCCTGCACACCCCCACTGTGGTCCTGTACATTTTACAGCGTCCTGCGCACTACCACCCGGGGCCCGCACACTTTCTACGGCGTCCTGCGCATTCCCACTGATGTTCCGCAGACTTTTTACGGCGTCCTCAGCATTACCACTAGGGGCCCGCACTTTTATAGCGGCGTCCTGCACACTCCCACTGTGGTCCTGCACATTTTTACAGCGTCCTGCGCACTACCACTGGGGCCCGCACACTTTCTACGGCGTCCTGCGCACTTCCACTTGGGTCTCGCACGCTTTCTACGGTGTACGGAGCACTCTCATTCCGGTCCCACACACTTTCTGCGGCGTCCTGCACACCTCCCACTGTAATCCCGTACATTTTACAGCGTCCTGCGCTCTCCCACTGGGGCCCGCACACTTCCTGCGGCGTCTCGCACACTCCCACAGTGGTCCCGCACATTTTTACAGCGTCCTGCGCACTCCCACTGGGGCCCGCACACTTTCTACGGCGTCTCGCACACTCCCACAGTGGTCCCGTACATTTTTACAGCGTCCTGCCCACTCCCACTCGGGCCCGCACATGTTCTACGGGGGCCTGCGCACCTCCACTTGGGTCTCGCACACTTCCTACGGCGTACGGCGCACTCTCATTCCGGTCCCACACACTTTCTGCGGCGTTCTGCGCACTCCCACTGGGGCCCGCACACTTCCTACGGCGTCCTGCGCACTCCCACTGTGGCCCGCACACTTCCTACGGCGTCCTGCGCGCTGCCACTTGTGGCTCGCGTACTTTCTACGGCGTCCTGCGCACTTCCGCTTGGGTCTCGCACACTTTCTATGGCGTACGGCTCACTCACATTCCGGCCCCACACACTTTCTGCGGCGTCCTGCACACTCCCACTGTGGTCCCGTGCATTTTTACAGCGTCCTGCGCTCTCCCAGAGGGGCCCGCACACTTTCTACGGCTTCCTGCGCATTCCCACTGATGTTCCGCAGACTTTTTACGGCGTCCTCAGCATTCCCACTAGGGGCCCGCACACTTATAGCGGCGTCTCGCACACTCCCACAGTGGTCCCGTACATTTTTACAGCGTCCTGCGCACTCCCACTGGGGCCCGCACACTTCCTACGGCGTCCTGCCTACTTCCACTTGGGTCTCTCACACTTTCTACGGCGTCCTGCGCACTTCCGCTTGGGTCTCGCACACTTTCTACGGCGTACGGCTCACTCACATTCCGGTCCCACACACTTTCTGCGGAGTCCTGCGCTCTCCCACTGGGGCCCGCACACTTCCTGCGGCGTCTCGCACACTCCCACAGTGGTCCCGTACATTTTTACAGCGTCCTGCGCACTCCCACTGAGGCCCGCACATTTTCTACGGCGTCCTGCGCACCTCCACTTGGGTCTCCCACACTTTCTACGGCGTACGGCGCACTCTCATTCCGGTCCCACACACTTTCTGCGGCGTTCTGCGCACTCCCACTGGGGCCCGCACACTTTCTACGGCGTCCTGCGCATTCCCACTGATGTTCCGCAGAATTTTTACGGCGTCCTCAGCATTACCACTAGGGGCCCGCACACTTATAGCGGCGTCCTGCACACTCCCACTGTGGTCCCGTACATTTTTACAGCGTCCTGCGCACTACCACCCGGGGCCCGCACACTTTCTACGGCGTCCTGCGCACTTCCACTTGGGTCTCGCACGCTTTCTACGGTGTGCGGAGCACTCTCATTCCGGTCCCACACACTTTCTGCGGCGTCCTGCACACTCCCACTGTGGTCCCGTACATTTTTACAGCGTCCTGCGCTCTCCCACTGGGGCCCGCATACTTCCTGCGGCGTCTTGCACACTCCCACAGTGGTCCCGTACATTTTTACAGCGTCCTGCGCACTCCCACTGGGGCCCGCACATTTTCTACGGCGTCCTGCGCACCTCCACTTGGGTCTCCCACACTTTCTACGGCGTACGGCGCACTCTCATTCCGGTCCCACACACTTTCTGCGGCGTTCTGCGCACTCCCACTGGGGCCCGCACACTTTCTGCGGCGTTCTGCGCACTCCCACTGGGGCCCGCACACTTCCTACGGCGTCCTGCGCACTTCCACTTGGGTCTCGCACACTTTCTACGGCGTCCTGCGCACTTCCGCTTGGGTCTCGCCCACTTTCTATGGCGTACGGCTCACTCACATTCCGGTCCCACACACTTTCTGCGGCGTCCTGCACACTCCCACTGTGGTCCCGTGCATTTTTACAGCGTCCTGCGCTCTCCCACTGGGGCCCGCACACTTTCTACGGCTTCCTGCGCATTCCCACTGATGTTCCGCAGACTTTTTACGGCGTCCTCAGCATTCCCACTAGGGGCCCGCACACTTATAGCGGCGTCTCGCACACTCCCACAGTGGTCCCGTACATTTTTACAGCGTCCTGCGCACTTCCACTTGGGTCTCGCACACTTTCTACGGCGTCCTGCGCACTTCCGCTTGGGTCTCGCACACTTTCTATGGCGTACGGCTCACTAACATTCCGGTCCCACACACTTTCTGCGGCGTCCTGCACACTCCCACTGTGGTTCCGTACATTTTTACAGCGTCCTGCGCTCTCCCACTGGGGCCCGCACACTTTCTACGGCGTCCTGCGCATTCCCACTGATGTTCCGCAGACTTTTTACGGCGTCCTCAGCATTACCACTAGGGGCCTACACACTTATAGCGGCGTCCTGCACACTCCCACTGTTGTCCCGTACATTTTTACAGCGTCCTGCGCACTACCACTGGGGCCCGCATACTTTCTACGGCGTCCTGCGCACTTCCACTTGGGTCTCGCACGCTTTCTACGGTGTACGGAGCACTCTCATTCCGGTCCCACACACTTTCTGCGGCGTCCTGCACACTCCCACTGTGGTCCCGTACATTTTTACAGCGTCCTGCGCTCTCCCACTGGGGCCCGCACACTTCCTGCGGCGTCTCGCACACTCCCACAGTGGTCCCGTACATTTTTACAGCGTCCCGCGCACTCCCACTGGGGCCCGCGCACATTTTCTACGGCGTCCTGCGCACCTCCACTTGGGTCTCCCCACACTTTCTACGGCGTACGGCGCACTCTCATTCCGGTCCCACACACTTTCTGCGGCGTTCTGCGCACTCCCACTGGGGCCCGCACACTTCCTACGGCGTCCTGCGCACTCCCACTGGGGCCCGCACACTTCCTACGGCGTCCTGCGCACTTCCGCTTGGGTCTCGCACACTTTCTATGGAGTACGGCTCACCCACATTCCGGTCCCACACACTTTCTGCGGCGTCCTGCACACTCCCACTGTGGTCCCGTACATTTTTACAGCGCCCTGCGCTCTCCCACTGGGGCCCGCACACTTTCTACGGCGTCCTGCGCATTCCCACTGATGTTCCGCATACTTTTTTCGGCGTGCTCAGCGTTCCTACTAGGGGCTCGCACACTTATAGCGGCGTCTCGCACACCCCCACAGTGGTCCCGTACATTTTTACAGCGTCCTGCGCACTTCCACTTGGGTCTCGCACACTTTCTACGGCGTCCTGCGCACTTCCGCTTGGGTCTCGCACACTTTCTATGGCGTACGGCTCACTAACATTCCGGTCCCACACACTTTCTGCGGCGTCCTGCACACTCCCACTGTGGTTCCGTACATTTTTACAGCGTCCTGCGCTCTCCCACTGGGGCCCGCACACTTTCTACGGCGTCCTGCGCATTCCCACTGATGTTCCGCAGACTTTTTACGGCGTCCTCAGCATTACCACTAGGGGCCTACACACTTATAGCGGCGTCCTGCACACTCCCACTGTTGTCCCGTACATTTTTACAGCGTCCTGCGCACTACCACTGGGGCCCGCATACTTTCTACGGCGTCCTGCGCACTTCCACTTGGGTCTCGCACGCTTTCTACGGTGTAAGGAGCACTCTCATTCCGGTCCCACACACTTTCTGCGGCGTCCTGCACACTCCCACTGTGGTCCCGTACATTTTTACAGCGTCCTGCGCTCTCCCACTGGGGCCCGCACACTTCCTGCGGCGTCTCGCACACTCCCACAGTGGTCCCGTACATTTTTACAGCGTCCCGCGCACTCCCACTGGGGCCCGCACATTTTCTACGGCGTCCTGCGCACCTCCACTTGGGTCTCCCACACTTTCTACGGCGTACGGCGCACTCTCATTCCGGTCCCACACACTTTCTGCGGCGTTCTGCGCACTTCCACTGGGGCCCGCACACTTCCTACGGCGTCCTGCGCACTCCCACTGGGGCCCGCACACTTCCTACGGCGTCCTGCGCACTTCCGCTTGGGTCTCGCACACTTTCTATGGAGTACGGCTCACTCACATTCCGGTCCCACACACTTTCTGCGGCGTCCTGCACACTCCCACTGTGGTCCCGTACATTTTTACAGCGCCCTGCGCTCTCCCACTGGGGCCCGCACACTTTCTACGGCGTCCTGCGCATTCCCACTGATGTTCCGCAGACTTTTTACGGCGTCCTCAGCATTACCACTAGGGGCCCGCACTTTTATAGCGGCGTCCTGCACACTCCCACAGTGGTCCCGTACATTTTTACAGCGTCCTGCGCACTCCCACTGGGGCCCGCACATTTTCTACGGCGTCCTGCGCACCTCCACTTGGGTCTCGCACACTTTCTATGGCGTACGGCTCACTCACATTCCGGTCCCACACACTTTCTGCGGCGTCCTGCACACTCCCACTGTGGTCCCGTACATTTTTACAGCGCCCTGCGCTCTCCCACTGGGGCCCGCACACTTTCTACGGCGTCCTGCGCATTCCCACTGATGTTCCGCAGACTTTTTACGGCGTCCTCAGCATTACCACTAGGGGCCCGCACTTTTATAGCGGCGTCCTGCACACTCCCACTGTGGTCCCGTACATTTTTACAGCGTCCTGCGCACTACCACTGGGGCCCGCACACTTTCTACGGCGTCCTGCGCACTTCCACTTGGGTCTCGCACGCTTTCTACGGTGTACGGAGCACTCTCATTCCGGTCCCACACACTTTCTGCGGCGTCCTGCACACTCCCACTGTAATCCCGTACATTTTTACAGCGTCCTGCGCTCTCCCACTGGGGCCCGCACACTTCCTGCGGCGTCTCGCACACTCCCACAGTGGTCCCGTACATTTTTACAGCGTCCTGCGCACTCCCTCTGGGGCCCGCACACTTTCTACGGCGTCTCGCACACTCCCACAGTGGTCCCGTACATTTTTACAGCGTCCTGCGCACTCCCACTGGGGCCCGCACATTTTCTACGGCGTCCTGCGCACCTCCACTTGGGTCTCGCACACTTTCTACGGCGTACGGCGCACTCTCATTCCGGTCCCACACACTTTCTGCGGCGTTCTGCGCACTCCCACTGGGGCCCGCACACTTCCTACGGCGTCCTGCGCACTCCCACTGGGGCCCGCACACTTCCTACGGCGTCCTGCGCACTTCCACTTGGGTCTCGCATACTTTCTACGGCGTCCTGCGCACTTCCGCTTGGGTCTCGCACACTTTCTATGGCGTACGGCTCACTCACATTCCGGCCCCACACACTTTCTGCGGCGTCCTGCACACTCCCACTGTGGTCCCGTGCATTTTTACAGCGTCCTGCGCTCTCCCAGTGGGGCCCGCACACTTTCTACGGCTTCCTGCGCATTCCCACTGATGTTCCGCAGACTTTTTACGGCGTCCTCAGCATTCCCACTAGGGGCCCGCACACTTATAGCGGCGTCTCGCACACTCCCACAGTGGTCCCGTACATTTTTACAGCGTCCTGCGCACTCCCACTGGGGCCCGCACACTTCCTACGGCGTCCTGCCTACTTCCACTTGGGTCTCTCACACTTTCTACGGCGTCCTGCGCACTTCCGCTTGGGTCTCGCACACTTTCTACGGCGTACGGCTCACTCACATTCCGGTCCCACACACTTTCTGCGGAGTCCTGCGCTCTCCCACTGGGGCCCGCACACTTCCTGCGGCGTCTCGCACACTCCCACAGTGGTCCCGTACATTTTTACAGCGTCCTGCGCACTCCCACTGGGGCCCGCACATTTTCTACGGCGTCCTGCGCACCTCCACTCTGGGTCTCCCACACTTTCTACGGCGTACGGCGCACTCTCATTCCGGTCCCACACACTTTCTGCGGCGTCCTCCGCACTCCCACTGGGGCCTGCACACTTTCTACGGCGTCCTGCGCATTCCCACTGATGTTCCGCAGAATTTTTACGGCGTCCTCAGCATTACCACTAGGGGCCCGCACACTTATAGCGGCGTCCTGCACACTCCCACTGTGGTCCCGTACATTTTTACAGCGTCCTGCGCACTACCACCCGGGGCCCGCACACTTTCTACGGCGTCCTGCGCACTTCCACTTGGGTCTCGCACGCTTTCTACGGTGTGCGGAGCACTCTCATTCCGGTCCCACACACTTTCTGCGGCGTCCTGCACACTCCCACTGTGGTCCCGTACATTTTTACAGCGTCCTGCGCTCTCCCACTGGGGCCCGCACACTTCCTGCGGCGTCTCGCACACTCCCACAGTGGTCCCGTACATTTTTACAGCGTCCTGCGCACTCCCACTGGGGCCCGCACATTTTCTACGGCGTCCTGCGCACCTCCACTTGGGTCTCCCACACTTTCTACGGCGTACGGCGCACTCTCATTCCGGTCCCACACACTTTCTGCGGCGTTCTGCGCACTCCCACTGGGGCCCGCACACTTTCTGCGGCGTTCTGCGCACTCCCACTGGGGCCCGCACACTTCCTACGGCGTCCTGCGCACTTCCACTTGGGTCTCGCACACTTTCTACGGCGTCCTGCGCACTTCCGCTTGGGTCTCGCCCACTTTCTATGGCGTACGGCTCACTCACATTCCGGTCCCACACACTTTCTGCGGCGTTCTGCGCACTCCCACTGGGGCCCGCACACTTTCTACGGCGTCCTGCGCATTCCCACTGATGTTCCGCAGAATTTTTACGGCGTCCTCAGCATTACCACTAGGGGCCCGCACACTTATAGCGGCGTCCTGCACACTCCCACTGTGGTCCCGTACATTTTTACAGCGTCCTGCGCACTACCACCCGGGGCCCGCACACTTTCTACGGCGTCCTGCGCACTTCCACTTGGGTCTCGCACGCTTTCTACGGTGTGCGGAGCACTCTCATTCCGGTCCCACACACTTTCTGCGGCGTCCTGCACACTCCCACTGTGGTCCCGTACATTTTTACAGCGTCCTGCGCTCTCCCACTGGGGCCCGCACACTTCCTGCGGCGTCTCGCACACTCCCACTGATGTTCCGCAGACTTTTTACGGCGTCCTCAGCATTCCCACTAGGGGCCCGCACACTTATAGCGGCGTCTCGCACACTCCCACAGTGGTCCCGTACATTTTTACAGCGTCCTGCGCACTCCCACTGGGGCCCGCACACTTCCTACGGCGTCCTGCCTACTTCCACTTGGGTCTCTCACACTTTCTACGGCGTCCTGCGCACTTCCGCTTGGGTCTCGCACACTTTCTACGGCGTACGGCTCACTCACATTCCGGTCCCACACACTTTCTGCGGCGTCCTGCACACTCCCACTGTGGTCCCGTACATTAATACAGCGTCCTGCGCTTTCCCACTGGGGCCTGCACACTTTCTACGGCGTCCTGCGCATTCCCACTGATGTTCCGCAGACTTTTTACGGCGTCCTAAGCATTACCACTAGGGGCCCGCACACTTATAGCGGCGTCCTGCACACTCCCACTGTGGTCCCGTACATTTTTACAGCGTCCTGCGCACTACCACCCGGGGCCCGCACACTTTCTACGGCGTCCTGCGCACTTCCACTTGGGTCTCGCACGCTTTCTACGGTGTACGGAGCACTCTCATTCCGGTCCCACACACTTTCTGCGGCGTCCTGCACACTCCCACTGTGGTCCCGTACATTTTTACAGCGTCCTGCGCTCTCCCACTGGGGCCCGCACACTTCCTACGGCGTCTCGCACACTCCCACAGTGGTCCCGTACATTTTTACAGCGTCCTGCGCACTCCAACTGGGGCCCGCACACTTTCTACGGCGTCCTGCGCACTTCTGCTTGGGTCTCGCACACTTTCTACGGCGTACGGCTCACTCACATTCCGGTCCCACACACTTTCTGCGGCGTCCTGCACACTCCCACTGTGGTCCCGTACATCAATACAGCGTCCTGCGCTCTCCCACTGGGGCCTGCACACTTTCTACGGCGTCCTGCGCATTCCCACTGATGTTCCGCAGAATTTTTACGGCGTCCTCAGCATTACCACTAGGGGCCCGCACACTTATAGCGGCGTCCTGCACACTCCCACTGTGGTCCCGTACATTTTTACAGCGTCCTGCGCACTACCACCCGGGGCCCGCACACTTTCTACGGCGTCCTGCGCACTTCCACTTGGGTCTCGCACGCTTTCTACGGTGTACGGAGCACTCTCATTCCGGTCCCACACACTTTCTGCGGCGTTCTGCGCACTCCCACTGGGGCCCGCACACTTTCTGCGGCGTTCTGCGCACTCCCACTGGGGCCCGCACACTTCCTACGGCGTCCTGCGCACTTCCACTTGGGTCTCGCACACTTTCTACGGCGTCCTGCGCACTTCCGCTTGGGTCTCGCACACTTTCTATGGCGTACGGCTCACTCACATTCCGGTCCCACACACTTTCTGCGGCGTCCTGCACACTCCCACTGTGGTCCCGTGCATTTTTACAGCGTCCTGCGCTCTCCCACTGGGGCCCGCACACTTTCTACGGCTTTCTGCGCATTCCCACTGATGTTCCGCAGACTTTTTACGGCGTCCTCAGCATTCCCACTAGGGGCCCGCACACTTATAGCGGCGTCTCGCACACTCCCACAGTGGTCCCGTACATTTTTACAGCGTCCTGCGCACTCCCACTGGGGCCCGCACACTTCCTACGGCGTCCTGCCTACTTCCACTTGGGTCTCTCACACTTTCTACGGCGTCCTGCGCACTTCCGCTTGGGTCTCGCACACTTTCTACGGCGTACGGCTCGCTCACATTCCGGTCCCACACACTTTCTGCGGCGTCCTGCACACTCCCACTGTGGTCCCGTACATTAATACAGCGTCCTGCGCTCTCCCACTGGGGCCTGCACACTTTCTACGGCGTCCTGCGCATTCCCACTGATGTTCCGCAGACTTTTTACGGCGTCCTAAGCATTACCACTAGGGGCCCGCACACTTATAGCGGCGTCCTGCACACTCCCACTGTGGTCCCGTACATTTTTACAACGTCCTGCGCACTACCACCCGGGGCCCGCACACTTTCTACGGCGTCCTGCGCACTTCCACTTGGGTCTCGCACGCTTTCTACGGTGTACGGAGCACTCTCATTCCGGTCCCACACACTTTCTGCGGCGTCCTGCACACTCCCACTGTGGTCCCGTACATTTTTACAGCGTCCTGCGCTCTCCCACTGGGGCCCGCACATTTCCTACGGCGTCTCGCACACTCCCACAGTGGTCCCGTACATTTTTACAGCGTCCTGCGCACTCCCACTGGGGCCCGCACACTTTCTACGGCGTCCTGCGCACTTCTGCTTGGGTCTCGCACACTTTCTACGGCGTACGGCTCACTCACATTCCGGTCCCACACACTTTCTGCGGCGTCCTGCACACTCCCACTGTGGTCCCGTACATCAATACAGCGTCCTGCGCTCTCCCACTGGGGCCTGCACACTTTCTACGGCGTCCTGCGCATTCCCTCTGATGTTCCGCGGAATTTTTACGGCGTCCTCAGCATTACCACTAGGGGCCCGCACACTTATAGCGGCGTCCTGCACACTCCCACTGTGGTCCCGTACATTTTTACAGCGTCCTGCGCACTACCACCCGGGGCCCGCACACTTTCTACGGCGTCCTGCGCACTTCCACTTGGGTCTCGCACGCTTTCTACGGTGTACGGAGCACTCTCATTCCGGTCCCACACACTTTCTGCGGCGTTCTGCGCACTCCCACTGGGGCCCGCACACTTTCTGCGGCGTTCTGCGCACTCCCACTGGGGCCCGCACACTTCCTACGGCGTCCTGCGCACTTCCACTTGGGTCTCGCACACTTTCTACGGCGTCCTGCGCACTTCCGCTTGGGTCTCGCACACTTTCTATGGCGTACGGCTCACTCACATTCCGGTCCCACACACTTTCTGCGGCGTCCTGCACACTCCCACTGTGGTCCCGTGCATTTTTACAGCGTCCTGCGCTCTCCCACTGGGGCCCGCACACTTTCTACGGCTTCCTGCGCATTCCCACTGATGTTCCGCAGACTTTTTACGGCGTCCTCAGCATTCCCACTAGGGGCCCGCACACTTATAGCGGCGTCTCGCACACTCCCACAGTGGTCCCGTACATTTTTACAGCGTCCTGCGCACTCCCACTGGGGCCCGCACACTTCCTACGGCGTCCTGCCTACTTCCACTTGGGTCTCTCACACTTTCTACGGCGTCCTGCGCACTTCCGCTTGGGTCTCGCACACTTTCTACGGCGTACGGCTCGCTCACATTCCGGTCCCACACACTTTCTGCGGCGTCCTGCACACTCCCGTTGTGGTCCCGTACATTAATACAGCGTCCTGCGCTCTCCCACTGGGGCCTGCACACTTTCTACGGCGTCCTGCGCATTCCCACTGATGTTCCGCAGACTTTTTACGGCGTCCTAAGCATTACCACTAGGGGCCCGCACACTTATAGCGGCGTCCTGCACACTCCCACTGTGGTCCCGTACATTTTTACAGCGTCCTGCGCACTACCACCCGGGGCCCGCACACTTTCTACGGCGTCCTGCGCACTTCCACTTGGGTCTCGCACGCTTTCTACGGTGTACGGAGCACTCTCATTCCGGTCCCACACACTTTCTGCGGCGTCCTGCACACTCCCACTGTGGTCCCGTACATTTTTACAGCGTCCTGCGCTCTCCCACTGGGGCCCGCACACTTCCTACGGCGTCTCGCACACTCCCACAGTGGTCCCGTACATTTTTACAGCGTCCTGCGCACTCCCACTGGGGCCCGCACATTTTCTACGGCGTCCTGCGCACCTCCACTTGGGTCTCCCACACTTTCTACGGCGTACGGCGCACTCTCATTCCGGTCCCACACACTTTCTGCGGCGTTCTGCGCACTCCCACTGGGGCCCGCACACTTCCTACGGCGTCCTGCGCACTCCCACTGGGGCCCGCGCACTTCCTACGGCGTCCTGCGCACTTCCACTTGGGTCTCGCACAATTTCTACGGCGTCCTGCGCACTTCCGCTTGGGTCTCGCACATTTTCTATGGCGTACGGCTCACTCACATTCCGGTCCCACACACTTTCTGCGGCGTCCTGCACACTCCCACTGTGGTCCCGTACATTTTTACAGCGTCCTGCGCTCTCCCACTGGGGCCCGCACACTTTCTACGGCATCCTGCGCATTCCCACTGATGTTCCGCAGACTTTTTACGGCGTCCTCAGCATTACCACTAGGGGCCCGCACACTTATAGCGGCGTCCTGCACACTCCCACTGTGGTCCCGTACATTTTTACAGCGTCCTGCGCACTACCACTGGGGCCCGCACACTTTCTACGGCGTCCTGCGCACTTCCACTTGGGTCTCGCACGCTTTCTACGGTGTACGGAGCACTCTCATTCCGGTCCCACACACTTTCTGCGGCGTCCTGCACACTCCCACTGTGGTCCCGTACATTTTTACAGCGTCCTGCGCTCTCCCACTGGGGCCCGCACACTTCCTACGGCGTCTCGCACACTCCCACAGTGGTCCCGTACATTTTTACAGCGTCCTGCGCACTCCCACTGGGGCCCGCACACTTTCTATGGCGTCTCGCACACTCCCACAGTGGTCCCGTACATTTTTACAGCGTCCTGCGCACTCCCACTGGGGCCCGCACATTTTCTACGGCGTCCTGCGCACCTCCACTTGGGTCTCCCACACTTTCTACGGCGTACGGCGCACTCTCATTCCGGTCCCACACACTTTCTGCGGCGTTCTGCGCACTCCCACTGGGGCCCGCACACTTCCTACGGCGTCCTGCGCACTCCCACTGGGGCCCGCACACTTCCTACGGCGTCCTGCGCACTTCCACTTGGGTCTCGCACAATTTCTACGGCGTCCTGCGCACTTCCGCTTGGGTCTCGCACACTTTCTATGGCGTACGGCTCACTCACATTCCAGTCCCACACACTTTCTGCGGCGTCCTGCACACTCCCACTGTGGTCCCGTACATTTTTACAGCGTCCTGCGCTCTCCCACTGGGGCCCGCACACTTTCTACGGCGTCCTGCGCATTCCCACTGATGTTCCGCAGACTTTTTACGGCGTCCTCAGCATTACCACTAGGGGCCCGCACACTTATAGCGGCGTCCTGCACACTCCCACTGTGGTCCCGTACATTTTTACAGCGTCCTGCGCACTACCACTGGGGCCCGCACACTTTCTACGGCGTCCTGCGCACTTCCACTTGGGTCTCGCACGCTTTCTACGGTGTACGGAGCACTCTCATTCCGGTCCCACACACTTTCTGCGGCGTCCTGCACACTCCCACTGTGGTCCCGTACATTTTTTACAGCGTCCTGCACTCTCCCACTGGGGCCCGCACACTTCCTGCGGCGTCTCGCACACTCCCACAGTGGTCCCGTACATTTTTACAGCGTCCTGCGCACTCCCACTGGGGCCCGCACACTTTCTATGGCGTCTCGCACACTCCCACAGTGGTCCCGTACATTTTTACAGCGTCCTGCGCACTCCCACTGGGGCCCGCACATTTTCTACGGCGTCCTGCGCACCTCCACTTGGGTCTCGCACACTTTCTACGGCGTACGGCGCACTCTCATTCCGGTCCCACACACTTTCTGCGGCGTTCTGCGCACTCCCACTGGGGCCCGCACACTTCCTACGGCGTCCTGCGCACTCCCACTGGGGCCCGCACACTTCCTACGGCGTCCTGCGCACTTCCACTTGGGTCTCGCACACTTTCTACGGCGTCCTGCGCACTTCCGCTTGGGTCTCGCACACTTTCTATGGCGTACGGCTCACTCACATTCCGGTCCCACACACTTTCTGCGGCGTCCTGCACACTCCCACTGTGGTCCCGTGCATTTTTACAGCGTCCTGCGCTCTCCCACTGGGGCCCGCACACTTTCTACGGCTTCCTGCGCATTCCCACTGATGTTCCGCAGACTTTTTATGGCGTCCTCAGCATTCCCACTAGGGGCCCGCACACTTATAGCGGCGTCTCGCACACTCCCACAGTGGTCCCGTACATTTTTACAGCGTCCTGCGCACTCCCACTGGGGCCCGCACACTTCCTACGGCGTCCTGCCTACTTCCACTTGGGTCTCTCACACTTTCTACGGCGTCCTGCGCACTTCCGCTTGGGTCTCGCACACTTTCTACGGCGTACGGCTCACTCACATTCCGGTCCCACACACTTTCTGCGGCGTCCTGCACACTCCCACTGTGGTCCCGTACATTAATACAGCGTCCTGCGCTCTCCCACTGGGGCCTGCACACTTTCTACGGCGTCCTGCGCATTCCCACTGATGTTCCGCAGACTTTTTACGGCGTCCTAAGCATTACCACTAGGGGCCCGCACACTTATAGCGGCGTCCTGCACACTCCCACTGTGGTCCCGTACATTTTTACAGCGTCCTGCGCACTACCACCCGGGGCCCGCACACTTTCTACGGCGTCCTGCGCACTTCCACTTGGGTCTCGCACGCTTTCTACGGTGTACGGAGCACTCTCATTCCGGTCCCACACACTTTCTGCGGCGTCCTGCACACTTCCACTGTGGTCCCGTACATTTTTACAGCGTCCTGCGCTCTCCCACTGGGACCCGCACACTTTCTACGGCGTCTCGCACACTCCCACAGTGGTCCCGTACATTTTTACAGCGTCCTGCGCACTCCCACTGGGGCCCGCACATTTTCTACGGCGTCCTGCGCACCTCCACTTGGGTCTCCCACACTTTCTACGGCGTACGGCGCACTCTCATTCCGGTCCCACACACTTTCTGCGGCGTTCTGCGCACTCCCACTGGGGCCCGCACACTTCCTACGGCGTCCTGCGCACTCCCACTGGGGCCCGCACACTTCCTACGGCGTCCTGCGCACTTCCACTTGGGTCTCGCACAATTTCTACGGCGTCCTGCGCACTTCCGCTTGGGTCTCGCACACTTTCTATGGCGTACGGCTCACTCACATTCCGGTCCCACACACTCTCTGCGGCGTCCTGCACACTCCCACTGTGGTCCCGTACATTTTTACAGCGTCCTGGGCTCTCCCACTGGGGCCCGCACACTTTCTACGGCGTCCTGCGCATTCCCACTGATGTTCCGCAGACTTTTTACGGCGTCCTCAGCATTACCACTAGGGGCCCGCACACTTATAGCGGCGTCCTGCACACTCCCACTGTGGTCCAGTACATTTTTACAGCGTCCTGCGCACTACCACTGGGGCCCGCACACTTTCTACGGCGTCCTGCGCACTTCCACTTGGGTCTCGCACGCTTTCTACGGTGTACGGAGCACTCTCATTCCGGTCCCACACACTTTCTGCGGCGTCCTGCACACTCCCACTGTGGTCCCGTACATTTTTACAGCGTCCTGCGCATTCCCACTGATGTTCCGCAGACTTTTTACGGCGTCCTCAGCATTCCCACTAGGGGCCCGCACACTTATAGCGGCGTCTCGCACACTCCCACAGTGGTCCCGTACATTTTTACAGCGTCCTGCGCACTACCACTGGGGCCCGCACACTTTCTACGGCGTCCTGCGCACTTCCACTTGGGTCTTGCGCGCTTTCTACGGTGTACGGCGCACCCTCATTCCGGTCCCACACACTTTCTGCGGCGTCCTGCACACTCCCACTGTGGTCCCCTACATTTTTACAGCGTCCTGCGTACTCCCTCTGGGGCCCGCACACTTTCTACGGCGTCCTGCGCACTTCCACTTGGGTCTCGCACGCTTTCTACGGTGTACGGCGCACTCTCATTCCGGTCCCACACACTTTCTGCGGCGTTCTGCGCACTCCCACTGGGGCCCGCACACTTCCTACGGCGTCCTGCGCACTCCCACTGGGGCCCGCACACTTCCTACGGCGTCCTGCGCACTTCCACTTGGGTCTCGCACACTTTCTACGGCGTCCTGCGCACTTCCGCTTGGTCTCGCACACTTTCTACGGCGTACGGCTCACTCACATTCCGGTCCCACACACTTTCTGCGGCGTCCTGCGCACTCCCACTGGGGCCCGCACACTTTCTACGGCTTCCTGCGCATTCCCACTGATGTTCCGCAGACTTTTTACGGCGTCCTCAGCATTCCCACTAGGGGCCCGCACACTTATAGCGGCGTCTCGCACACTCCCACAGTGGTCCCGTACATTTTTACAACGAGTGGGGCCGGAAGTCGTAGGAAGTGTGCGGGACCGAAGTGGGAGTGCGCAGGACGCCGAAGAAAGTGTGCGGGACCCAAGTGGGAGTGCGCGGGACGCCATAGAAAGTGTGCGGGACCCAAGTGGGAGTGCGCAAGACGCCGAGGAAAGTGTGAGGGACCCAAGTGGGAGTGCGCAGGACGCCGTAGGGAGTATGCGGGATCCAAGTGGAAGTGCGCCAAACGCCGTAGAAAGTGTGCGGGACCCAAGGTAGAGTGTGCCGGACGCCGTAGAAAGTGTGCGGGACCCAAGTTAGAGTGCGCCGGACGCCGTAGAAAGTGTGCGGGACCCAAGTGGGAGTGCGCAGGACGCCGAAGAAAGTGTGCGGGACCCAAGTAGGAGTGCGCAGAACGCCGTAGAAACTGTGCGAGACCCAAGGTAGAGGGCGTCGGACGCCGTAGAAAAGTGTGCGGGACCCAAGTGGGAGTGCGCAAGACGCCGAAGAAAGTGTAAGGGACCCAAGTGGGAGTGCGCAGGACGCCGTAGGGAGTATGCGGGATCCAAGTGGAAGTGCGCCAAACGCCGTAGAAAGTGTGCGGGACCCAAAGTAGAGTGCGCCGGACGCCGTAGAAAAGAGTGTGGGACCCAAGGTAGAGTGCGCCGGACACCGTAGAAAGTGTGCAGGACCCAAGTGGGAGTGCTCAGGACGCCATAGAAAATGTGCGGGACCCAAGTAGGAGTGCGCAGAACGTCGTAGAAACTGTGCGAGACCCAAGGTAGAGGGCGTCGGACGCCGTAGAAAAGTGTGCGGGACCCAAGTGGGAGTGCGCGGGACGCCATAGAAAGTATGCAGGACTCAAGAGGGAATGCGCGGGACGCCGTAGGAAGTGTGTGGGAGCCAAATGCGAGTGCGCCGGACGTCGTAGGAAGCGTGCGGTATCCAAGTGGAAGTGCGCCAAACGCCGAAGAATGTGTGCGGGACCCAATTGGGAGTGCGCAGTACGCCGTAGAAAGTGTGCGGGACTCAAGTTGGGAATGCGCAGGACGCCGCAGGAAGTGTGTGGGACCCAAACGCGAGGGCGCCGGACGTCGAAGGAAGTGTGCGGGACCCAAGGTACAGTGCGATGGACGCTGTAGAAAGTGAGTGGGAACCAAGTGGCCGTGCGCCAGACGCCGTAGGAACTATGCGGGATCCACGTGAGAGTGCGCCAAACGCCGTAGGGAGTATGCGGGATCCAAGTGGAAGTGCGCAGGACGCCGTAGAAGGTGTGCGAGACCCAAGGTAGAGTGCGGCGGACGCCGTAGAAAGTGGGCGGGGGACCCAAATAGGAAGTGCGCAGGACGCCATAGAAAATTTGCGGAACCAAATGCGAGTGCGCCAGACGCCGGGCGTAGGAACGCCATAGAAAATTTGCGGATCGAAATGCGAGTGCGCAAAAGGCCGAAGAAGGTGTGCGGGACCCAAGTGGAAGTGCGCCGGACGCCGTAGATAGTGTGCGGGACCCAAGGTAGAGTGCGCCGGACGCCGTATAAAGTGTGCGGGACACAAGTGGGCGTGCGCAGGACTCATAAAAAGTGTGCGGTGCCCAAGGTAGAGTGCGGCCGACGACGTAGAATGTGTGCCGGACCCAATTGGTAGTGCGCAGGACGCCGTAGAAAGTTTGCGGGACTCAAGTGGGAATGCGCAGGACGCCGCAGGAAGTGTGTGGGACCCAAATGCGAGTGGGGCTGGAAGTCGTAGGAAGTGTGCGGGACCGAAGTGGGAGTGAGTCGGACGCCATGTAAAGTGTGTGGGACCCAAGTGGGAGTGCGCCAGACGCCATAGGGAGTATGCGGGATCTAAGTGGGAGTGCGCTGGACACCGTAGAAAGTGTGCGGGACCGAAGTGGGTGAGAGCAGAACTTCAAAATCGTTTTGTGCGTCTATAAGATAGTGTATACCACCCCTTTCTTCAAGTCCCCTCCCCCTCAACCACTCATTTCAACTGCTTAGCTGTTTATATGCACCAACCTTTCTAAATCGGGTTTATATACGATGGAAATGTGAGTTAATCAAAATATGCATCCAGAAAACACAAACATCATTATACTTCATTTGGCAATAAAAGTAGCAGGGTGTCGGTTGGTAATGGAGGCCTTTACTAAATCTGAAACAGCGGTTGTCTTTATCATGACAGAAATGGATATAAATGAGCTACCATTTTAGGACCTCTTAAAACTAGAGAAGGGTCGGTGTGCAACTGCATAAGAAAGTAGGTTAGCAAGGTTTGCAAGGTTTGAAATGCTTAGTAACTTCTGATTGCTCGAGCGTTATCGTCGAAACCAGCTCATGGGCCGGCGCAACCGGACTCCAGCGACAGAGGCCGGCGATAGCCGGCAAGCGTGAGAACTTCTGAACGCCAACTCACATAGAATCAGCGGATGTCGATTACACTCAAAATGCCGGCGAAGCCGGCAAATGGGCCGGCGTAGCCGGACCCCAGCGGCAGAAGCCGGCGTCAGCCGGCCGACGCCGCTGGTTTTTACAATGTCCTGCGCACTCCCACTGGGGCCCGCACATTTTCTACGGCGTCCTGCGCACCTCCACTTGGGTCTCGCACACTTTCTACGGCGTACGGCGCACTCTCATTCCGGTCCCACACACTTTCTGCGGCGTCCTGCACACTCCCACTGTGGTCCCGTACACTTTTACAGCGTCCTGCACACTCCCACTGGGGCCCGCACACTTTCTACGGCGTCTTGCGCATTCCCACTGATGTTCCGCAGACTTTTTACGGCGTCCTGAGCATTCCCACTAGGGGCACGCACACTTTCTGCGGCGTCTCGCACACTCTCACAGTGGTCCCGTACATTTTTACAGCGTCCTGCGCAGTCCCACTGGGGCCCGCACACTTTCTACAGTGTACGGCGCACTCTCATTCCGGTCCCACACACTTTCTGCGGCGTCCTGCACACTCCCACTGTGGTCCCGCACCCTTTCTGCGGCGTCCTGCGCATTCCCGCTGGGGTCTCGCGCACTTTCTGCTGCGCCCTGCGCACTCCTCAAATCTTATTCACACCAACCGTCCCAAGGAGGAAACAATCCTGGGCAGGAGCCTATCATTAGCTGTGTTGACTTTCATTAGTTCATTTTTAAAGTTCAGTGAGCGTCGGATGGTTTACAATAACACGTTTACATGTTTTCACCCGTCTTGGCCCTCAATTTTGAGGTTCCGCTGAAATTGAGCTTTCAGCTCCAACATTGAATAGGAGCTAGCTGCATCCATTTCCAGCCTCCTGCCAAAAAATTTACTTCCTAGCTAAATTTTAAGTGTTGCAAAAAGATCGTGAATGCCGTCTGGAAAAAAAGGAGATTAACAGTTTTTCGACCAAAATCACTTGGTTTTCTCCACTTTCTCGGGTGCCAAGAAACCATCCCACAAGGATCATCCCTGTTGTGATCCTAACGGGAGGTGGGGGTGACCCCACCACCACTGTTCGCAGTGGGGTCCACCCCACTGCAAACCGTGGGGGAGATGGGCCCATACTCGGGTACCACCTCCCCCCCCCTCCCCCTAGCTGTGGGGATATCCCCTCGGCGACAAAAATTATCCTCCGGTATCCGGTAGATCTTCTGGAAAGTGACTGAGGCCACCTTCCAGGTCCGGCTCCGAAGAGCCGACTGAGGCACACGGTGAGATGAGGAGCCTTTTATACCAGCAACATTGTTAATACCTTTGTCTTAACATGTCTATGTTCATACGCGTCTTGACATAGTACACGTAAAACAGGTTTTAACTTGCCTCAATAGGCCAGAGCCCAACTTTAACATTATAATTCCTGAGTGAGAATTCTGTGCCGGTGGCAAATTATAACCGTCTCTTTCTTCGGCGCCCTGCGCACTCCTCAAGTCCTATTTACACCAACCATCTCAAAGAGAGAACAATCTTGGCCAGAAGCTATCATTAGCTGTGTTGATTTTCACTAGTTCATTTTCGAAGTTCAGGGAACGTCGGATGGTTTACAATAACATGTTTACATGTTTTTACCCGTCTTGACCCTCAAAATTGGGGTTCCGCTAAAATTGAGCTTTCAACTCCAAAATTGAATAGGAGCTAGCTGCATCCATTGCTAGCCTCCTGCCAAAAAATTAGCTTCCTAGCTCAATTTTAACTGGTTACACAAGATCGTGAACGCCGTCTGAAAAAAAAGGAGATTAACAGTTTTTCGACCAAAATCACGTGGTCTTCGCCATTTTTCTCGAGCGCCAAGAAACCATTCCAAACCATTTTTTGGTACATACACCAACTTTTTACGTTCTTTCCAATGGAGAGAAAACCGCATTTCCGCAGTTACTCTGAACGCTACTCTGGGCGAGTTAAAGCCAAATCTGGTGCGCTCTTCGCGCGCACCACAATTATGTTATCTGCATGCACCAACAACAGCCAATTCGATTCAACAATTTCACTACATTTAGGAAATCACTTTGATAGCCGAATCTAATGGAACAATTTCACGACATTTTAGAGCAATGCCAAATCCTTGACCTTTTCTGCGGAGCCCAACTTTCAGAAATTTCACAACTTTTTACAAGGGTTTCCCTTCTACAATATCGTCAAGCTCTGAAAGTCATGGGGGTGTGTATACAAGTCTGTTGGTACCTGCTCGTTGGTGCCCCTGCTTCTACTGAACCCAGCAGACGTTTGAGTGTACACAGGGAACGTTCGAGCGATATAGCGTGCACAACTATATCGCGAAAGTATCCCGCACATTGCATAAAGGTGTCGCCGTCCGGCACACTAAGGCCTCTGGTCCATAACACCTTAGGATCCGTACCTAGGGAGTCATGGAGTCTTTGGCCACAAGCCACAATTTCGCCACCCTGAACTGTCGATCGCTGTCGAGTGATATCCAAAAAACTGCGCTATCCAGACTTCTGAGCTATTTCCATGCACCGTTTGCTGCTTTGCAGGAAACCCGCCTCAAGGATAGACCCGTCATCAGCGTCGGAGAGTACACCATCTACTGCGGTAACGCTGACGATAGGAGAGTGGGAGGCTGTGCAATAGCTGTAAGGAAGGATTTCAATGGTATGGTCAAGGAGTTCGGCTCAACGTCGTGTCGGAATGCATTCGTACGACTGCGGGATCACAGAGGATTCAATCTGTGGATAGTGAGTGCTCATGCGCCCACTGAAACCGCCGAAGACAATTCGAAGAATGCGTTTTATGAGGAACTCAATACGTTGCTGGCCAGGATACCTTGTCAACATGCTGTTGTCGTGGGGATTGACGCAAATGCGAAGATGGGACTTGATCAGGAATCCGAAGTACTCGGTAAATGGTTCTACCCAGTGGAGCAAACATCGGACAATGGCTACCGCCTTGTCGACTTCTGTGAACGCAGTGGTCTGATTATTGCATCGACATTCAAGAGGAATCATCGCCGCCATCAGCTTACGTGGCAGGGACCAACCCGGCTATCTCCAGAAGAGCAGCGGAAGCGGAAGATGACAACTTTGAAACTACAGCTTGACTATGTCCTGACGAGGAATATTCCAGTATCGGACATTCGAAGATCTAGAGCTGTGTGGGATGTCGCATTCGATTCGGATCACCGTCCTGTTCTGTTGAACTTCACTGCGAGGATTCATAAGAGGAAGCGAGGGGCTCAGCCTCTCCAGAGGATTGACATGACAAGTCTCAGAGATGAAGAGTGCAGAAGGAATTTCCGACAACGCGTTTCTATTCACATCGGAGTACGGACTAAGAAGAAACTTTGCGACGCGGATTCTTTTGTCAAGTAAGTGCATCCAGGACGCTTCGAAAGAGGCACTCCCGGTTGTACAGCCTAAGAAGAAGTTCGCCTACGTCTCAGAAGAAACAACATCTACCTACAACAGAGTATGTGCTCTCCGAACTGCAGGAAACTTCGTGGAGGAGAAGCGTCTGAGGAGGAAGTTGCGTCGGCAGCTTCAAAGGGACCGCGAACGAGAGTGGACGTGTAGAGCTAAGGAGTTCGAGAAGGCTTGGGAGGAGAAGAATCCGAAGAAAGCCTACACGTTGCTGCGACAGTATAGCGGGAAGATGAAGAGATGTTCTCCTGTCTTGAACACTACCAATGGAGTTGCAGTTGGTGATGCGACGCTGCCAATATGGAAGGATTACTTCAGTTCACTACTGAATCGTCCAGCGCCATCAGTACCTGAGCTCCCGCATGTTCAGAGAGCACATTACGATGTCAGTGAGGAACCGCCGACTGAGTCTGAAGTTTTGGATTGTGTCCGGAAAATGAAGAATGGAAAGGCAGGTGGAGATGACAACATCACTGCTGAAATGCTGAAAGCTCTTCCTCCGTCTGGGATTCGTGAAATGACCAACACCATCCGTGCCATATGGATGAGCGAAAGGATACCCGATTCGTGGAGACATGCGATCATCGTACCTCTTCACAAGAAGCTATCCGTCACGGATCCTAAGAACTACAGAGGAATCTCTCTACTTCGTGTCATGTACAAGGTTTTAGAACGTATCATTCTCGAGCGACTTATCAAACATCGTGAAGGAACGACCAGAGATGAGCAAGCCGGTTTTCGACCTGGAAGATCGACCATCGACCAAGTGTTTGTCGTGAGAAGAGTAACTGAATCGTGGCAGCGGTTTTCGAAGCCATTACAGCTTGCTTTTTTGGACTTTGAAGCCGCGTTCGAATCTCCTCATCGTGATCGATTGCTCAATGCTCTGCGAGCAGATGGAGTCCCGGAAAAGTATGTTCGGTTAATCGAGGACATGAGCAAAGGAACAACAGCAGCAGTTCGTACACCTGTCGGATTTACGTCAGCTTTCGAGGTGAAAACAGGAGTAAGGCAAGGAGCCGTTGCAGGACCTTTTCTTTTCAACTTCGCCGTTGATGACATCATGCGTAGAGTTGCAGAACAGTTTCCTGCGGATGTGATCCTAACACCATCAGGACGCTCCCTTGTCGACCTGGAGTAAGCCCACGACATTGTGTTATTCGCTGAAAACAACGCAAAACTGCAAAGGATTGTGAACCTCGTTTCGAAGTATGCCGCAGCCTATGGACTTCGTCTTCGTCCCGACAAATGTAAGCAGATGTGGGTCTCTCAGAGGCCTTCAACTGGAGTTTGTGTGGACGGACAACGTATCGAACTGGTGGACGATTTCTGTTATTTGGGCTGTTTGCTGAAGAACGATGGTAGTTATGCAGCGGATATTCGACAACGATGTGCGAAAGCTACGTCTGCATTCAATTCTCTAACCAAGTGTTTGTGGTCTACCACCATCGCGAAGGAAGTCAACTTGCGCGTCTACCTATCCCCTACTCGCCCTATCATGATGTTCGGATCGGAGACGTGGGCAGCACCGAAAACGCAGATGGAAAGGTTGGATTGCACGGAGAGGAAGCTTTTTAGGCGTTTGCTTGGATATTTCTGGCCGCGTGTATGCCATAACGAAGACCTTTACAAGGAAATCGACGCAGTACATCAACGCTTGACACGAGGGAGGTGCCAGCATCTCCTAACGCCATCTCAAGCAGCAATGGAAAGTCGACTTCGACTGCTCGGGCATATACTAAGAAGAACGCCGGATCGTCTCGTACAACACGCTTTAAAAATGCTTCCAAATCCTGTCTGGAAACGGCCACCTGGGCGTAGGCGAAAGTTCTGGACGGATGTGGTTAAAGAGGATTTAAAGTCACTCGGCATCGAAAGACAGTTCAGGCGCAATGTTTCGTTTCGCAGGAAATGGAATAGTGACAGCTGGATGGAATGTGTTCAAATTGTGGCTGAAGACCGTGAAAAATGGACACGGCTGACTACTAGGACGGCACACCTCGGTGAAGATGCGGAATGACCGCGTCAGGCGAAAGCCAACCGATTAAGTCAAGTAAGTAAGTCAAGTCTGAAAGTGAAGTTGTTTTTTTTTCGAAAACATAGTGGTAGTAATGATGAAACAACCTCTCCGCTGCTAAGACTGCAAGATATGTAATAGTTGCAACGCGGCTTCCTACAAATAAGATACTTTTCGAATTTAAAATTCAAAAAAATGAAGAAATGAGCTTTCAAATGACCCAATCGTGCAGGGTCTAGGCACTATCCAAGACGGGGGGGGGGGCACCCACTTATCAAGACAGAAATGGAATGAACCGCCAATTGGTAAGGCTACCAGTCGAAGTATTTCCATAGAGCCCTTATGAAAACAATGATTGATAGCGCAGTATCAGGCATCTTTTATCAGAGTTTTTCATCATTTCTATGAGTAAATCTTGGGTGGCCCCACCACGTCTAGGATAGACCCTGGGTCAGCCGCTCTAGCCAAACTTAACCGGTTCATGCTGATGGGGCTCGTCTGCGCCGGCCCATATGTCTGATTCGGAACAAGAACGATAGTTAAGCGCGCCAGAAGAGGACTACCGTAATCTTAAGAATGATGTTATTAGGCTCTCGTAAACAAATTTGGTGACACCCAATTGATCAAGGGTTAAGTATAAAAGAAGTGAAGAGCGGTATGTCTTCATTCACACACCGTTCTTCTCAAGAGGTCAGCTGTTGAGGATCTGCCTGGATTACAAAGCAGGAAAACAGCACCACCGGTGGTGAAGATGTAGCAAATTCGGAGTCAGAACTTAGAAAATTTTAAAGCCAACTCGAGTGAGATTACGGTAGCCCTGTTCTGGCGCACTTAACTATCGTTCTTGTTGATTCGGATGGCTTGCATATGGTGTCCTGAACATTAAGCTGTGGTCATGCGCACGTGCCTTGATGTCCTGCACACTCCTACTAAGGTCCTACACACATTCCATGACGTGCTGCTCATCCTTACAGGGGTCCTGCAGAAGCTTCATGATGTCTTGCACACTTTTACTGAGGTCCTGTACACATTCCATGACGTCCTTCTCATCCCTAGTGGGGTTCTGCGCACGTTTCATAATATCCTGCACGCCCCTACTGAGCTCCTGCACAGGTTCCATGATGTCCTGCACACTCCTACTGGGGTCCTGCACACATTCTACTACGTTCTGCATCCCCTTACTGGGGCCCTGCAGTAGTTCCTTGATGTCCTGCACACTACTATTGAGGTTCTGCACACATTCTACGACATCCTGAGCACCCCTAATGGGGTCCTGCACAGGTCTCATAATGTCCTGCACACTCCTACTGAGGTCCTGCACACCTTCTACGACGTCCTGCACACCCCTAAGGGGGTCCTACACAGGTCTCATGATGTCTTGCACACTCCTACTATGGTCCTGCGCACGTTCCATGATGTCCTGCACACTCCTACTGAGGTCCTGCACACATTCTACTACGTCCTGCTCACCCTTACTGGAGTCCTGCACAAGTTCCTTGATGTCCTGCACACTCTTACTGAAATCCTTCACACATTCTACGACGTCCTGCATACCCCTAATGGGGTCCTGCACAGGTCTCATAGTGTCCTGCACACCCTACTGAGGTCCTGCACACATTCTACTACGTCCTGCACACCCTTACTGGGATCCTGCACAAGTTCCTTAATGTCCCGCACACTCCTACTGAAGTCCTGCACACGTTCTACGACGTCCTGCACACCCCTACTGTGGTCCTGCACAGGTCCCATGATGTCCCGCACTCTACTTCTAGGGTCCTGCACACGTTCCATGTCCTGCAAACACCTACTGAGGTCCTGCACACATTCTACGGCGTCCTGCACACCCCTCCCTACTGAGGTCCTGCTGTAGTTCCATGACGTCCTGCATACTCGTACTGCGGTCTCGCATAGTCAACCGACACTTCAGCACACCCTGCGAAGCCCTCTTATCGATGGTGCGCATGGAACGAATACGCCCAGCGCTCAAGAACATCCCTCCCGGACAGCGTCCCCTTCCGAGCCGGACGTTTAAAATACACAACCCTAGAGAGCAAGGTGTTTAGATGGAGTCTAAGAAAACAATGACTGATAACGAAAAACCAAATCATTTTCATAAAGAGGAGAATTTTTTGGAAAACGCTTTTGCGTACTTTGAGAGGTCATAACTTTAGAAAGCGGGGACCAGTTGGGATGAAAAGTTGCACACATATGTAATTTTTTGCAGCGCATCGAATGGTGTACAGCTCATACCTCTGGTGACGGTATGAATAGGTGATCTCATTGTAGGACATCCGCGCGGGAAGAGATCAAAGCCAAATCTTGGTGCGCGCTTCGCGCGCACCACAATTAGCGAGAGCAACCGCTTGAGGGCAATTCACCGCTAATGGAATAACTACGGACCTAAATTCCAGCGATCAGTTGTGACCGATAACGATAATTATGAATCAATACGGAATTAAGATCCCTTCCCTCAACCCTCATTCCCTCATTAGAACTTTACCAGTTGATGATCAGTTACTTATACGATAGCTGACAGCAAATTGTGCCACATGACTGACCGAGGCCCAGCCTCGTTTGCCGCATTTTGAGACATTCGACCTCTTATATGTACATACCAGCGGCGTCGGCCGGCTGACGCCGGCTTCTGCCGCTGGGGTCCGGCTACGCCGGCCCATTTGCCGGCTTCGCCGGCATTTTGAGTGTAATCGACATCCGCTGATTCTATGTGAGTTGGCGTTCAGAAGTTCTCACGCTTGCCGGCTATCGCCGGCCTCTGTCGCTGGAGTCCGGTTGCGCCGGCCCATGAGCTGGTTTCGACGATAACGCTCGAGCAATACGAAGTTACTAAGCATTTCAAACCTTGCAAACCTTGCTAACCTACTCTCTTATGCAGTTGCACACCGACCCTTCTCTAGTTTTAAGAGGTCCTAAAATGGTAGCTCATTTATATCCATTTCTGTCATGATAAAGACAACCGCTGTTTCAGATTTAGTGAAGGCCACCATTACCAACCGACACCCTGCTACTTTTATTGCCAAATGAAGTATAATGATGTTTGTGTTTTCTGGATGCATATTTTGATTAACTCACATTTCCATCGTATATAAACCCGATTTAGAAAGGTTGGTGCATATAAACAGCTAAGCAGTTGAAATGAGTGGTTGAGGGGGAGGGGACTTGAAGAAAGGGGTGGTATACACTCTCTTATAGACGCACAAAACGATTTTGAAGTTCTGCTCTCACCCACTTCGGTCCCGCACACTTTCTACGGTGTCCAGCGCACTCCCACTAAGATCCCGCATACTCCCTATGGCGTCTGGCGCACTCCCACTTGGGTCCCACACACTTTACATGGCGTCCGGCTCACTCCCACTTCGGTCCCGCACACTTCCTACGACTTCCGGCCCCACTCGCATTTGGGTCCCACACACTTCCTGCGGCGTCCTGCGCATTCCCACTTGAGTCCCGCAAACTTTCTACGGCGTCCTGCGCACTCCCAATTGGGTCCCGCACACATTCTACGTCGTCGGCCGCACTCTACCTTGGGCACCGCACACTTTTTATGAGTCCTGCGCACTCCCACTTGTGTCCCGCACACTTTATACGGCGTCCGGCGCACTCTACCTTGGGTCCCGCACACTATCTACGGCGTCCGGCGCACTTCCACTTGGGTCCCGCACACTTTCTTCGGCGTCCGGCGCACTCGCATTTGGTTCCGCAAATTTTCTATGGCGTCCTGAGCACGCCCAGTTGGGTCCCGCCCACTTTCTTCGGCGTTTTGCGCACTCGCATTTGGATCCCACACATTTTCTACGGCGTCCTGCGCACTTCCACTTGGGTCCCCCGCCCACTTTCTACGGCGTCCGCCGCACTCTACCTTGGGTCTCGCACACCTTCTACGGCGTCCTGCGCACTTCCACTTGGATCCCGCATACTCCCTACGGCGTTCGGCGCACTCCCACGTGGATCCCGCATAGTCCCTACGGCGTCTGGCGCACGGCCATTTGGTTCCCACACACTTTCTACAGCGTCCGGCGCACTGTACCTTGGGTCCCGCACACTTCCTACGACGTCCGGCGCCCTCGCATTTGGGTCCCACACACTTTACACGGCGTCCGGCTCACTCCCACTTCAGTCCCGCACATTTCCTACGACGTCCGGCGCACTCGCATTTGGGTCCCACACACTTCCTGCGGCGTCCGGCGCACTCTACCTTGGGTCCCGCACACTTTCTACGTCGTCCGGCACACTCTACCTTGGGTCCCGCACACTTTCCACGGCATCCTACGCACTTCCACTAGGGTCCCGCACACTTTCTACGGCGTCCGGCGCACTCTACCTTGGGTCCCGCACACTTTCTACGGCGTCCTACGCACTTCCACTTGGGTTCCGCACACTTTCTACGGCGTCCGGCACACTCTACCTTGGGTCCCGCACACTTTCTACGGCGTCCTACGCACTTCCACTTGGGTCCCGCACACTTTCTACGGCGTCCGGCGCACTCTACCTTGGGTCCCGCACACTTTCTACGGCGTCCGGCACACTCTACCTTGGACCCCGCACACTTTCTACGGCGTCCTACGCACTTCCACTTGGGTCCACCACACTTTCTACGGCGTCCGGCACACTCTACCCTGGGTCCCGCACACTTTCTACGGCGTCCTACGCACTTCCACTTGGGTCCCGCACACTTTCTACGGCGTCCGGCGCACTCTACCTTGGGTCCCGCACACTCCCTACGGCGTCCTGCGCACTCCCACTTGGGTCCCGCACACTTTCCTCGGCGTCTTGCGCACTCCCACTTGGGTCCCGCACACTTTCTACGGCGTCCTGCGCACTCCCACTTGGGTCCCGCACACTTTCTACGGCGTCCTACGCACATCCACTGGGGTCCCGCACACTCCCTACGGCGTCCTGCGCACTCCCACTTGGGTCCCGCACACTTTCCTCGGCGTCTTGCGCACTCCCACTTGGGTCCCGCACACTTTCTACGGCGTCCTGCGCACTCCCACTTGGGTCCCGCACACTTTCTACGGCGTCCGGCGCACTCTACCTTGGGTCCCGCACACTTTCTACGGCGTCCGGCACACTCTACCTTGGGTCCCGCACACTTTCTACGGCGTCCTACGCACATCCACTGGGGTCCCGCACACTTTCTACGGCGTCCTACGCACTTCCACTTGGGTCCCGCACACTTTCTACGGCGTCCGGCGCACTCTACCTTGGGTCCCGCACACTTTCTACGGCGTCCGGCACACTCTACCTTGGGTCCCGCACACTTTCTACGGCGTCCTACGCACATCCACTGGGGTCCCGCACACTCCCTACGGCGTCCTGCGCACTCCCACTTGGGTCCCGCACACTTTCCTCGGCGTCTTGCGCACTCCCACTTGGGTCCCGCACACTTTCTACGGCGTCCTGCGCACTCCCACTTGGGTCCCGCACACTTTCTACGGCGTCCGGCGCACTCTATCTTGGGTCCCGCACACTTTCTACGGCGTCCGGCGCACTCTACCTTGGGTCCCACACACTTTCTACGGCGTCCGCCGCACTCTACCTGGGTCTCGCACACTTCTACGGCGTCCTGCGCACTTCCACTTGGATCCCGCATACTCCCTACGGCGTTCGGCGCACTCCCACGTGGATCCCGCATAGTCCCTACGGCGTCTGGCGCACGGCCATTTGGTTCTCACACTTTCTACAACGTCCGGCGCACTGTACCTTGGGTCCCGCACACTTCCTACGACGTCCGGCGCCCTCGCATTGGGTCCCACACACTTTACACGGCGTCCGGCTCACTCCCACTTCAGTCCCGCACATTTCCTACGACGTCCGGCGCACTCGCATTTGGGTCCACACACTTCCTGCGGCGTCCGGCGCACACCTTGGGTCCCGCACACTTTCTCTACGTCGTCCGGCACACTCTACCTTGGGTCCCGCACACTTTCCACGGCATCCTACGCACTTCCAATTGGGCCCCGCACACTATCTACGGCGTCCGGCGCACTCTACCTTGGGTCCCGCACACTTTCTACGGCGTCCTACGCACTTCCACTTGGGTTCCGCACACTTTCTACGGCGTCCGGCACACTCTACCTTGGGTCCCGCACACTTTCTACGGCGTCCTACGCACTTCCACTTGGGTCCCGCACACTTTCTACGGCGTCCGGCGCACTCTACCTTGGGTCCCGCACACTTTCTACGGCGTCCGGCACACTCTACCTTGGACCCCGCACACTTTCTACGGCGTCCTACGCACTTCCACTTGGGTCCACCACACTTTCTACGGCGTCCGGCACACTCTACCCTGGGTCCCGCACACTTTCTACGGCGTCCTACGCACTTCCGCGGGTCCCGCACACTTTCTACGGCGTCCGGCGCACTCTACCTTGGGTCCCGCACACTCCCTACGGCGTCCTGCGCACTCCCGCCAGGTCCCGCACACTTTCTACGGCGTCCTACGCACTTCCACTTGGGTCCCGCACACTTTCTACGGCGTCCTGCGCAGTCCCACTTGGGCCCCGCACACTTTCTACGGCGTCCTACGCACATCCACTGGGGTCCCGCACACTCCCTACGGCGTCCTGCGCACTCCCACTTGGGTCCCGCACACTTTCCTCGGCGTCTTGCGCACTCCCACTTGGGTCCCGCACACTTTCTACGGCGTCCTGCGCACTCCCACTTGGGTCCCGCACACTTTCTACGGCGTCCGGCGCACTCTACCTTGGGTCCCGCACACTTTCTACGGCGTCCGGCACACTCTACCTTGGGTCCCGCACACTTTCTACGGCGTCCTACGCACATCCACTGGGGTCCCGCACACTTTCTACGGCGTCTACGCACTTCCATGGGTCCCGCACACTTTCTACGGCGTCCGGCGCACTCTACCTTGGGTCCCGCACACTTTCTACGGCGTCCGGCACACTCTACCTTGGGTCCGCACACTTTCTACGGCGTCCTACGCACATCCACTGGGGTCCGCACACTCCTACGGCGTCCTGCGCACTCCCCACTTGGGTCCCGCACACTTTGCTCGGCGTCTTGCGCACTCCTCATGGGTCCCGCACACTTTCTACGGCGTCCTGCGCACTCCACTTGGGTCCACCACACTTTCTACGGCGTCCGGCACACTCTACCCTGGGTCCCGCACACTTTCTACGGCGTCCTACGCACTTCCACTTGGGTCCGCACACTTTCTACGGCGTCCGGCGCACTCTACCTTGGGTCCCGAACACTCCCTACGGCGTCCTGCGCACTCCCACTTGGGTCTCGCACACTTTCCTCGGCGTCTTGCGCACTCCCATGGGTCCACCACACTTTCTACGGCGTCCTGCGCACTCCCACTCTGGGTCCCGCACACTTTCTACGGCGTCCTACGCACATCCACTGGGGTCCCGCACACTCCCTACGGCGTCCTGCGCACTCCCACTTGGGTCCCGCACACTTTCCTCGGCGTCTTGCGCACTCCCACTTGGGTCCCGCACACTTTCTACGGCGTCCTGCGCACTCCCACTTGGGTCCCGCACACTTTCTACGGCGTCCGGCGCACTCTACCTTGGGTCCCGCACACTTTCTACGGCGTCCGGCACACTCTACCTTGGGTCCCGCACACTTTCTACGGCGTCCTACGCACATCCACTGGGGTCCCGCACACTTTCTACGGCGTCCTACGCACTTCCACCTGGGTCCTGCACACTTTCTACGGCGTCCGGCGCACTCTACCTTGGGTCCCGCACACTTTCTACGGCGTCCGGCACACTCTACCTTGGGTCCCGCACACTTTCTACGGCGTCCTACGCACATCCACTGGGGTCCCGCACACTCCCTACGGCGTCCTGCGCACTCCCACTTGGGTCCCGCACACTTTGCTCGGCGTCCGGCGCACTCGCATTTGGTTCCGCAAATTTTCTATGGCGTCCTGAGCACGCCCAGTTGGGTCCCGCCCACATTCTTCGGCGTTTTGCGCACTCGCATTTGGATCCCACACATTTTCTACGGCGTCCTGCGCACTTCCACTTGGGTCCCCCGCCCACTTTCTACGGCGTCCGCCGCACTCTACCTTGGGTCTCGCACACCTTCTACGGCGTCCTGCGCACTTCCACTTGGATCCGCATACTCCTACGGCGTTCGGCGCACTCCACGTGGATCCCGCATAGTCCCTACGGCGTCTGGCGCACGGCCATTTGGTTCCCACACACTTTCTACAACGTCCGGCGCACTGTACCTTGGGTCCCGCACACTTCCTACGACGTCCGGCGCCCTCGCATTTGGGGTCCCACACACTTTACACGGCGTCCGGCTCACTCCCACTTCAGTCCCGCACATTTTCCTACGACGTCCGGCGCACTCGCATTTGGGTCCCGCACACTTTGTACGGCGTGCGGCGCATTCTACCTTGGGTCCCGCACACTTTCTACGGCGTGCGTCACACTCTACCTTGGGTCCCGCACACTTTCCACGGCCTCCTACGCACTTCCACTGGGTCCCGCACACTTTCTACGGCGTCCAGCGCACTCTACCTTGGGTCCCGCACACTTTCTACGGCGTACTACGCACTTCCACTTGGGTTCTTCACACTTTCTACGGCGTCCGGCACACTCTACCCTGGGTCCCGCACACCTTCTACGGCGTCCCACGCACTTCCACTCTGGGTCCCGCACACTTTCTACGGCGTCCGGCGCACTCTACCTTGGGTCCCGCACACTTTCTACGGCGTCCGGCACACTCTCTACCTTGGACCCGCACACTTTCTACGGCGTCCTACGCACTTCCACTTGGGTCCACCACACTTTCTACGGCGTCCGGCACACTCTACCCTGGGTCCCGCACACTTTCTACGGCGTCCTACGCACTTCCACTTGGGTCCCGCACACTTTCTACGGCGTCCGGCGCACTCTACCTTGGGTCCCGCACACTCCCTACGGCGTCCTGCGCACTCCCGCGGGTCTCGCACACTTTCCTCGGCGTCTTGCGCACTCCCATGGGTCCCGCACACTTTCTACGGCGTCCTGCGCACTCCCACTTGGGTCCCGCACACTTTCTACGGCGTCCTACGCACATCCACTGGGGTCCCGCACACTCCCTACGGCGTCCTGCGCACTCCACTTGGGTCACACTTTCCTCGGCGTCTTGCGCACTCCCATGGGTTCCGCACACTTTCTACGGCGTCCTGCGCACTCCCACTGGGTCCCGCACACTTTCTACGGCGTCCGGCGCGCTCTGCACCTTGGGTCCACACCCTTTCTACGGCGTCCGGCACACACTCTACCTTGGGTCCCGCACACTTTCTACGGCGTCCTACGCACATCCACTGGGGTCCGCACACTTTCTACGGCGTCCTACGCACTTCCACTTGGGTCCCGCACACTTTCTACGGCGTCCGGCGCACTCTACCTTGGGTCCCGCACACTTTCTACGGCGTCCGGCACACTCTGCCGGGTCCCGCACACTTTCTACGGCGTCCTACGCATCCACTGGGGTCCCGCACACTCCTGGCGTCCTGCGCACTCCACTTGGGTCCCGCACACTTTGCTCGGCGTCTTGCGCACTCCACTTGGGTCCCGCACACTTTCTACGGCGTCCTGCGCACTCCCGCGGGTCCGCACACTTTCTACGGCGTCCGGCGCACTCTATCTTGGGTCCCGCACACTTTCTACGGCGTCCGGCACTCACCTTGGGTCCCGCACACTTTCTACGGCGTCCTACGCACTTCCACTTGGGTCCGCACACTATCTACGGCGTCCAGCGCACTCTACCTGGGTCCCGCACACTTTCTGCGGCGTCCTACGCCCTCCCACTTGGGTTCCGCACACTTTCTACGGTGTCCGGCGTATCTACCTTGGGCCCCGCACACTTTCTACGGCGTCCTACGCACTTCCACTGGGTTCACGCACACTTTCTACGGCGTCCTACGCACATCCACTGGGGTCCGCACACTCCTACGGCGTCCTGCACTCCCACTGGGTCCCGCACACTTTCCTCGGCGTCTTGCGCACTTCCACTTGGGTCCCGCACACTTTCTACGGCGTCCTGCGCAGTCCCACTTGGGCCCCGCACACTTTCTACGGCGTCCTACGCACATCCACTGGGGTCCCGCACACTCCCTACGGCGTCCTGCGCACTCCCACTTGGGTCCCGCACACTTTCCTCGGCGTCTTGCGCACTCCCACTTGGGTCCCGCACACTTTCTACGGCGTCCTGCGCACTCCCACTTGGGTCCCGCACACTTTCTACGGCGTCCGGCGCACTCTACCTTGGGTCCCGCACACTTTCTACGGCGTCCGGCACACTCTACCTTGGGTCCCGCACACTTTCTACGGCGTCCTACGCACATCCACTGGGGTCCCGCACACTTTCTACGGCGTCCTACGCACTTCCACTTGGGTCCCGCACACTTTCTACGGCGTCCGGCGCACTCTACCTTGGGTCCCGCACACTTTCTACGGCGTCCGGCACACTCTACCTTGGGTCCCGCACACTTTGTACGGCGTCCTACGCACATCCACTGGGGTCCCGCACACTCCCTACGGCGTCCTGCGCACTCCCACTTGGGTCCCGCACACTTTCCTCGGCGTCTTGCGCACTCCCACTTGGGTCCCGCACACTTTCTACGGCGTCCTGCGCACTCCCACTTGGGTCCCGCACACTTTCTACGGCGTCCGGCGCACTCTATCTTGGGTCCCGCACACTTTCTACGGCGTCCGGCGCACTCTACCTTGGGTCCCGCACACTTTCTACGGCGTCCTACGCACTTCCAATTGGGTCCCGCACACTATCTACGGCGTCCAGCGCACTCTACCTTGGGTCCCGCACACTTTCTACGGCGTCCTACGCACTTCCACTTGGGTTCCGCACACTTTCTACGGCGTCCGGCGCACTCTACCTTGGGCCCCGCACACTTTCTACGGCGTCCTACGCACTTCCACTTGGGTTCCGCACACTTTCTACGGCGTCCGGCGCACTCCACCTTGGGCCCCGCACACTTTCTACGGCGTCCTACGCACTTCCACTTGGGTCCCGCACACTTTCTTCGTCGTCCGGCGCACCCTACCTTGGGTCCCACACACTTTCTACGGCGTCCGGCGCACTCTACCTTGGGTCCCACACACTTTCTACGGCGTCCTACGCACTTCCACTTGGATCCCACACACTTTCTACGGCGTTCTGCGCGCTCTTGAGCCCGTACCCGTAAGGTCGCCCGTCTTGAAAGTCAAGCCGAATAAACGGTCAAACAAACACACAGAGAAACGCACACATACATACATACACACGCACACACAAATTTACCAAAATATATATAGTAGGATTGTTGCAAACGGATTTGGCAGGAGCTCTATCAATTATCACAGTCAAATCACGCGTCAGAAGGGGTTTTCCTTGGAGCGCATATTGAATCGAATGAGAACAGGAATAAACCTAGCAGCAAAAACGTTTCTATACAATGCGAACCGTGAAAGCGTTGAGGACACGAAGACATAGAGTCAGTAGCGAGTAAATTGCGTTGAATTTCGTTTTCATGATTTTTATCTCATCGGTGAGGGAAGGTCTGGTACCTGAAAAGGCCACACTGAAAGGCAGAATAGCATTCAGGAAACCTTAATTCTAGCCCATAAGGCCACGTTTCGTTCAGCATTGTTGACTGAGGATTATTATTTTTTCTTTTTGTCTTCATTCGCTCGCCAGAGGACCTTCTGACGCGTGATTTGACTGTGATAATCGATAGAGCTCCTGCCAAATCCGTTTGCAACAATTTCACTACATTTAATGATTATGTTATCTGCATATAGTATCATCACAGCCAAATCAATTCGACAATCTCACTGCATTTGAAAAATCACGGTGAGCGCCAAATCCAATAAGACAATTTCACGACATTTAGGAGCAATGCCAAATCCTTGACCTTTTCTGCAGCCCAACTTTCAGAAATTTCACAACTTTTTACAAGGGTTTCCTTCTACAATATCGTCAAGCTCTAAAAGGCAAGTTGTCTTTCTTTGAAACATAGTGGTAGAAATGAAGAAGCAGCTGCTAGGATTGCAAGATAATAGTTGCAACGCGGCTTCCTACAGACAAGATACAAGGCATATACTTTTTGAATTTAAAAGTCGAGAAAATGAAGAAATGAGTTTTAAAATGACCCAATTGTACAGGGTTGGGGGCACAATCCTAGAACAGAGGGGAGAGGGCACCCACCATTCAAGACAGAGGTGAAATGAACCACCCATTGGTAAGGCTACCAGTCGGAGTATTTTCATGAAGTTTCTATAAAAACAATGATTGATAGCAGTATCAGACATCTTTTATCAGAATTCTCCATCATTTCTATGAGTCTTGGGTGGCCTCACCCCGTCTAGGATAGACCCAGGGTCAGTCGCTCTAGCCAAACTTCACCGGTTCTTGCTGACGTGGCTCGTCTGCGCCGGCCCATATGTCTGATTCGGAACAAGAACGAGAGTTAAAGACATCGTACGCGCAGAAAACCGTATATTATTTTTTCATGTTTTTGGGTAGCTTGGCCCCTCTAGTGAACGAAAATGTTGAAGGGGCCCATGAAAAACCTTCATTCTTCTTTCAACTCCCTTCTTCATCAAAGAAAAGTCAATCGGAACACATTGTAAATACGAATTTGAATTTCGCGCCAAAACCATTTTCGGAGTTTTTCTGCATGTGGAGTTCGTGCCGTAACTATTTTTCCTGTTGTTTTACGGTCGCACCAACATTCTAGGAAAAAGTGCAAGATGACTGGTGAGAATTGGTGGCGGATATTAATCTTTGACGCCTTCCAACCTCATCGTCCAACGTTTCTGACGCGCCAAAGTTTACCAGTGTGGTCTACCGGGCTCAATCATAAAATTGAGCCTGAAAAATGGAAAATGATTTCCAGCGCGAACGATAGTTAAGTGCGCCAGAAGAGGACCACCGTAATCTTAGGAATGATGTTATTCGGCTCTCTTAAACAAATTTGATGATACCCAATTGATCAATGATAAAGATAAAAGAAGTGAAAAGCGGTGTGTCACAGTCCTTCCCCAGAGTTCAGCAGTTGAGGATCTGCCTGGACTACAGAGCAGAAAAACAACACCACCGGTGGTGAAGATGTAGCGAATTCGGAGTCAGAACTTAGAAAATTTTAGAGCCAACTCGAGTGAGATTACGATAGCCTTGTTCTGGCGCACTTGCCTATCGCTCTCGTTGATTCGGGGGCATGACTTGCATACGGTGTCCTGGACATTAAACGGAGGTCCTGCGCACGTCCTTTGATGTTCTGCACACTTCTACTACGGTCCTGCACACGTACAATGATGTCCTGCACACTCCTACTGAGGTCCTGCACAGGTCCCATGGTGTCCTGCACACTCCTACTAAGGTTTTGCACACGATCCATGATGTCCTGCACACTCCTACTGAGGTCCTGCACAGGTCCCATGATGTCCTGCACACTCCTACTGAGGTCCTGCACAGGTCCCATGGTGTCCTGCACACTCCTACTAAGGTCTTGCACACGTTCCATGATGTCCTGCACACTCCTACCGAGGTCCTGCACAGGTCCCATGATGTCCTGCACACTCCTACTAAGGTCTTGCACACGTTCCATGATGTCCTGCACACTCATGCTGAGGTCCTGCACATTCCACGACGTCCTGCACCCCCCTACTGGGGTCCTGCACACGTCCCATGATGTCCTGCCCACTCCTACTACGGTCCTGCACACGTTCCATGATGTCCTGCACACTCCTACTGAGGTCCTGCACAGGTCCCATGATGTCCTGCACACTCCTACTAAGGTCTTGCACACGTTCCATGATGTCCTGCACACTCCTACTGAGGTCCTGCACACATTATACGACGTCCTGCACACCCCTACTGGGATCCTGCACAGGTTCCATGATGTCCTGCACACTCCTACTAAGGTCTTGCACACGTTCCATGATGTCCTGCACACTCCTACTAAGGTCTTGCACACGTTCCATGATGTCCTGCACACTCCTACTAAGGTATTGCACACGTTCCATGATGTCCTGCACACTCCTACTGAGGTCCTGAACAGGTCCCAATATGTCCTGCACACTCCTACTAAGGTCCTGCACACGTTCGATGATGTCCTGCATACTCCTACTGAGGCCCTGCCCACATTCTACGACGTCCTGCACACCCCTACTGAGGTCTCACATAGTCAACCGACACTTCAGCACATCCTGCGACGCCTTCTTATCGATGGTGCGCTTTGAACGAATACGCGCCGCGGTCAAGTACATCAACCCGCACAGCGTCCTCTTCCGAGCCGGACGTTCAAAGTACACCACCCTGGAGAGCAAGGTGTTTATATGGAGTCTAAGAAAACAATGACTGATAACGAAAAACCCACCATTTTCATAAACTATTCTTGAGAGGCCGGTTTCCGAGTTTCAAACGCCCGTTAGGGGCCCAGAAGTCATTATGGTGAGTTCTGACAATTATTTTCGTCATTCCCGTGGCCGATTACCTCTAGTCACAAATTTTCGAGCGATTTGGTCACGCCTTCCAAAAAAATGGTTTTCGACGGACGGAGGTGGAGGCGGAGGCGGAGGCGGAGGCGGAGGCGGAGGCGGAGGCGGAGGCGGAGGCGGAGGCGGAGGCGGAGGCGGAGGCGGAGGCGGAGGCGGTGGTGGAGAACGTTTTTGCGTACTTTGAGAGGTCATAACTTTAGAAAGCGAGGACCAGTTGGGATGAAAAGTTGCACACATATGTAATTTCTTGCAGCGCGTCGAATAGTGTACAGCTCATACCTCTGTTGACGGTATGAATAGGTGATCTCATTGAAGGGCATCCGCGCGGGAAGAGATCAAAGCCAAATCCTGGTGAGCGCTTCGCGCTCACCACAATTTCAGCACATACGATGCCTTTTATTAACAAAACTTTGGTTTTATGTTTCCAGTCTAAGGCATGTAATTATTGTTTGTATAGTTATCTAGCTGACACATAGTCTTACCCAGTTAAAGGCGGCGCACGTGTGAAAAACCGTGAACGGTTTTTTCGCTGTTTTGCGCAGGTAGGCTACGAGGTTAAGATGTATTTTATCTCCATGATAAACGCCCACTTTTACGCGCCAACATAGGGTAACAAAGATTGAACAGCTGTAGAAAAAGATATATAGCAGGAAGGTCGTAAAAAACACTCAAACCTCAAGGAGAAACTCGTTCCAAAGTCCAGGGGCATTCAGTTTTCCCTTTTTCGCCTATCTTGGTGCGTTATGTGTAATACACAAACGCCGAAAGTTTGAACGTTTGAAATGTTTTAGCACTTTGAACTCCTCAGATTAATTCATTCATTTCGCTTTTCTATCGCCAAAAACTTTCTAGAAATACGAAACTTTCAGTACATACAATACCCGCGCGAAGTTTTGTTAAAACTGGGAGCATTTGGCAAACCTTGCAAAAAAAGCGTCCGATGCATGTAACTTTTTTGATTGAACACTTTTTTTTTAATTCTCAAAGCGCTATCATATTCACACATCGAATTGCTACCTATTTATGCTATATGGTTTTGAAGGAAATAGTTTTTGCAATCGCTCATCAAAAACGTCGCGCGCGACGAAGTGCGGCGAAACTTTGGGCAGTATTTGCACAGGTGATTGAAGAGCAATCTGTGTTTTTTTTTCATAAATCAGTTGCAGGTGAGAGAATCTCAAGGTTTGTGTAGGCTGAATTTTCGAAATCCTTGATTAAACACGCTCGCCCCTGAAAAGTCGGAGTCTTGTTGCGAACACCCCGGACTCTCAAAGGCAGTGTCCACGATAAAAACCATGTCTGATTTTTTGGTGGAGATCGGCAGCTGCGGGGCCTAGCGCAACCCTAACAATGAGAAAAACTAAGAAAAATGAACTAAGAACGGTCCCCTACGGTCCCAAAGTTGGACACTCGTCAGCTCGTCACACCCAGATGCGCTTTCTACGCCCACCGACGTGAACAAATGAATGCTCGAGATTGTGACATGAGCGATAGTTTCCGATCAATAGCCCCGTTCTTCCCTTTATTCCCAACTTCTCTCTTCACTCAGGTCAGCTCGCATACATCGGCTGCAAAAGACGGAAGTTACAAGCCTCGGACAACTCGTCCACCATGCTTCCCTAGCTCAATTTTTGAGGGACCATATTCCGTTCCTAGAAGGTATTGTGTGATTCCAAAATCATCATTGGAATCAGCATGGGACCGTCTTCAAGATAGGCGGAAAAGCAGAAAAACGATTCTTTTTGTGAACACTGCCTTTAAAGGCAGTGTTCACGATGATTTTCGTCCCCGAGTTTATAACATAAAACAATGCGTTGGCCTCCAAGTGTCACCAAAATCACGATGAAACGGCGAGAAACGCATTAAAACGTCGTATTTTAGTGACATTATTCTATAACATGGACTAGTTGTCCGGGCAGCTCAACATGTTCATATTGATTGTCACCGGCGGGAAATTGGGTCGATCGAAAATAGAAGAATGTTTTATGCAAAGCAGGATTAGTTAGGGCCCAAAGGAAAGAACGGAGCAATAAAGAGTTGAGAATCGCAAGCGACGGGGCCACAAAAGATTCCAATGTAACAACAAACATCTCCTGTGATACTTAAGAGGCGGGGTGATACTTAAGGATTTCTTGTACTTATGGTGCGTTTTTCTCAATTTCTATGTTTATGTTTATGTTTATGTTTATTACGTTCGCTTAAGGCAATCGTTAGATAACAATGGTCGAATAAGGATAACGCAACAACCGAGATGATTAATACAGAAATACTTTGTGAACTCTACAAATTGATGAAACACAAAAAAAAGACAAGATATAAGAGAGAGGAAATAGGATCGGTTTCGAATTACTTTGACGTTTCACTAGTGAGTAATAATTTGTCAACATGCCGTTTGAACTGGCCTTGTGTCATCGATACTGACATGTTCTTTGTGAGCTTGAGGTAAGCACTTCCAGCCCGATAAGTGAAACATCTCGCGCGCAAACCTGTTCTCGGCCGTCCAAGTGAAATTTTCCAACGATTTCCCCTTGTTCGTGATAGAATGGTCTTGAAAACGTTGTTAATTCCGATAACTACGGATTTATGTAGCAATTTGTGAACCATGCATGCGTCAAATACCCTGCGCCGAGATTCAAGGGTCGAAAGCCCAAGGTACCGGTTTCTAATCGATGCTCTTGGGATTTTCGAATATAAGAAACCTCCGACCCTTGCCAGCAGCTTGCGCGTGAAATTATTTTGAACTTTCTCTACAATGTAGATGTCTTTTTTCATGGTGGGGCAAAAAATTGTTGTGTTTGATTCCACAATCGGTCGGATGTAAGTTTTGTATGCTCGCAGTAGTAAAGCCTTATTCTTAACTGAGAGACACTTGAAAAGGTGGTAGGTTTTAGTAATAGCCATATGGGAGCGGATCTTTATATGACTGGAGAAATCCAGCCTATTGGTGTAATGGAAACCAAGATCCTTTACTGATTTGACAGAAGAAATGGGAGCCTGAGCAATCATATATGAAGGTGTCTGCAACACGTTTGGTGCACAGGAACTCAGTCGCATGAAAACGGTTTTATGTGGAGCCAAAGGCAGTTGCCATGTTCTGGACCATCCCTCAACCATATCTACAGCTTGTTGGAGACTTGATTCATGCTCTGGTTTTGATATTGTTTTATAAATTTTCAAATCGTCTGCATAAATTTGGCATTGTACCTCTACACTGGAAAATATCTGTGGAATATCAGCTGTGTAAATATTGAAAAGCGCAGGAGACAGCACCCCGCCCTGTGGAACTCCGCTCAAGATGGGTTTCACGTCAGAATAGGTGCTTCCTACTCTGACCTGAAATGTCCTGTCATTGAGATATTGAGCGATCCAATTGAGAAGTATAGGATGGAGCCCGAACACTTGCAGTTTATGTAAGAGTTTCCTGTGTGAAACTCTATCAAACGCTTTGGCAGAAGTCAAAGTAGATTACATCGCATTCATGTTTATTGTCAACGCTTCAGTCCAGTCATTCAAGGATTCTATTAGGTTTCTCTCACCCGAGCGTCCTGGAACAAAACCATGCTGATTTCGCGGAATTAAATTATTACCCCTGAGGTGGTCAGTTATGTGTTTTTTTGAGAATTTTCTCAAAGATCCTGCAAAAAAGAGAAGTTATACTGACAGGACGATAATTACTAGGATCAAAAGCTGGCTGCTTTTTCAAGATTGAGTTACATAGGAGTGTTTCCACCGAGACAGTACCTCACCAAACATCATTGATTGATTGAAAATGTACGAAAGAGGCCGGAAATGGCAGGAGCCACTTTTGAATGAAAAATAGAGGAAGGAAATCAGGTGTGAGAGAAGACGATTTAGGCCAATGCATAATGAGATCATAGATCTGACTAGAGTGAAACCACGGAAAACTCTCCATTTGTTCAGTCACGCCTACAGTAGCTTGAGGAATTGTGCCGTTATCTTCTTGGAAAGATTTGATGAAGTGGTCAGCTAGCAGATTGGCTTTATCATATTCTGTAATTGCTACAAAATCGTTACATCGCAAGCAACCTATTTGATGTCTATCATGAAGCCTGGTATTCAAATACTTGAAAAAATTGCGTGCATTTCGAGATTCAATGATTTTCTTCTCAATATTCATATTGTATTTCTTGAGAGCAGCAGTGAACTTTTTGGAAAAGTCATTGTACGTTGTCCAAATATTCAAACGGCGTGCTTCATGAAATAAACATTCGCGGTGCTCCAGCATATTTTGTAGATATTGCGGTAATTGGATATTTTTGAAGGATGGCACCAATTTCCATGGAACGTACTGCTCAATGGCTGCATGCAGAATCGATAGGAATGCTTCATATTTCTCCTCTACATTTTCTTTGGCTTCTAGCAGCTTAACCCATGGCACACGGCTTAAATTGGCACAGATTTCTGGGAAATTAGAGCTTGAATACATTCTACGATAAACCGGGGTTGGTGAGATTTCGGAGCACTGTATTTCAAAAGTGATACTACAGTGGTCACTCTGACCAACCGGAGGAAGTATGTTTAAATTCCCAACCAGTGTCTTACTGCTAGAGAAGACGAAGTCAAGGATATTATTACCTCTGGTAGGTTCTTTGACATGTTGGGTAAAGTCGTAACAAAACACTAGTTCTTGCAACGAGGAAAAAGTAGGGGATTCTTCAGACGGCTGACTGAATTCTGGCATATTGAAGTCGCCGACCACTACTGTGTTGATTTCGCAGGCTACCAAGTCTCCCAAAACCTTAACAAGTTGTTCAGTTTCAGATGCGGGGCAAGACGGTGCTCTATAAACGACAATGATTCTGAAACTAGATTTGTCATAGAATACATCGGCGCATAAAATTTCATACGCGTTTTCTAATGATTCCGATAGCACTACGGACACGGATAGTTGGTTGCGCACGAGTAACATTACCCCGCCACCTCTTTTTCTAGGCCTGTCACAACGTACAGTTTCGTATTCGCCAACCATATCACCTAACAATGAGGAAATCGTATGACTTGGTTTGAGCCAAGTTTCAGAAAAAGAGTAAATATCATACTTGCGTGACAAAACTAGGCTTACATAGTCTGAGTTTTCGAAACCGATCTTATATTAGCATAGAAACACTTCAAAACGCTGCAATAGTACCGAGGAGCAGCTACTAGTTTTCCTGGATATTGTTGGGAGGAGTGCAAATATTCGCAGAGCCAGCTCCACCTGCAGCAACCTCAGGGCCAGTTTCCCGAGGAGTGCAGATCGAGCCACCTCTGGGAGCAATATGACAAAGATTACGCTGCTCACGTCTCCGCTTCAGTTCCTCGGGAGGAAGGGATTCCCGGAGGAATATACCTCTCACGGAAAAGAAGCGGAGGCGAGGAGCCCTACTAATTGCAAATTTCCTAAAGACACTAGCTGGCAACACAACTTTCATGAGCCTATTTCTACCTTCTTGAGGCATACCTAATCTGTACGTAGAAACAGGATTGCACTCAACATTGAGAAAATCTAGGATGTCGCAAGCTTTTTCAAAATCATAAGCAACACGGTCTTTAGCTCTTGGAGATTTGAGCTCCGGAATACCACTGATAACAACTGAACGCTGACGTTCAATTTCATGAAACGACAAGATTTTCTCAGTATCAGAATTAGGTACTAGGACAGGACTAGTTGGAGCTATACAAGAATCAGTCAAAACAACCGGCGCAGAAGGTATCTTTTCACGAAGACTCTCAAGTTCTTTCCTAAGCTCCTCATTTTGTTTACAAAAAGAACTTAGCTCTTGTGTCATAGCAGTTACTTGACTTTCTTCACACAATCGGCTACTCGACTTGATTTCATAATATCCTCGACTCGCGTTTGAAGCTCTATAGACAGTGGCGAATCCGTTTCGCCTTCAGTTCCTCTGACTCCTTTTTTGATCGTCGCTCGTTTCGGGGTGGTTTGTCTGGCCTCCATGTGGTGCGTGAAAAAATCGATTACTTGGTTACGAAAGATAGATGACTCAGCAAATTGATGCCGCCAATTGGTGCAATGTACCTTTCCTAGTGGCAAATAACTGAAGATCGATTTGCTCACTTGCCACTATGAGCCACGCAGGTGTGCAGCGGTGACGAACTTGTTGGTAAATAGTCACGCACAGAGTGTTCGTAACCAGAGACGCGACGAATGGGCAAGTGATGGCAGAGCCCTAGACGAACCGACCACTCAGCAGGCCGAGACGAGACGGTATTCGTCATTTTAGTTCTACCCGGAGGCCACTTAATCAATATAGCGAATAATCTCACAATTAAAGATTATCGTGAACACTGCCTTTAAATGAAAGTTCTTGCGAGTTCAACCCTGACAAACCTTTAGATTCTCTAACCTGCAACTAATTTATGAAGAAAACATATAGATTGCTTCTTCATTACTTGTACAGATACTGCTCAAAGCTTCGCCGCACATCGCCGCACGCGACGTTTTTGATAAAAGATCGCAAAAACAATTTCTTTGAGAAACAAAGCGATTACAGGGATCTTCCGCCCACAAGTCACATAATTAGGTAGCAATTTGATCTATGAATATGAGAGCTTGTCCAGAATTCAAAAAAGTATTCATTCGAGAAAGCTATATGCATCGGAGGCTTTTTTGCCAAGTTTGCCAGATGCTCCCCGTTTGTACAAACCTTAGCGCAGGTATTGCAATACGTTTGAGTGAGAGGATCTCTCGAGATAACGATTCATCACTTTTGAGTTGAATGAAATCCCGTAGCTCTTCCGTTTCTCGTGTAAGATGATTGACCGGGAAAGCGCCTTTTCAGATCGCGAAATAGTCTTTGAAAGGCTATTGTATTGTTAATAGGCAACCTTGTGGTCTCAAGCTTTGCCAACTGCCGTATTTTCTGTTTTGGAAGTACATGTACTTCTCATTCTCAGGCCTCTGTTATGATGCACTTTTAATAGATCTATTTTTCAGCCTTGTTTTTTGGATTTCTCATAGTAAGAATTTCAATAACAAAGCTATGAATTTTGCGATCAAGAACCAAGAAAAGTCAGCTATTCAAGTTTGAGTGAGTCATCGCTTCCATACTCGTTAAAATTATCGTCATTTCTAACCCGTAATAATGTTTCAGTGCCTAAATTCTTATTCCTTATCTTATTTAGATGTGTAGTACTGATATAGGTGTACCTCAAACAGAGGTGTACTTCTAATAGAAGAACTACGGTATGTACAGATCTTCTGTTTGCTCCAACATAGGCTTAGGAAGAAAAACAAATGTGGTTTTCTGCGTGGAAGCTGCCTTTATTGGAATCGGGGACTACTTTGGAGAAACCCCTTTGACTATATTTCCAGGGGCAAAAACTCGGATCCAGTAGACATCACTCAGCTGAAGGTGGCCAAGGGAAAGCCTCACTGAGCCTGGATGGAAGCGCCGCTAGTGGAAAGATGGATGGCTCCAATAAATCGCCTGATAATAAACAGACAGGCTCACCGGCCCCTCCACCTGCACCGCCATCTCCGATTTCACCAACACCTTCCGTGGCACCAGGAATACCCAGAGCCCCAAGTTTCACTTTCGGCTCTTTTATAAGTGAGTTTTATTTAGTTGCAAACTTGACCTACGACATTGGATAGAAAAAGGGTAGATTTTGTATCAAGCTCTGGCAAATAACCTTCTGGAGACTTTCTCAAGTTTTGGAGGTTACCCAATAGAAACCTTTCGAGCTTCTTCACATTGATAATATATTTTGTATGTCCTAACAAAACCATGGTTCTACGGAGTTCATCGCGATTAACTCTTATTTGCAGTTGGTTTCTGCGTGGCTCTGGCGGTGGTTGGATTGGCGTTCGCAGGAGTTCGTTTCTGGATGCGGCGACGAAGCGATCCGAGGCCCACTACCATCTATTGACTAGATCGAAGTCCCACCCAAAATACCATCACACCTCACTCCCCAGATAGTCCCGATCCCTTTCCCAATCGAGCTCTGTAAAATCGAAAAGTTCCGCACATCCAAAGTTCCAAACCTTTTATACCCTCGGTAATTATTTTCAGAAGTTTCCATGGATCATTCTCTTATTATCAGGGGTGGTAGTAAACTGACCTAAACTCGCAATTAAGAACCGCGATCAGCTAGCGGTTATCAGGTTGAAATTATGTGCAAAACCGGCATACAACCCTAAATTTAATTCGGAGATGATACCTCCCACCCTTCCCTGCTCTCATCCCTTACCTCACAGCTCATCTCGAGCGTTCATATGCTTCTGTTTACTAACCTTCTAGATTCGTGCGTATAAATGAATGTGAGCTTATCAAATTTATATCAAAAACTTGGCAGAAATCTTGGCTGAATCGCGAACGCATAAATCATTTAACAATGGATGGAGCATGATGTTGGTCGGTCAATTGGTGAGTATTAGAACAAACACACTGCCAATTCGAGACTTGATGCTCCGGGGAAAGCGGCCTTTATCACACTCTGTTATCATTAGGCATCAAATTCACCTTTAGCGCCGTCATCAAGGATTATCCGCGCAAAGGGTGAATTTGCTGAGCCGCTGGATATCACTCAGCGCAAAGGGTGAAAATACCGCCAGTGCTGCCTTCTCAGAAATTTCTAAACAAGTGAAAACACCTCGGTGAAAACATGATAAAACGATTGATAACGTCTCAATGTGTTTACCACGAGCACAGCCGGTATAAAGGCCGCCTCATCTCACTCGAGTCCTCATTCGGCATTCTGATGCCGGCCCTGGGAGGTGGCTTCGGGTCACTCTTCGGAGGCCAGCATAATTTTGGCTGCTGAGAGGATACAGTGGGTATCCTCACGGCGGGGGGGAGGGCGAGTTACGCCGGGGTACGCAGAGGGTGGCTCCTCACCGCAGACCTCGGTGAAGATTACGCCCATGTTGCGGACACTGCGGGTCTTAATGTGCTGTGGACCTTCAAATTCGTGAAATTTTCGAGGTAAACTCACCCATTTTTAGAGGTAAATTCACCTAATTTTCGCAGCTAATTGAGCCCTTTCTCGCTGCAAGTTCAACCCATTTTCACGGGGTATTCACCCCTTTCTCACCTACCCTAGCGGCAAATTGACCCATACAGTGAATTTAACGCGGCAAAATTAAGACTTCATGCCAAATTGTACATAAGCATTAAGTCTCTCTTGCTGAGGCATCAAGTCTCGAATTGGCAGAGCAGAAGCTGACCGACCAACACCATGCGCCCTCCATTGCATAATCAGCGTATCAGTATATCAGTATCTCCCTTTACGAAAACAGCTTGCGAAACCATGATCTGCCAGTTAGAGAAAAAAGTCCTCGGGAGGACATTCTTCTCCAACTCGCAATCATCGACCGGTGCACTCCTAAAAGGGTGCACTATATCACTACAAACCCGACCGATCTGCTAGTTTATAAGTGAACATCCTTGTTTGCAATAGTAGATTAGGATTGCGAATACATGGATGTTAACGTCTTCGTAACATCGTAGTTTCTGTTTGAAGATGGAATGTGGGACCAACCAAGGCAATTCCAACTTCCTAACTGCGCCTCCAGCAACATATGAGAATGGGTTATAGAACGCCAGCGGTGTCACAACAAGGTACAAATAGGAAATTTAGATACTACAGTTAGGGTTTACAGCAAATCTCGAGATTAACTTCGAGGTAAATGACCTTGTCTAACATCGAGGTTTGGTTGGATTACTACCACCCCAGATGTTCAGCCACCTCCACACCCCCCCCCTTCAAAACACTGCTTGTCTTGTTCTTGCTGGTGAGAGAATGTAAAAGCTTCTCACAATCAGATGTAGTTTTCATTTAAAGGCATCGTACGCGCAGAAAACCGTATATTATTTTTTCATGTTTTTGTGTAGCTTGGCCCCTCTAGTGAACGAAAATGTCGAAGGGACCGATGAAAAACCTTCATTTGTGAAGAAAAGTCAATAGGAACAGATTGTAAATACGAATTTGAATTTCGCGCCAAAATCTTTTTCGAAGTTTTTTTGCTTCTGGAGGCCTCGTCACTGTCATTTTCGGTGTTTTTCTGCATGTGGAGTTCGTGCCCTAACTATTTTTTATGTTGCCTTACGGTCGCACCAATATTCTAGGAAAAAGTGCTAGATGACTGGCAAGAATTGGTGGCGGATCTTCATCTTTGACGCCTTCCAACCTCATTGCGCAACGTTTCCGACGCGCCAAAGTTTACCACTGTGGTCTTCCGGGCTCAATCATGAAATTGAGCTTGAGAAATGAAAATCGATTTTCAGCGCGAACGATGCCTTTAAGTACTAGAATGTAATGGCGGATAAAACCAGTCTTTCCGCATATCTTCAACTTACATTTCTCTTCAATGAGATTCAGATTTGTAAATATGATAAGCGAATGACCGCAATGGAGCACAAACTCACGTATTTCAGTGCACCATTGTTCTTTTTTGAATGTAGAAGACCATAGATTAGGACCTAAAGCCATTGCCGCTGTTGGGAGTACGGTTAGAAACGGATGCTCTTAAGCGTCCCCCATAAAGCTCTTACACTAGAAACTATGCAGTGCTTGACTTATAATGCGATAGTGGCTTTTTGTGGGTGCAGTTCTCATATGAAGGGTTTAGCGAAGTACTGCGGAGCTACGTTTTTGAGCATCGCAAATCGTAAAATAACCAAGCTATGTACAATGTGATTGCTGAACATTTAGTATGCTCTACAAACGCTTTCAATGTTTTCCCTGTAACGTACATATCCTACAATACCCGCCCTAATTCCCCCAAAAATTTGCATATTCGTGACTTTTTGCCGTCACCGGCATAAAAATCCGTCTGATTTCTTGAAAGCATATCTGGTATCAGCATTGCCCTCTTTTCAATCGATTTCGTAAGCGCTACGTGCCTTATTGGCTGTAATACACGTTAATACTTACAATCACAAGAAAGAGCTCTCAATGCTGAAGCCTAACCATAAGGGCCCCGCTATAGTCGGCCGATAGGCTGTAGCCAGCCCGGTCGATACGTATGCAATGCATTGCTCACTCAAGTGGAATAATCCTTCCGATCCGTCCGAGCTGATCTCGCCTGTCCCGTCCGTGGCCGTCCTTGTCGATACGTATGCTTACTGCGGTGGGACATCCCCCGTTATGGGCGGTCTGCACCGTCCGCAGTGCGCTCGTGTACCCCAGCCTAATCGATACGCATACAGCCGACTACTAGGGACGGGGAAGGACGGCGCAGTCCGGCTTTTTGCCGACTATGATGGGGGGATAATATGCTCTTGTGAGCTCGAGCGGGCCACATTGAGCTGGGTTATAAAAAGAAGATGCGATTTCAAGACTTTCAAAAAAAATCGTGCAGGTGTTGCGGTTCCATCAACTTTGCTAAACTTTATCCACAATTTCGATAAAAACTCTGCACGCGTAAAGTTGTTATTAGTATCTTTTCGCATAGTTTGCATTATTGATCTAGCTCTGACTTGTTGCAAATATGTTTCAGATTTTATCTACTATTAGTGCCTTCGTCTAGGGACATTTAGCTTTCTCCGAAGCTTAATGCATACTTCAAGCGACGAGCAACTCAGCCCATGTTACGAAGTGCTTTGAGCGACTACGAAATATTAGTAGCCGTAGGATGGGGTCGACTCTGCTTAGGGGTAAAGGTAATGCCTGTTTTTTTTCTTCCGTCTAAGATTTGTTCTGTTAGTTTTTGGCATTTTGTGATGGACACAGTTGACATAATCCTTTCGGCGCGTTTTTTTGCCGTTAAGACCCCTTCATGTTTCCGATAAATCCGTAATTCTGTAAGTTTAAGGCATCCCTGTACAATAAAAAAGCCAGCACTTACTCTGGATTTGCGATGGCGCGTTTTCAACCACACTTAGTTTTCTAATGTTTAACTATTGCACTTTCTTCGCTTTATCCAACAGGTTTCGCAAAATTTACCTTCTTAAATGAACCTTTCGACCTGTTTTGAATTTTTCGAAAAGCATAAGAGGGTGTAAGAGGGGAAAACACATTGGGCAAAGTAGTGCATTTGGTGTTTTTCACAAATTGCTGGAAACTAAGCGAACAAATCTCGAACGAAGAAAGAAAAGCAGAAAATAGGGATTCTCCTTCGCCATCGAAACGAGGTCAAGCCCGCACCATGGCCACCAAAATCTCAAAGTAACCTAAAAGGGATTCATCTCGTTCAATCCTAGGGAAGGAAATGGGATGAGAAACCAGTAGATCTGCAACTCGTCCAGAAATACCCGACGCGATAATCGCTCGGCACGCATGCCGACCGCGTGGCTGGACGTTCGCGATCGGACTTTAATTTCTATCGATTTTTGATAGATGAAGATCTTAAATGCTATGTCACGCAGCTCTTCGCAGAGAGCATTAGGCCCAAATCGAACGTTCGAGTAGTCGAGACTATTTTCGCACCACCCACCCGTGTTAACAGATAAAAAAGGGTTGAATACACCATTTCCGACTTCATTTTCTTTATTTCTCTCATTTCGTTTTTATTGTAGACCATGCCGTGGCTAGTTTGGGTTCTGCTTCCTCCGTCTGTAGACTCCAGAATTTCTACTTCCCTGTTAGAAAGCTTAAAGGCACAGAACACCCAGGAAACTATTTTTCAGTTTTTATGCTGGTCTTGGAGAGAGTCACACGCTGACCACAATGGTATCTCTAAAATCGCTTAAGGCCCCCTATGAGCAGAGTTATGGCTCTCCAAAAATGTCAATATTTTGAGGGTGAAAATTTTGTGGACAAGTTTTCTCAGGCATATATTTCTCTTCAGCCGCAATCGTTGCGCGAGAACGAGCCAGGGTAAGGACATTCCGGAAATGGACTGAATAATGTAGACTTTTCGGAAATTCATCCTTCCATCTAGCCGCTATCGAGTTCGCGAACCTGGCAGAGTCGTGTGGCCCGTAGTGGTGAGCGGAGGAGGTCGGGCCTCTGGTGGTCGCTTATATCTCATTTATTTGGGAGAACTCAGATCTCTGACTTGAAAAATGTTACACAGGAAGGGTCTACTAGACAATAAAATAAAAATCAAAAATTTCATCTTTGAGGGTGTTCTGTGCCTTTAATAGATACTTTCCAGAATAATCATCCTTGAATGAGAACCAGAAAAAATACTACAGTCAGTTCACGTTTGCCGGTGCGAACTTCTCAAACCATGAGTGGTTAATTTATTCGCTTCACAAATGTGCATAATGTTTGACTTTTTACCTAGGTTTATTTCTATCGATATATAACTTGATATTTTATCCTCTGGTTAGTGTTGTCGAATAAACATTTCAAAGTATTTACGCCATCCGTACAGAGCCTCCATAGATTTCAATTCATCATGCCAATGTTGTCTATTTTGGCACGCATGAGCATTTCAGGTTCGCTAGCGAAAGTGAAAATGAATTAAAAGTCCGAAAATAAACGCTCAGGACCAAGTTAAGATGGCCTGCTTCTGGTGTCCGCCCGACCCCAATCTTTCTGTGAGGAAAACAGGTCTTCGAACGACGCGTTTGGAGGCGGTTCTCTCACATATTGTAATAGGAACAAAAAGATCAAAGAGAACAAGAGTACAGCACCAAAACAGTACATATGAGAAAAGTATCCATACATAACGATGTAATAGCCGTGTTTTAGGCAATCGTCAAATTTCCAGCTAAGACAAACTTTCCGACAAGTTGAATCGGGACTATTACGGCTTTGATTCTTTACTTCGAAAATTGGACAACGTAGGTCCCCCATAACATTTCAGATTTTCAAAATTCTGAAAAAAAAATATTTAGAATCTCCACGAAATTCCCTACGAACTAATACCTAACACATTTCCAATTATCTCAAAATTACAAAGAAAACTGCCTTAAACCCGCTTTCTCGTTGTCCAATGCCGTTGTCCAGAACAGCGCCTTCGGCTAAAATTGGACAACGCAGATTTTTCTTTGAGAAAGTCAATCTTGAGGTACCAAAGGTACTATTCCCATCCTAAGCCTATACTCTACAAACTGCGGTAAAATCTCCCGAAAACTCATTTGAAGCCCCATTTACAGTTGGTCGCTTCGACTTGAAGTCGAAGCGACCAGCTATAAATGGTCCATCAACGATTCTACCGCCATCTGGAATCGCTTCATGCCGCGACCTGAAATCGCTCCGTCCTCTGGTTTCGAGTCGCTCGGGCGGACGCAATTTCGCGTAAAAAAACGGACAATTGCGGCAACACCGCAGGAATCAAAAAAACATTTTTTCTCGGCTTTTGCCGAGTCCTCTTGATTTTTTTGTGACTTTAGTGCCTTTGTTTTCTAGATAAATTAGTTTCCCAACAAAAATGGTTTCAAAATACGATGGGATGGGATTTGCTTGAACACCAACATAAAACTACAACCAAAGCTAGTAATTGCTGGAAGCTCTGCATGAAATGTGATTCCTCGGTAGCCTTATTAAATTTGCTCATCTCTATAATCGTAAATGTGTAGAAAATAGTCGTTCTTCCCTTTCACATGCCGTCTTTTATGTGAGTGAACTACGACGTCCACAATTTGGCGCCGGAGACCCCATGTCTTAACGAAAGATTACGGCATAGTCGCTTCGACTAGACGGATCGCTTCCATCATGGAAGCGACGCGACTAATCGCAGCGACCCAACAGAATCAAGCTGGTCGCCTCGACCACCTATGAAATACCCATGTCGCTCGGCGATCCCGACTGATACTGCAAACTGTTCCGACCCATCGCGACTTATTGTTAGTGCAAGAGCTGTTGACGCGACGGATTTTGTAACTGTTAGCAGTGCCGCGACTGGTCGAAGCGACCTGCTATGAATGAGCCTTAAAGGCCCAGTCCAATCTCGGAGGTAGTTTTTGATATTTTGGTCTGGACGCCGTATATGGCAACCCTGCCAAGCGCAAAATCTCAATTCGCCCAAATAAGCGAGAAAAAGCAAGGAAAAAATCGACCACGCCCCCTTCTCAGACAGTATGGCGGACTTACCGCGACGCCGAATAGGAACGAACGCGTGGTCAACGGCGATCAGCCCGCTGATTTTGCGCGCGGTCAGCTCTAAATGGGCTCGCGATCAGGGGTGTGCGGAAATTTCTGTTTTCTGTTTTCTGATTTCTGTTTTCTGGCCATTTTGGCCTTTCTGTTTTCTCATTTCTGTTTTCTAAAAAACTTGCAAAATTCAGAAAAAAAATCATTAAAAATCAACGAAAACCAGGTCTGTTCGACAGCTCAGGATCAAAATATTGCTTGTTGTCACCTTGCCCACAATAAACTAAATTTCTATGTATGTTTGTTTTGTCGTCTTTCGACTTGCTGTTACACCGTATTCATACTTTTGCGGAGCGGCAAATGCTGCGGATTATCAATAGAAAAATGAGAAATCAGATGCTCGGTAGCGGTATCAAACATTTGATTTCTCATTTTTCTACTGATATTGCGCGGCAGTTGCCGCTTCCGCAAAAGCATGAATAGGTTGCTAAACGAAAGAACGAGCACTTATACGAATCGTGTTAGTTCGTGTGCACCCCCACCAATTAGCTGTTCTAAGCTCTTTTTGTGCGTTTCTAGTGCAACTTTTCACTTCTCTCACTTTGTGATGATGAAACCTGCATTCTCTTGAAGAGAACTCAGCAACTGATTTTATCTCAAACACTGCTCACCTACTCAGTACTTCGGCACAATAGGGGTAGCATCCCAGGGCAAAGTTCGAGTGCAAACCTTCGCTGTCAACAGCAGCTGTTGCAGACAGCGGTATATGATTCCAACACTTGCTGGGGTTGAACCCCTGGATATCAATGGCTAATGCTGCTGTTACCTGTCAGCAGCAGCTGCTGACAACAAGGGATGCAACCTCTACTGTGCTGACGTACTGGCGTTCTCTGAGAAATTCACCCGATCAATAGCCAATAAGTAGCCAAGAAATGCCTGCTTTCTGCGTGATAGCCGGAAAATGGTCGGGAAGTAGCTGGTTGCCGCGTGGTAGCTCAGACATAACCGCCAAAAAATGTTCGTCGCGAAAGGGACGTCAAATAATGCTCTCCAAGGGATGTACAGTTCAACTCCGCATTGCCGTTCAGTCCGCAAAATGCACGCTGATTGCGAAAGCGTGCTGCGGCGCGGTTGCGAGTATCCTCAGACAGGGATGTGGGATCACCTGGGTACCAAAGGTAAAAATCGCTCGGGTGACCCTAAATCCCTGTCTGAGCATAATCGCAACCGCCCCGCAGCACTCTTCCGCAATCGGCGTGCACTTTGCGGACTGTTCGGCATTGCGGAGATTGAGAAACTGTACACGAAAGGCATTTCGGAGGCATGATTTGAATGTCAACACCGCGGTCGATTCAACTACCCAAGTTAACGGTACTTGGGCCCGCCGAGCTGCAGGAAGCCAAGGCGGCTGCTCGGCGAGCCGGAAAAGGCCGCGTCGCGTGTTGGTGTGCCTGTCACGTCTTGGTTATTTCTCGGCTAATTCTAGACTATTCCGTGAACAACATTATCTTAGCCGCCTAATAATCGAGAGACAATCAAGAAAAATTCGAGAAATAACATATCAAGAACCGCTGTGGAGCCTGGTGGGCTATTTCTCGGCTAAAACTCTCAGAGTGAGTGCCTTCAAAGATGATCTACCTGTCATTGACGTGCCATCGCTACTATCATTGTCTTATTAATTATTTGTCCAGTCTCGTAGATATTGTATTACATGTATAGGAAAGATGTCAGAATTACACTCTTTCTCTTGAAAAAAATTAAAATGCAATGAGTATTTTTTCTGAGAATTTTCTGATTTCTGTTTTCTGTGTTCTGGCCATTTTGGCCTTTCTGTTTTCTGATTTCTGTTTCCTGACAAACTCGATTTTCTGTTTTCTGAAATTTTTTTAAAAATTTCCGCACACCCCTGCTCTCGATCAGTTCGCCTGGTTAAAAAAAGTACCGACCGCAAAAAATCTGTATAATTTAGTTATTAATTATAATACAACTAGGCGGAGCCTAGGACCAAAGTTAAGCACCTTCAGGCGTTACGTACTCTATCTCGTAGGGACAGAGTGTACTTCCGCCAGAGCAACCAAGGAGATACTATAGATGTACCTCAAACTTAGGTAACTGAACCGGAGACGATCTCGTTTTACCACACAGAACAGTGCATCGTAGTCGAGGCGGTCCGTCGCGGTCAGCCCGATATGTGCCGTTGCTCGCGATCAGCCGGAATACGATGCAGGTTGTTCGCGATCAGTCCTAATTACATTGTTGTACGCGATAGAAACGATTCGTGGTCGCGGTAAGTTCTACTTACCAGTAGCTGCCCGCGATAAGTCCGCACTTCTGTCGGATACACAGCGCGATGATATCGAGCAACCGCAACTTGTCCGCGATCAGTTCTACTCGGATTTACGCTCGCGGTAGAAACGGTTCCCGAGCGCGGTAAGTACTATTCGAAAATTTTTGTGCGCGTTAAGTCCTCCCCATTGCCTGAGTTGAAAGAAAAAATGGGTTACGCCCACTGGCAGGTTTCCGACCTCAATAGGAAAGAGGCGCGCGAACGATTTTATTCAAAATCTATGTTCTTCCTTTTGTTTTGGGTCCGGCTATATATCGTGACCTGCTTCAGAATGATGGCTGCGAATAACGAGAAAATACAGGCTCGAGACAACTCGTCCGCGAACTTCTACCAGTTCAAATTCAAAATATTTGAGGAGCCGTAACTCAGTTCGTAGTGAGTTCTGAGTGATTCTGGAGACACCGTTGTAATCAACGTGAAATTTTCTACAAGATCAACAGAAAAAAATCGATTCAGAGCTTGGACTGTGGCTTTAAGAGCTTGGGGCATTCAAAGGCAGTGTTCACGATAAATTTCACTTCCGATATATCCACGGTTTACGGAAGGTCTGGTGCCCTATATAGCAAGGCATGCTTAAAGAGGACGCGAAAGACGCGTTTTTGAGCCAAAATTGGCCCACTCTTGTTTACGTTGATTCTTGAGAGTGGTGGAATTGACCGCTAGAATGATGATACCTATCAGTGCAATGAAGCGATCAGCTCACTTATCAGCACTTCCTTGACTTGATCATACTTGTAATCTGAGTCTTCATTTCTTCATTTCGAGGGGGCGGATCTGGGGCACCAAAACGCTTGTTTGAAGCCGTTATTTTGCCGCTCCTGGCTCGTTTTCTATCTTTCTTTCGACACTGGGAGCCTAGGATCCTTCTCGCCTATCATTTCACTGTGGAAAGTCAACGAGGATGAACACCGTGAACGCTGCCTTCAAGAGCAATGTTCCAAATTGCACTGCGGCGAGCGGTTGAAAAATGCCGCGCTCCAAAGGCAAACCGAGCTGCGATTCCCGCGCTAAGTTTTGTAAAAACGGGAGCATCTGGCAAACTTGACAAAAAAGCGTCCGATGCATGTAACTTTGTTGAATGAAGACTTTTTTGAATTCTGAGAACGCTATCATATTCACAGATCGAATTGCTACCTAATTGTGTGAGGTACGGGCCAAAATTCCCTAAATCGCTTTGTTTTTGAAGGAAATAGTTTTTGCAATAGTTTTTCAAAAACGTCGCGCGCAACGACGTGCGGCGAAACTTTGAGCAGTATTTATACAAGTAATGGAAGAGCAATCTGTATGCTTTCTCCATAATTTAGGTGCAGGTGAGAAAATCTCAAGGTTTGTGTTGGTTGGATTTTCAAAATCCTTCATTGAACACGCCTAAGAACTACCTGAAAAATCGGAGTTTCGGTGCGAAAGCCCCGGATTCTTTAAAGGCAGTGTCCACGATAAAATCTGTCTCCGAGTTTTCACCGGAAATCGAGAGGTTAGAGTCCAACTTCACCAGTAAAGTTGAAAAAACGGCTAGGAACAAGCAGAGAAGAGCCATATGCGGTTCTAAACTTGAGTGTTCCGCGAACGCAACGCCCACTCCTTTCAACCGTCTCTGATCCGTAAATAACTGGAAAACCCATTTTAAGGAAACAGGATACATTCAGGGGGCTACAGTTCACTCCGCTTGACTAAATTCACCCCATTTGATGATCCATTACCCTCTCAACCTGAAATTTTGAGTTGGGAAACTTTATCGGTAGCCGTGGAGGGAGTGGGCGTTGCGTGAGCGGAACACTCAAACTAGGGCCGTATAGGGCTCGTCCGTGCTCGTTCTTAGCCGTTTTTTCCACGTTACTGGATAAATAGGGCTCGAACCTCTCGATTTCCGGTAAAAACTCGGAGACTGATTTTGTCGTGTAGACTGCCTTTAAAGGCACAGTCCAATAGCAGAATCGATTTCCATTTTTTCCATCTATCTCAAAAACGGTACCACGCTGATTCCAATCATGTCTCTGGAATCGTATGAGACTTTCTGGGAACGGAGTTATGGCCACTCAAATATTGAGCTGCGGAAGCATGGTAGACGAGTTGTCTCCGAGGCTTGTAACTCCCTTCATTTGCAACAACTGTATGCGAACTGACCTGAATGAAGAGAGAGGCTGGGAATGAAGGGAAGAACGGGGCTACTGATTGAAAAGCATCGCTCATCTCGCCACTGTCGAGCTCGGAAGATCGTGAAAGGGGCGTGCCAGAGTAGCTTCCCGAGGTGGGCGCCCCAGGGTGGCTTCCTCCTATATCTCGCTTATTCGAAGCATTTGAGAGCTCGCACTTGGCAAGTAGTATACGGGGTGGGTCTACTTCACAATTATGTGGAAATCTCAGTTTTCGTCCCTGAGCTTGGACTGTGCCTTTAATGAAGGACTATGAAAATTCAACTAGGCAAACCTTGATATGCTCTTACCTGCAACTAATTTATGAAGAAATCATAGAGATTGCTCCTCCATTGCTTGTACAAATACTGCTCAAAATTTTGCCGGACTTCGTCGCGCGCGACGCTTTTGAAAAACTATTGCAAAAACTATTTCCTTCGAAAACAAACCTATTTTAGGGAATTTCGCCCGTACGTCACCGCTTTTGAAAAACTATTGCAAAAACTATTTCCTTCGAAAAAAAACCTATTTTAGGGAATTTCGCCCGTACGTCACATAATTAGGGTAGCTATTCGATCTGTGAATATGATAGCGTTTTCAGAATTCAAAAAAGTCTTCATTCAAAAAAGTTACATGCATCGGACGCTTTTTTTGCCAAGTTTGCCAGATGCTCCCCGTTTTTACAAAACTTAGCGCGGGTATTGTATGTGCGCCGAGGAAACCGCAAAACCACCGCCAGTGATACCCCTCTCCCACCCGCGCTCGCACCCCTGCTGGTTGAAAAATACTACTTTTTTGAACCAGTGAAATTTTACGCTCCCACACAAGGGCTCCACCCGCCTGGAGGTCTCGATGCAAACCTATTTGGAGGTTTCTTGTCCGACAAAATGTAGACTTCTGCCGGTATCTGCTATTTGATAGTGCTATCAGTCATTGTTCTTACAGAAACTCCTTCAAAATGCGTCCATTTTTGACAGTGTTTTATTCATTCTTCCCTCGTATCCTGAGTGACCCCATCCAACTAGGTTTGCACCGAGGTGTCGTGAAGCCTTGTGATTAGTGAACTGTTATCGAAAGTCCAGAACGTCCCCGAATAATGCTTGGCATACGCCAGAATTTTGCCCACTCCGAGGTTGGAATCCATTAAAATTTAGGAAACGTTCCACATCCTCACCGTAATTTCCTCCACTACAAAAAGTTCCTATCACCTCAGTCATTTTTAAATCATTCCTGACTTTTTGTTAGCTTACTGCACCATCAAGATTAGTACAAAGCTTAATGCAAGCACGGAACAAGTATCCAGAGTTTTTTTGATTTCTGCTTCAATTTCCCCCACCTTTCGTCATCGTTATGCCATAATGAGATTTGGAGGTGATCTGTGTCTCAATTTTAATCACTTCTTTCTTAATACAGACGCTGTTGCTCTATAGCGAAGAGCAAGCCAAAACTACGCTCTCTGAGGCTAATCAATCGGATAGGGAGTGCAGTAATTATTTTTTAGAAGAATTTGGTTGAAAAAATACTTTTTGGAAAATTTCGACCGCAAAAACTGTTAAATTTTTTTAGAACATGGGGGACGTGAAAGTTTTGAAAATTTTTTCTAAGTTTTTATCTCCAAGTGGGGGGACGTATGTAGCTTCGTCGCGGTCCTGGACAACGGTCTGCCTGACCCTGGAGTTGATGCTTCAGTGTAGGAGCAGGCTGTTACGCTCACTATTATCTTAAGGCAAGAAATTCATATTTAGCGAATTCATCGAAGTTCATTGACTGCATTTCCACCCCTTTCCACTTACTCTAGAAGCAAACTCAATCACAGAGTAAATTTCACGCGAAGAAAAATAGACTATATGCCCATAAGTGCATGAGCCCAAGGCCTTTTTTGGAGATGCATCAAGTCCCTAATTGTACAGTACAGGCAATAATTTTTGCGTATTCGGCGAAAAAAAAACGCAAAAAAAGCGTTTTGTTCGCCCTTTTTAACTCTGTTCAAAAAGGTCCATTTGAGAATCTAAAGAGATATTGGAAATCAGCATAGTGTGCTCTTTCTTCCGGAATACTACATGGCTCCCTCTCCAACAAGATATGTAGGCAAATTTAGACATGAAACAATCAACCCGAAACGATTTGGCAATCAAGGCATTTATGAGCGGATGTGTCCATGTTGTTAGGCCTACATGCTTTGTGAAAACCATGCCAAAAAGCATGCTGAAAGAGAGATCTCACGATCCTGATTCGAAAAAATTTCATTAAATTCTCAATTGACCATCATGAACAGAGTTGTGACAAAAGGGCGAAAAAAAAACGCTCTTTTGCGTTTTTTTCGCCGAAAACGCAAAAATTATAGACTGTATTGTAAGAGTACGCTAGTGAATGAGCGCCCTTCAGTTGGTTAATTCACATCGAAGTCATGTTGCCAAAAAGGCACATTTGCAATAGACAGGTTAGCAAATACATGAGGATTAATCGCTGCTGCAGCTCGTGCTTCAAGGACAGCTTCTCGACAAGAAGCATGTCGAGAAGCTGTCCTTGAAGCACGAGCTGCAGCAGCGATCTCGCAGCAGCAACTTTGCTCTTGGGCCTCCGACACGGATGGACAGTAGTCTTATGTAGTCCCCCTAAGACGTCCGAAGTCCCGTCTGGGTCGTCCATAAGCCAGCGAATGCCGCGCTCGACAAGGGGGCGTATGTGATGGTGTTGATCAGGGCTGCGCATTATAACGCTAACGTGTTAACGCATTAACGCGTTACGCGATTTTTTTTGGAAGATTAACGATTAACGCTTAACGAAAAGGTTCCAAAATCACGTTAATTTGGGTTCGTTGATCACGCTAGAATTACGGCACTGTTTGATATGCTTCAATGGTGAATTTCAAAACAGGGGCCGTGCACGTCGAAACATTTTTGCTTGCTGTGAAATGTATCGCAGACCTCAATGTATTTCGTGCTCCCGAAAGGAAATGTTAGGTCTAATCTACCTTTCTGCGGTTGAGTAAAGTACCAAACAAGGATTGGGTGCGAGGATTGAACTCCGGGTTGGGAAATTCGGTGAACCGCACTACAGACTTAACCGAGAAACGGAATAAAATCTGCGTCAAGTGTGCACATATACAAAACCAATCCGAAGTGCGGCGAATGCCGTAGATTATAGGTCTTTTAAGCAAAGTTCGAAGGATATCATTCTACCTATGTACGTACATATGTCAGACAGTGTAGCACAGCACATGTTTGGACGTTCCAGACACCCCTTCTGGAGTCCTATCCACTTTCCACGGCATCCTATTTAACAATTCTCTAGGTTGCAGTGCATCCTCCTTATGCGCTCATCACTCTTTACACGGCGCACTCTGCACATGAAGCGCTACTCAATTTCTACCACGCGTCGCACGGTCTACATAAAGCGCTACTGCCTTTCTACAACGCGGCGCACGCCCTCATGAAGTGCCAAATATTTTTCACGACGTCCTGCTGACTTCATTTAAGGCCCTACTTGTTTTCCATGACATCATCTGGAGGCCTACTCCTTTTCCACGAAGTCCTGGCCACGTTATCTGAAGCCCCTCTCCCTTTCCACGACGTCCTGCTGACCCCATTTGAAGGTCAATTTTATTTTTTGGGACCTTTGATGATTTATCGATTTTGCTGTTTCAGGTAATGTTTCTGAATTTTTTTGACGAAATCCAAAATTAACGTGTTAACGCATAACGGGTTAACGCGGTTTTTTTTTTCCAAAAATTATTTATCAACGCCTAACGAAAAAACAAATTTTCTTTAAAGACAGTGGTCACGGTGAAAAACGTTATCGAAAAAAACTACAAAAATCAGCTCAGATCAAAAACAGCTCAAAAACTATGAAGGTAGCGCGGTGAAAAACGGGCTAGAATTAGAGTTATTAAGACCCTAAACTTCCAGTTCGTGCACACGTGCACAGAAAGATCACAGTCTCGTGCCAAGCAGTCGAAAATCATCGACACTCAGAGGAAGAAATAAATGCAAATTTACCTAATAAAACAGTTGAACAATGAAAGCAAGCACTTCAGTCAATGTTTTTGACTAGATGTGTACATAAATCCGAAGGTTCATTGATTGAAATTCAATTTCAAGCCAGCTGATGTTCTTGATACTAGAGATCATCGATGCCGATGATGTGGGGTGGGCGCGTCCACCATCAAAGGACAAGGAAGTTCAGGCTTCAACCTTGGCCCAAAACAGTGGCTTTTTCGCGATTTTTTCTTATAAGTTCTACTACTCTATACCCAGAAAAGGGTTCAGAGAGGCAAAGAAGACGAGCATATTTGAGCGCGAACACTGCCTTTAACGCACACCCCTGATGTTGATGTTCTGCCGATGGGCGGCGAGATGCCTCCGAGGGAGCGGCGTGCTACGCCCTCTCATTCCATGGGCGGGGATTCACAGACAGCTATATTCGCCGAAACTCGCATATTCTTGCCTCGATGAAGCAATAAGGCAAGTATTACAGAATTTCTACGTTAAAACGGAAGCTTTGTCAGCCATATTGATCTCGCTGTTGCTAAACCCGTGTACTCTCTCTGTAACGAGAAAACCTTTAATTTGCGAGAGCCTGTGTTGAACAGCAACATCAACCCGCGTCACCTACGCTGAACGCAGGGAGGCCGCTCGCTCATCGCTGGCATGGTCAACTCGCGGAATGACCGTGGTGGAGTAGCCCTGAGTTGAGGAAGGTACGCCCGGTGCTGAACAACTTTCGGGTGGTGGCCATCGTGTATCAGCACTCCTGAGGAGGCAGGAGAAACGGGGGAGGAGCGAGGTTCCTGATTGGACGCAACAGCCGGGGGCCGGGGCTAGCCCGCGTTGCGTCCAATCAGGAACCTCGCTCCTCCCCGTTTCTCCCGCCTCCTCACAAGTGTTGATACACGATGGCCACCACCCACAACTTTCAGCCCAAGAGATTTCAATATCCAAACATCCAACAAGCTTTTGAATCCTAGAGATCTTTTGTCAGACACAGGGGAAAGATTTTGGGGGCGGGAATTAGAAAGGTTCGAGGTTTCAAAAAATGTTTCCATGAAAAGATTAAGCCTTGTGAGACCTCCTTGCTCTATTTTTCTACTTCGCGTGTCTACCTGCACGAAATAATTGAAAAGAGCGGATTTCGGCGTGAACGCTGCGCATTTTGTCTAAATCATATGAGTCTTTACTTCGCTGCCAAACTTTCTTACAAGGGAACCACAACTAGTCATAGTGACCATTCCAAATGAAATGTACTTTTCTAGAACTATTTTCAGACGAAACGTCCGAATATGCCCATCGCAGCTACCTAGACCCACTCTGAAAAAAGTCATATGCATTTTTTCTCTGATTTTCGTTCCTATTGTACCCTCCAAAAAGCGCATTATTTTTACGAAAATACGGAAACGGACCTCATAATCGTGTCCAGCGCCCAAACTACCCTACTAAGCAAAGTTTGGTTGAAGGAACATTTTCCAAACTTTAAGCAGAATAACAACGTTTTGGACTTGTACGGATTTTCGGTTGGGCGTTCCAGATTTGACTTAAAATTCGCTCTCCGGGGTTATTTGGGGTGCTGATCACGAATCTGAGGTTCATTTATCGATTTTCGACTGTATTCGTTCACAGATTCCCGTCGGGGGAGAATTTTATGGCAAATCGCGACTTTTGACGATTTCCGGAGTGCTACTATAGATCATGCTCAAATTATTTCTCTGGGGGTTATTTGGAGTGCTGAACACAAATCTGATGTCAGTTTATCGATTTTTGACAGCTTACGGTAAATTAAGGTGGATATACGGTGGTTCGGTCAAAGTCTCAGATTTGTCTCAAACTTTCTATGTGGGGGTTATTTGGGGTGCTGAACACGATTTTGATGTCAATTTGTCGAATATCGAAATATTAAGGTAGGTTTTGCCTCCTAAATGGCATGTTACCTACCGTAACCTACAGTAAATCTTAAAATTTTCGGCAAGCAAAGCCTAGATTCGTGTTCAGCACCCCAGACTACCCGTACATACCTGTTTTTAGCAAAATCCGGAGAAAATTTCGAAAACACCTCAAAAATTTCATGGGGGTACCCTTACCTTGCCGCGAAGCTTTAAAAAACGCTCATAACTTTTTTCAGCGTGGGCCTAGGCGGCTGCGATGGGCATATTCGGACTTTTCGTCCGGAAATGGTTCTAGAAAAGCACATTTCACTTGGAATGGTCACTATGACTTATTGTGGTTCCCTTGTTAGATAAGTCGCGTAAAGATGCGCGCGTAAGCTGCATCTCTTTCTCCTCAATCTCTCGCCCTCGCTCCACATACGCATGCGAAGAAACAAAGTGAATTGCGCTCCGAAATAGGGGCTAATATGAGCAAAACGTGATTAGCTTTTCGTCAAGGCTCTTATGGAGGATCGCCTACTCGTTGGCAAGAGCGTACGCGGAAGAAGAAGTCGTGTACATAGCCGTCACCCTTCCGAAGTCAAAGATCCTCGACCATACCTCCCAGATTTCACTCTTTCACGAGTCCTGGAGCTTTTCGTCAATCCCATTCTCAGACACTCGTAGTTATGTTCCGCCAAACGACTGCTGTAAGAGGCCAAGCCCGTCAACCCGAAACGTCGGCCTTATATCCTGAAACATCGCTTTTCGTGGCTTCGATCAGCGATAGGAGTGTAAAACTGGCATGAATAACCATCCATCCGGAATCACTGATTGGTCGCATCATCATTTGGAAACAAGCTCAAGGAGATGTAGTGTTTATTAGTATCACAGATCAGGCTAGCGGCTAGTCTATAAAATGAAAGCTAGCGGTCACCGAGGAATATGTACACATGTTAACAACAAAAGACGTTCAGAGCTTGGACAGAGTGATGAATGGTTGGCCAGCATATTCACAGACTTCGGACATCACTTGGGACGGTGTCATCAAGGCGAGACGGGAGGTGGGCAGAAGAGGAGTCAGATCAAACTGAGGCATCTTTTGGAGCACCCCCATTGCTGTCACGATGCACATCAACGCTGTCACGCCAAACGTGTGCGCTTCCTCGAACTGAAACAAATTACCTCATACAAAGTTGGGCACGGATTTAGACCTCTTGCTGAGAGTAGGCATTGCCAACTCTATACCCGTTGTTCATTTACGTCAGCCTTCGCTGCGCCAGTGATAGGTCAGCGGCGAAAAAATGGGCGGAGAATCTCCTCCAAGCAAGAGATCTAAATGAGAGTCCTAACATAAAGGCAGGGTCCGGCCAGAATTTCGATTTTGAGATTTCCCGCTAAATCGGTGCTCTTGCTACAGGTACATAGTCCCAAGGAACACGCGAAAACTGCATAAAAATCGGTTCTTCGTCAATTTATTCCAGCCACTTCCGTTAGCCGATGATCCAGAAAAGTCAGAAAAGTGTGGCCATCGTTCATATTTTAGCGGTTGTCCACACATTCTTCACAAGTGCTGTGTAATTATCGGTCATTGCAGCCATGATTATCATGCTGTGAATACCTTAATCCTTGACTTTGAGGCTGTTTTCTCCAGATCTAAGGACTCAGAGTTCGTGAAACGTTCAGACGATGTTCAGCTAGGCCAGCCCAATCTATTCAACCCAAATTTCGGTATCAAAAATTGACCGGACCTCGCCTTTAAGTTGGTGAGGTGAACTCTAGAACGAGCCTCCTCAACACTGTAACAGTTAGATGCATAGGAGGTGGTGAGGTCTGTACGAAAGTGTTACGTTTCCGGTTCCGCTTCCATATTTCCGTCCTTTTTGGCCTCCCGCGCTCTGATTACGTTTCCTTTTTTTCGGTTTTGGAACGGGAAAAAAAGCATCGCTATTCATTTTCCTCTTCTCATGTCCCATTTTCTGTTATGAAGCCGATGTCCAGCGAATTAGAAGACTTCGATTATTTCAGCGTCGAAATCAAAGCAACAGAAATGCCCAAGTATTCCGAACGAGCATGATCAATGACAGAGTGGGTGTTATGACGGTTACGAAAAGCTTCCAGAAAACCTTGAATCAGAAGTTTGAAGGCTAAATAATAGCGTGCGTAGAAGCTCTTCAATTGATAGAATTTCGAATTTTTGTGGGTTCTGGCAATGCGCTTTTCTTGTAAAATCTGCATTTCAAACATCTTTCAGCCACCAAATTTCAAACATTTTTGCGACTAACTTCTTGCTCGATCTTTTTCATTCCTAAAATTAAATTTTTCCTGGATCGACGAAAATAGCGAGTATCTTTTGATAAGTTGGTATTTGGCAATCTAAATTATTTTTTTGCCTAATCATCTTTAAGTTTTTTACCTAATCATCTTTAGGTGTTTTCGTCGAAAAAGGCTTCAAAACTCTGCAAAAGATCGCGAAAGTTCTTCGAGAAAAACTGTCTTCCAAAAAACTCGCAAAACTTCCTTCTTGAACATTCGGGGTGGTAGTAATTGGGGGTGTTAAACGCGAATTAACAGGCGTTACGTTCGCGTTAATCGCGAGTTTAACCACACCATAATCTGAGCAGGACTCCCAATAAAAGGGAGAGAATTCGCTCTAAATTCACCCTAACATCCCTCAGTGGTAGGCACTTGATACACTTTCAATGGAAACGCCTCGAAAAAGCGACAAATGTAACCTTTGTTACGAAAAATAACGATTTCAAAACGTTTTCAGAGCTATTTTTTCTCTAAAATTCCGACATGTGGCATCTTAGTGGTGAGTTCGCGTTTAAAATAATGTTGCAGAGAGCAGGGAAATAGACGACAAACTCTTCCCGAGGAGTTTTTGGATGCGGTTAGCAAGATACAGTAGAAACAGTTTTGACCATCTATACTGAGGGCAAGTGCGAGTTTTATTAATGCCGAGGGTTAAGGAAGTTTGATAGCACAGTCAGCCATTTCGATTCATGACGTCAGCCTATCTTTACGACTGAAAGGTGTTTCAAGGGATAGTCTTGTAACCGCTTTCGCCAGGGAAACGGGCGATGAGGGATCAAAAACAAAACAGGGATCATTGCTGAAACACGTTGGCCGTCTTCTATGGTGGCACTAATCAATTCCTCCCAATCAGCTGTTAATTTTCCGGCGAGCGCCGACCCTTCTCTCTTTTTTCCTATTTTCCTTCAGAAAATTTTCCGCTTTGCTATTTTCAGGTTGTTTTCCTCTTCATAATTCATTGCTTATCCTAGACTATAATGTCCAACAAGTCGAGGAGTTCAAGTACCTAGGATCCGTAGTGCAACAGCGCAAGGTGGTGGCGGCAACAGAGATACAATGCACGATCGGGCAGGCGTGTGCTGCTTCTGCTTCACTAGGTTGATGTCTGTGGAAAAAGGGCAACGTTTCAATCAAGACCAAGATGCGGATCTTCCGATCACTTATAATGCCGATTCTACTGCACGGCTAGGAGTCGTGGACCTTGCTCAAGTCGGCGCTCAGCAAGCTGGAAGTTTTCCAAATGCGGTGTTTGCGTCAAATTCTCGGAACAACTTTAAGAGATCGCGTTCGCAACCACGTTATTCGAGACAGCTGCAACCATCAACCGACGATCGAAGAAAAAATCCGGACGAGGAGGCTGCGTTGGTTTGGACACGTATGCAGAATGGAAGCCAGCCGACTACCGCACAGCTTGTTATGAAGAAAGCGCCCAACACTAAGGAAGGTCGAGAGAACAGCCCCGAAGAAGACGTGGTTGAAGCAAGTCGAAGCTGATCTGAAACTTCAACGGTGCAGTGTCGTTAATGCTACAATAATTACGGCTAATCGTTCTGAATGGAAGCGTATCGTTCAGGCCACACGAGCTCCTATGGCACCTACAGCAGTGTACTGGTTGAGAGATCATCCCGCTCCGCCAGCCGCCAGCTAATGGGATGAGCGAGTGAGTGAGACTATAATTGTGGTGCGCGCGAAGCGCGCACCAGGATTTGGCTTTGATCTCTTCCCGCGCGGATGCCCTACAATGAGATCACCTATTCATACCGTCACCAGAGGTATGAGCTGTACACCATTCGATGCGCTGCAAGAAATTACATATGTGTGCAACTTTTCATCCCAACTGATCCCCGCTTTCTAAAGTTATGACCTCTCAAAGTACGCAAAAACGTTCTCCGCCTCCGCCTCCGCCTCCGCCTCCGCCTCCGCCTCCGCCTCCGCCTCCACCTGCGTCCGTCGAAAACCATTTTTTTGGAAGGCGTGGACCAAATCGCTCGAAAATTTGTGACGATAGGTAATCGGCCACGGGAATGACGAAAATAATTGTCAGAACTCACCATAATGACTTCTGGGCCCCTAAAGGGCGTTTCAAACTCGGAAACCGGCCTCTCAAGATTAGTTTATGAAAATGGTGGGTTTTCCGTTATCAGTCATTGTTTTCTTAGACTCCATATAAACACCTTGCTCTCCAGGGTGGTGTACTTTAAAAAGCAGTGTTCACGATAAAAATCGTTTTTCTGTTTTTCCGCCTATCTTGAAAACGGCCCCATGCTGATTCCAATGGTGTCTCTGAAATCATACAAGACCTTCTGTGAACACAGGTATGGTCCCTCAAAGATTGAGCTATGGAAACATGGTGGACGAGTTGTCCGAGGCTTGTAACTTCCGTCTTTTGCAGCCGATCTATGCGAGCTGACCTGAGTAAAGAGAGAAACTGAGAATGAAGGGAAGAACGGGGCTAATGATTGAAAATCATCGCTCATCTCACGATCTCGAGCATGCATTTGTTCACGTCGGTGGGCGTGTGATGCGCTTTTGGGGTTTTCAATGCGCTCGAAGTTGCAACTTCGGGCTCTTTTGGGGCTCTTCCTGGCTCGTTTTCATGCGTTCTTTCGACGTTAACGTTACAGAGTGTCCCTCCACTACCCAATCCCAGTGGAATTTCGAAAACTTTTTTCATCGTGAACACTGCCTTTAAACGCCCGGCTCGGAAGAAGACGCTGTGCGGGATTGATGTACTTGACCGCGGCGCGTATTCGTTCCAAGCGCACCATCGATAAGAAGGCGTCGCAGGGTGTGCTGAAGTGTCGGTTGACTATGTGAGACCTCAGTAGGGGTGTGCAGGACGCCGTAGAATGTATACAGGGCCTCAGTAGGCGCATGCAGGACATCATCGAACGTGTGCAGGACCTTAGTAGAAGTGTGCAGGACATCATGGAACCTGTGCAGGATCCCAGTAGGGGTGTGCAGGACGTCGTAGAATGTGTGCAGGATCTCGGTAGGAGTGTGCAGGACATCATGGAACGTGTGAAAGACCTTAGTAGGAGTGGGCAGGACATCAGGGGCCGTGTGCAGGACCCCAGTAGGGGTGCGCAGGACGTCGTAGAATGTGTGCAGGACCTCAGTAGGAGTGTGCAGGACATCATAAAACGTGTGCAAGACCTTAGTAGGAGTGTGCAGGACATCATGGAACCTGTGCAGGATCCCAGTAGGGGTATGCAGGACATCATGGAACGTGTGCGAGACCTTAGTAGGAGTGTGCAGGACATCATGGAACGTGTGCAAGACCTTAGTAGGAGTGTGCAGGACATCATGGAACCTGTGCAGGATCCCAGTAGGGGTGTGCAGGACGTCATAGAATGTGTGCAGGACCTCGGTAGGAGTGTGTGGACGAGCACGAGAAGCAGACAGTTGAAGTCGCTCTTGAATGCGCAGAGCCTCTCTGCCCTGTTATTCGCCGGCGAACGCAGCCTTGGATATCGGACGATTCTCTCCGGCTTGTGGACGAACGGAAGCGAGTGAAACTAACGGACTTTGGACGGTATCGGCAATTGTGTCAGGAGCTTCGTCGAAAGTTGAAGGAAGAGCGGGAGTCGTACTGGAATAAGGTAGCAGACGAAGTGGAGGAGGCAGTTGGAAGGAACGACTATCGCACATTATACAGTACACTCAACCGTCTCAGAAAGAAGACCAAACCCATGAGCGATTCCATCAGGAATACGGATGGGTCTTTTGTGCGATCAGCAGATGAGCGTCTGTTGCGTTGGAGGCAGTTCTTCAGTGAACTCTATAATCACGATGCGCCACAAGGTCCACTGGCCCAACCGATACTAGTTGAGGTACCAGAGGAGACAGCGCTTGACTCGGAACCCACTGCGGAAGAAGTGAAAGCGGCAATCAAGTCGCTAAAGAATGGAAAGGCGTCCGGTGTTGACAATGTCACTGCTGAGGTCATCAAGGCAGGAGGAGATGTTCTACTGCGTCAGTTGCATCAGTTAATCACGCGCATATGGCGGACAGAGAGCGTGCCATCTACCTGGAAAAAGGCTATTGTCGTGCCTATCCATAAGAAGGGCGATGCCAGAGACTGCAAAAACTATCGCGGGATCAGCCTGTTGTCGATTGTTGGTAAAGTCTTCACGAGAACTATCCAGTCCAGACTTCAACGCCATCGGGAGAGTACCTGTCGCGAAGAACAAGCAGGTTTTCGTCCGGGTCGAGGATGCAGGGATCAAATTTTCGCCCTTCGTCAAGTTATGGAGGAAAGGATCCGCTGTGGAAAGCGCGTCGTTATCACCTTCATAGACTTCAAGTCGGCATTCGATTGCGTGCACTGGCCCGCCTTATGGAGATCGATGGAATGCGAACACATGCCAGGAAAAATGGTGAAGCTTCTGCAGGAAATTTATAGAGGCTCGACTAGCTGTGTCCGCGTCGGAAACAAGCTATCCGAAGAATTCAGGGTCGATGCAGGCGTCCGGCAGGGAGATGTGATTTCGCCGCTCCTCTTTAATACCGTGGTCGATGCTATTATGAGAAAGACCTTCGAAAATAGAAGAGGGGTCCAATTTGGCGATAACGATTTTGTCACGGATTTGATGTTTGCGGACGACAGCGCAGTGTTCACCGATACTGACATGGAAGCCACGCTTTTGTTGAATGATATGGCACAAATCGCGGAATCGTATGGGCTGCGGATTAATAAGGAGAAGACTAAAGTCATGACGTCGGACGGTTCACGTGCTTCTGTGTTCTTCGAGGGAGCTGAGCTTCAGCAAGTCAAGGAGTTCAAGTACCTCGGATCGGTGGTGCAAGAGCGAAAGGTAGTGGCTACATCGGAGATACTGTGCAGGATCGGGCAGGCGTCGGCTGCTTTCGCTTCGCTGGGCTGGTGTTTATGGAAGAAGGGTAATGTGTCAATCAAGACAAAGATCCGGATGTTTCGCGCGCTCATAGTGCCAATCCTACTGTACGGGTCAGAGTCGTGGACGTTGCTGAAGTCGGATCACAGCAGGCCGGAGGTCTTCCAAACGCGGTGTTTGCGGCAAATCCTCGGGACAACTTAAGAGATCGAATACGGAACGACGTTATCCGAGATACTTGCGACCATCAGCCCACGATCGAAGAACAAATTCGAACGAGAAGGCTGCGATGATTCGGACACGTATGCAGAATGGAAAGAAACCGACTTCCGCGCAGATTGTTATGGAGAGAGCGCCCTGCACAGTGGAAGGTTGAGAGAGCAGCCCCGAAAAAGACGTGGTTGAAGAAAGTCGAGGCGGATCTGAAGTCCCAACGGTGCAGTGTCCTCAATGCTAGATTGATTGCTGCGAACCGTACTGAATGGACGCGTATCGTTCAGGCCACGAGAGCTCCTATGGCACCTACAGCAGTGTACTGGTTGAGAGGTCATCCTGCTCCGCCAGCCGCCAGCTAACGGGATGAGTGAGTGAGTGAGAGGAGTGTGCAGGACATCATGGAACGTGTGAAAGACCTTAGTAGGAGTGTGCAGGACATCATGGGACCTGTGCAGGACCTCAGTAGGAGTGTGCAGGACGTCGTAGAATGTGAGCAGGACCTCGGTAGGAGTGTGCAGGACATCATGGAACGTGTGAAAGACCTTAGTAGGAGTGTGCAGGACATCATGGGACCTGTGCAGGACCTCAGTAGGGGTGTGCAGGATGTGGTAGAATGTGTGCAGGACCTCAGTAGGAGTGTGCAGGACATTATGGGACCTGTGCAGGATCCCAGTAGGGGTGTGCAGGACGTCGTAGAATGTGAGCAGGACCTCGGTAGGAGTGTGCAGGACATCATGGAACGTGTGAAAGACCTTAGTAGGAGTGTGCAGGACATCATGGGACCTGTGCAGGACCTCAGTAGGAGTGTGCAGGACATCATTGAACGTGTGCAGGACCTCGGTAGGAGTGTGCAGGACATCATGAAACGTGTGAAAGACCTTAGTAGGAGTGTGCAGGACATCATGGGACCTGTGCAGGACCTCAGTGGGAGTGTGCAGGAAATCATTGAACGTGTGCAGGACCGTAGTAGGAGTGGGCAGGACATCATGGGACGTGTGCAGGACACCAGTCGAGGTGTGCAGGACATCATGGAACGTGTGCAAGACCTTAGTAGGAGTGTGCAGGACATCATGGAACGTCTTCAAGACCTTAGTAGGAGTGTGCAGGACGTCATGGAACCTGTGCAGGATCCCAGTAGGGGTGTGCAGGACGTCGTAGAATGTGAGCAGGACCTCGGTAGGAGTGTGCAGGACATCATGGAACGTGTGAAAGACCTTAGTAGGAGTGTGCAGGACATCATGGGACCTGTGCAGGACCTCAGTAGGGGTGTGCAGGATGTGGTAGAATGTGTGCAGGATCTCAGTAGGAGTGTGCAGGACATTATGGGACCTGTGCAGCACCTCAGTAGGGGTGTGCAGGACGTCGTAGAGTGTGTGCAGGACCTCAGTAGGAGTGTGCAGAACATTATGGGACCTGTGCAGGACCCCAGAAGGGGTGTGCAGGACGTTGTAGATCGTGTGCAGGATCTCAGTAGGAGAGTGCAGGGCATCATGGAACGTGTGCAGGACCTTAGTAGGAGTGTGCAGAACATCAAAGGACGTGCGCAGGACCTCAGTTTAATGTCCAGGACACCGTATCCAAGCCATGCCTCCGAATCAAGAAGAACGATAGTTAAGTGCGCCAGAACAGGGCTACCGTAATCTCACTCGAGTTGGCTTGAAAATTTTCTAAGTTCTGACTCCGAATTCGCTACATCTTCACCACCGGTGGTGTTGTTTTTCTGCTTTGTAGTCCAGGCAGATCCTCAACTGCTGAACTCTGGAGAAGGACTGTGTGTGTATCAAGACACACCGCTCTTCACTTCTTTTATACTTTATCATTGATCAATTGGGTGTCACCTAATTTGTTTACGAGAGCCGAATAACATCATTTCTAAGATTACAGTAGTCCTCTTCTGGCGCACTTAACTATCGTTCGCTTTTTCAGGCTCAATTTCATGATTGAGCCCGGTAGACCACACTGGTAAACTTTGGCGCGTCAAAAACGTTGGACGATGAGGTTGGAAGGCGTCAAAGATTAATATCCGCCACCAATTCTCACCAGTCATCTAGCACTTTTTCCTAGAATGTTGGTGCGACCGTAAGACAACAGGAAAAATAGTTACAGCACGAACTCCACATGCAGAAAAACTCCGAAAATGGTTTTGGCGCGAAATTCAAATTCGTATTTACAATGTGTTCCGATTGACTTTTCTTTACAAATGAAGGTTTTTCATGGGCCCCTTCAACATTTTCGTTCACTAGAGGGGCCAAGCTACGCAAAAACATGAAAAAATAATATACGGTTTTCTGCGCGTACGATGCCTTTAACTATCGTTCTTGTTCCGAATCAGACATATGGACCGGCGCAGACGAGCCACATCAGCATGAACCGGTGAAGTTTGGCTAGAGCCGCTGTCCCTGGGTCTATCCTGAACGTGGTGGGGCCACCCAAGATTTAGTGGGACATGTGCAGGACCTCAGTAGAGATTTGCGGAACGTCGTATAATTTGTGCAGAACCTCGGAGTCAAAACACGTCACAAATGGTCTCCGGCATGAAAATGATAAAAAACTGATTATCAACCTACACTGTTGAATTGTTGGCTGCCTCATAGGATAGAAATAAGGTGAACAAATGTTGTCCTCTCTATCTCAGTGGAGCTTTCATTAAGGGTACTAGACCTTCCGTAATTTAATGAACATCACGAAAACAAAGTGTTACAGATGGTTTAATGGCTATTCTCAGAAAAATTGTTGTGCGCGCTAAGCGCGCACCAGGATTTGGCTTTGATCTCTTCCCGCGCGGATGCCCTACAATGAGATCACCTATTCATACCGTCACCAGAGGTATGAGCTGTACACCTTTCGATGCGCTGCAAGAAGTTACATATGTGTGCAACTTTTCATCCTAACTAGTCCCCGCTTTCTAAAGTTATGACCTCTCAAAGTACGCAAAAACGTTCTCCACCACCGCCTCCGCCTCCGCCTCCACCTCCGTCCGTCGAAAACCATTTTTTTAGAAGGCGTGGACCAAATCGCTTGAAAATTGTTGACCAGAGGTAATCGGCCACGGGAATGCCGAAAATAATAGGCAGAACTCACCATAATGACCTCTGGGCCCCTAACAAGCGATTCAAACTCGGAAACCGGCCTCTCAAGATTAGTTTATGAAAATGATTTGGTTTTTCGTTATCAGTCATTGTTTTCTTAGACTCCATATAAACACCTTGCTCTCTATGGTAGTGTATTTTAAACGTCCGGCTCGGAAGAGGACGCTGTGCGGGAGGGATGTTCTTGAGCGCAGCGCGTAATCGTTACATGCGCTCCATCAATAAGAAGGCATCGTAGGGTGTGCTGAAGTTTCGGTTGACTATGCGAGACCGCAGTAGGAGTATGCAGGACGTCATTGAATAACAGCGGGACCTCAGTAGGGGTGTGCAGGACCTCATGGGACCTGTGCAGGACCCTAGTAGGGGTGTGCAGGACGCCGTAGAATGTGTGCAGGACCTCAGTAGGAGTTTGCAGGACATCGTGGAACGTGTGCAGGACCTTAGTATGAGTGTGCGGGACATCATGGGACCTGTGCAGGACCCCAGTTGGGGTGTGCAGGACGTCGTGGAATGTGTGCAGGACATCAAAGAACTTAAGCAGGACCCCAGTAAGGGTGTGCAGGAGGTCGTAGAATGTGTGCAGGACCTCAGTAGGAGTGTGCAGGACATTAAGCAACTTGTGCAGGATCCCAGTAGGGGCGTGCAGGACGTCGCAGAATGTGTGCAAGACCTCAGTAGGAGTGTGCAGGACATCAAGGAACTTGTGTAGGACCCCAGTAGGGGTGTGCAGAACGTCGTAGAATGCGTGCAGGACCTCAGTAGGAAAGTGCAGAAAATCATGGAACGTGTGCAGGACCTCAGTAGGAGTGTGCAGGACATCATGGAACGTGTGTAGGATCCTAATAGAGGTGTGCAGGACATCATGGAACGTGTGCAGGACCCCACTAGGCATGAGCAGGACGTCATGTAATGTGTACAGGACCTCAGTAAAAGTGTGCAGGACATCATGGAACGTGTGCAGGACCCTAGTAGAAGTGTGCAGGACGTCATAAAACGTGTGCAGCACCCCAGTAGGGATGAGCAGGACGTCATGGAATGTGTGCAGGGCCTTAGTAGGAAAGTGCAGGACATCAAGGGACGTGCGCATGACCACAGTTCAATGCCTAGGACACCGTATGCAAGCCATGCCTTCGAATCAACAAGAACGATAATTAAAGGCAGTGTTCACGATGAAAAAAGTTTTCGAAATTCCATTAGGATTGGGTAGTGGAGGGACACTCTGTAACGTTAACGTCGAAAGAACGCATGAAAACGAGCCAGGAAAAGCTCCATAAGAGCCCGAAGTTGCAACTTCGAGCGCATTGAAAACCCCAAAAGCGCATCACACGCCCACCGACGTGAACAAATAAATGCTCGAGATCGTGAGATGAGCGATGATTTTCAATCATTAGCCCCGTTCTTCCCTTCATTCTCAGCTTCTCTCTTCACTCAGGTCAGCTCGCATAGATCGGCTGCAAAAGACGGAAGTCACAGGCCTCGGACAACTCGTCCACCATTTTTCCATAGCTCAATCTTTGAGGGACCATACCTGTGTTCACAGAAGGTCTTGTATGATTTCAGAGACACCATTGGAATCAGCATGGGGCCGTTTTCAAGACAGGCGGAAAAACAGAAAAACGATTTTCATCGTGAACACTGTCTTTAAGTGCGCCAGAACATAGCTACCTTAATATCACTCGAATTGGCTCTAAAAGTTCTGACTCCGAATTCGCTACATCTTCCCCACCGGTAGTGCTGTTTTCCTGCTTTGTAGTCCAGGTCCAGGCAGATTCTCAACTGCTGACCTCTGAAGAAGGACGGTGTGTGAATGAAGACACACCGCTCTCCACTTCTTTTATACTTTACCCTTGATCAACTGGGTATCATCAAATTTGTTTAACATCATTCCTAAGATTACGGTAGTCCTCTTCTAGCGCACTTAACTATCGTTCTTGTTCCGAATCAGACATACGGGCCGGCGCAGACGAGCCACATAAGCATGAGCCGGTGAAGTTTGGCTAGAGCGGCTGACCCTGGGGCTATCCTACTCTGCCAAATCGAAACTTGATGCTTCGGGGAAAGCGGCCTTTATCACGCTCTGTTATCATTAGATATCAAATTCACCTTTAGCGCCTTCATCAAAGCTTATCCGGGCAAAGGGTGAATTTGCTGAGCGGTCGGATATCAGTCAGCGCAAAGAGTGAAAATACCGCCAGCGCTAACATATTAATGCATATCAGTTGTTGAGCGGCTGGATACCAATCAGCGCAAAGGGTGAAATTACCGCCGTTGCTGGCATGTCAGAAATTTCTACAAAAGTGAGAACATCTTAGCGAAAACATGATAAAACGATTGATCACGTCTCGATGTGTTTACCATGAGCACAGCCGGTATAAAAGCCGCCTCATCTCACTAAAGTCCTCACTCGGCGTTCTGATGCCGGCCCAGAAAGGTGACTTCGGGTCACTCTCCGGAGGCTAGCATAATTTTGGCTGCTGGGAGGATACAGCGGGTATCCTCACGGCGGGGGGGGGCGAGTTACGCCGCGGCTCGCAGGGGTGGCTCCTCACCGCAGACCTCGGTGAAGATTATGCCCATGTTGCGGACAAGACAGGGCTTCTTGCGCTGTGGACCTTCAAATTCGTGAAATTTTCGAGGTAAGCTCACCCATTTTTCGAGGTAATTTCACCTCATTTTCGGCGTAATTTGGACCCTCTCTCGCTGCCAGTTCGCACCATTTTCACGGGATATTCACCCCATTCTCACCTATCCTACCGGCAAATTCACCCATAAAGTGAATTTAACGCCGCGAATAGAGACTTCATGCCGACTTGTACATGAGCATCAAGTCATTTTTGCTGAGGCATCAAGTCTCGAATTGGCAGAGCTAGACGGAATGGGGCCACCCAAGATTTACTCATAGAAATCCTGAAAAACTCTGATAAAAGATGCCTGATACTGCGCTAACAATCATTGATTTTATAAGAGCTCTATAGAAATACTTCGACTGTTAGCCTTACCAATCGATGGCTCATTTCAATTCTGTCTTGAATGGTGGGTGCCCCCCCCCCGTCTAGGATAGTGCCTAGACCCTGTACAATTGGGTCATCTAGAACTCATTTCTTCATTTTTTCGACTTTGAAATTCAAAAAGAATACGCCTTGTATCTTATTTGTAGGAAGCCGCGTTGCAACTATTATCTTGCAGTCTTAGCAGCGGAGCGGTTGTTTCTTCATTTCTACCACTATGTTTTCGAAAAAAAAACAACTTGACTTTCGGAGCTCGACGATATTGTGGAAGGGAAACCCTTGAAAAAGTTTAGAAATTTCTGAAAGTTGGGCTCCGCAGAAAAGGTCAAGGATTTGGCTTAGCTCTAAAATGTCGTGAAATCGTTCCATTAGATTTGGCTATCAAACTGATTTCCTGAATGTAGTGAAACTGTTGAATCGATCTGGCTGTTGTTGGTATATGCAGAATACATAATCATTAAATGTAGTGAAATTGTTGCAAACGGATTTGGCAGGAGCTCTATGAATTATCACAGTCAAATCACGCGTCAGAAAAGGTTTTTCTTGGAGCGCATATTGAATCAAATAAGAACAAGAATAAGTCTAGCAGCAAAAACGTTTCCATACAATGTGAATCGTGAAAGCGTTGAGGACACGAAGACATAGCGTAAGTAGCTAATAAACTGCGTTAGATTTCGTTTTCATGATTTTTATCTAATCGGTGAGGGAAGGTCTAGTGCCTTAGTGGGAGCTACACTGAAAAGGCAGAATAACATTCGAAAACCTTGTTTCTAGTCCATAAGGCCACGTTTCGTTCAGCACTGTTGGCTGAGGATTATTTTTTGTTCTTTTTGTCTTCATTCGCTCGCCAGAGGACCTTCTGACGCGTGATTTGACTGTGATAATTCATGGAGCTCCAGCCAAATCTGTTTGCAACAATCTCACTACATATGATGATTATGTTGTCTGCATATACCATCAACAGCCAAATCGATTCAAAAATTTCACTACATTTAGGAAATCAGTTTGATAGCCAAATCTAATGGAACAATTTTACGACATTTTAGAGCTAAGCCAAATCCTTGACCTTTTCTGCGGAGCCCAACCTTCAGAAATGGGTGTGTAGAGAATTAATCGCTCGGGGGCTGGTGACAAGTTTCAATTTGACACTCCATTTCACAACACTTTGCAAACACTTCATTTCTTCAATTTTTACAATGACCCAAACCGCACAATTGCCCCAATCTCGAACGTACATAAGACTTCAGTTGCACGTTTATAAGAAAAAACACTTGAAATATTTCCAAAAACCAAAATTGACTATTTACTCAATCATTCTTGTAGGATTTTGATTACCCATTTCAGTTGAATGTAAGTCACCATATCTACTCATTACTCGAAGATTTCCGGAAGGTATTTGTCGCACCTAGTGTTATCTTCCCAGGTGCTCCTTTTGATTAATTCATCCAGGAATTTTAATATTTTTGTTCGCTCGAAATTCTGTTTAGAAAGAATATTTATTCGGGTAACGTTCCAGAAAGAGTTACTGCGAATGTGAGATCTTGGAAGGTCACACATATAGTCTACAGCAATGGATGTAGGACCTGCTGAGGTTGCGGACTCTTCCTAACATACTGTAGTCTGATTTTGTTACCACTCATTTTATCGAAACAACTGAGATTGATCGGTGAGTTTTTGTTCCAACTCTCGCATTTTTACCTGTTTTCATTGCTTCCACAAATGTAGTCATATCGGTGAAAACACAGACTCACCGATCTATCACAGCTGTTCCAGCGAAATGAGTGAGACTACTAACAAACTACCGTATGTTAGGACGAGTCCGCAACCTCACCGGTCCTACTCCCATTGCTGTAGACTATGGGCTGTAGTAAACCCCCTCAAAATGAAGTTAAGATGATCTTAAACGGTCGTATGAAGAAATGTTGGAATGATCTGTAAGATTATGTTGATGATATGGTGAAGCATATGAATCTCATCTGTAAGCGCATCATTCAGATGATGAACGTTTTTAAGATGGTGCTAATTTCATCAGGTTAGCTGAACTTCTACAGATCATCTGGACAGAGGAAAGCGAGAGAGCACGCACTCCCGCAGAAGCTCGTCTTATCTTTAAAGCCTCTTTCACACTTGCCCGACCGACGTCGGACGACTCGTTATCGAATGTGTAATATCTATCTACCCTACCCTACCCATCTTATCTATCTTAACTTATCAAATTTGATAACGAGTCGTCCGACGTCGGCCGGCAAACTATGAAAGGGGCTTAAGAGTAACCCCGGAGCGCCTCTTATTCTTCAGGCCCCGGTCATAGTTGGATGAGCCGACGCCTCCAGCCCGGTCGATACACACAGAATGCATTGGAAATGGGATGCAAAAATCACTCGGTGTATCCCCCCCGCACCCCCCAACACCCCCAACACCCACCCGGTCGATACGTATGAACAACATGGTGAGGTGAAGCTGAGAAAATCACTCGGTGTATCTCGCACCCCCCGCACCCCCGGTCGATACGTATGTTTAAAATGATGGAGTGAGGTTGAGAAAATCACTCAATGTATCCGACGCGGTCGATATCCATGCAATACGTGGATGAAAAATCACCGGGTGGGCGGGTCAGAAGATAAAACATTGCGTATCACTAGAAAGCTAACCTTACTGCTACTCCACCATACTGACTTCACCATACTCGCCTTCACTATTTCTCTGAACAGGTGCAATCCTGTTGGCCACGTAATCATCGTCATATCTAGTTGGATGCATCGAGTGATTTTCTCAACCTCACCCCATCATTTTAAACAAACGTATCGACCGGGTGGTGTTGGGGGTGTTGGGGGTGCGGGGGTGTTGGGAGTGCGGGGGATGCAGATGCAAATAGCACCAACTATGACCGGGGCCTCAGATGAAATACCAGTTATCATTATCAGCTATCACAAAACAACAAACATCTCATTCCATTCATTGAGAAAGAAAACATGGAGTTGGTCGATTAGAGAATGACCACCTGCAGAATGAGGGCTGGCTTTTCTCATTCTCACACGTATAATCATGTGTTATCATATCATGAATATGCGAGGACGACCGCTTTAGGGCGAATCATCGCCAATGGAATGAATACGGGCCTAAGTTCAGCGACCAGTTGTGACTGATAGCGATAATTATGAATCAATACGGGATTAAGATCATCTGAAAATTGTCTGGAAGAATATCGGATCATCTTATCGAATTAATATCAGATCATCTGATAGGGGTGGTTCACTATAGCCCTATATCTGGTGATTTAAGCTATTAACCTGGCATGTGTTTCCGAGAATGGTTCTGAAAATTGAACAAGCTCGTAAAATTACGAGAGTTTAGATTTCCAAGCGGAAGGAAATTCAAAAATTCGGTTCTAACCGTGTTTCGAACAATAGAAATCTCAAGAAGTTCGCTTTGAAGGCTCTTCCTCATAAATGAATTCGGTGAATACTGCCGAAATGTAATTTTCGACCGTTTTCAATATGCGGTGCAATGTATTTGAACGATATTAGCCTACCATAGTAACTGAAAAAAGAGCTCTAGTGCTGTACCTCCGGTTTGAAAGCTTCTCAACTTACTATCTGCTCTATCCCTTGCCACCTACTGTATTTTTACCATCCAGAAAGCGTCCAATTCATCTTCTCACGCGAGGCAAGTCGCGTAAACCTGACGACTCGTGTGAATCTGACATCTCTTACGTGGGGCAGCTCGCGTTAAACTGGCGGCTCTGTGGCATCTATGTCGCGGTATGTTGGCGGCTTGGAGGTGGCGGTTTGTTCGCGTTTAACACCCCATTTACTACCAACCCTGCTCTCTTGTGGTCACTTTAACTATTATTTTAATTATTCGTTTTATTTCTGAATTTGTATTATTTTCGGTTCCGTTCCACCTCCGTTTCCTGCCTTTTATGTCCTGTTTCTTCCGTTTCTGGTTACGAATGTCATGAAAAAGATTGCCCTGGGCGTGGGCCACATTGTTCATATGAGGCCTTCTCCTTCTCACTACTGGAAAGTATCCATTCTACAGCTGGTCAAGATTCACACCCCTACATATCACCGGCGACGAGGCGTCGGTTTCGTCCTCGGCGCAGCTGGAAGCCAGCTTTTGAGAGTTATTCATGGCGACTGTTGCGTAGCCTCGCAGCTGCATCATAAAAACGCCCGTCTAGAATGATGTGGTTTCTGGTCCACATTGGAAAAAATGGCCTGATATTGGCTTTGAAATTCTCCAACCCTGACGTTTCTACCATTTTATCATACCAAATCAGAAATGTGTTTGGAACGAGAATTTGAAATTTACTACAATTTTTTCTCTCAACTGTAGCGCACGCTCGCAAAATACAGATCCTTTGATGGAGCTCTTTTTCATATAATTTTGAGAAGATGAAAGACGAAATTAGGCCGAGCTCTGTCGGTATCCCGATTTGATTCTCTAAAGAAGACCAGATAGAAAGTGACAATTGGTTTTGTGAGCTTAGAATGCCTTTGATTTCATTAGGCTCTCTCACTCAAACACACGTACTCTGCCAATTCAAGACTTGATGTCTCGGCAAAAAAGACTTGATGCTCGTGTACAAGTCGGCATGAAGTCTTAAATTGCAGCGCTAAATTCACTGCATGGGTGAATTTTCCGCTAGGATAGGTGAGAATGGGGTGAATATGCCGCGAAAATAAGGTGAATGTTACGCGAAACGATGTGAGTTTACTGCGAAAATGGGGTGAAAGCGTTGCAAGATTTAGCGGGCAGGAGCCGCCACGACCCACTTCAAGGTGGCCAGTTGAAAACAGAAAACAGAAAATCCATTTCGACAGAAAACAGAAAAAAATCTCCAAAAATGGGCAGAAAACAGAAAACAGAAAATTTTTTGAAAAATCAATAAGGGGTATTGGACGTCCACCGTATGGCATTTTTCACAGGGTTAAACTTTTTCATGAAAGTCTTTATGCTATAAATGTTCTCACAATTGTTGAAATAAGTGGTAAAATAACTTATTCTGACTGCACTTAGCCAGCCGCAGGAGAAGCACCTCGTTTCACGACTTCATGGAGAGCAAGTAGTATAAATAGGCGGTACAGCACTATAATAAAAACAATAACATTAGATTTAAACGGGTTGTGTGGCAGAGACATAGCAGTTCACCCATACGAAGTTATATACCAGAACATATTAAGTGTGGCAGAGAATTAAGCAAATGTTGAGTTGAGCAAATGAAAAAAAAAACATAACAAGTTCTACACAACATTGAGAACACTTCTATAAAATATCAGCAGTACATTCCATAATATGTACTGATAGCCCTCAGAAAATATGTCACTCGACCGAGGGTTTGAATAAATGATTGAGGATTATCAGAAACCCAGAAGCTGGACGTTATGGTGAAGGAATAACAGCTTTTCAAGATTCTCAACAGTAAGCCTTCTACGCATGTCACTAATGATGATGCCTGCTGTTGAAAACAAACGTTCACACTCTGACGATGTGGCAGGTGCGGAAAGATATTTTACAGCTAGGCTTTTGATGAGTGGATATTTTGTGCCATTTATGTCGCTTCTCCAGAATTCGAACGGATCCACATTGAGATTCGGCCGATATGCAAGATAATCATCAACCTCCTGAATTAAAACTATTTTTAGCTGCAAAAAAAAGTCTAATCTGCGTCATTCCACTTATGTACTGTGTACTGTAGTCACAACTGAAGAAAGCACGTACGATTTTTTTTAGGTAAACTGGTTTTTAGGTCTGAGATTTCATTACAAACAAGATTAATGGTGCCACGCGTGGTTTATTAAGAAAAAAAGCCCAGGCTTTCAAGCACGGAAATTCGGCTCAAACTAATTGAGGAGCCACTCGAGGTTTATTAATAAAAATAAGCTCTGGGTTTCGAATACAGAAAATCGCTTTGAACAGAAAATCGATAGTGGGAATTTTTGAAAATTCGGGCATAGTGGACCCCCCTCTGGAACGATTTCAGGTTGTAGGGATTATTGAAAAATTGGGCATAGTGAACCCCCTTTAGAACGATTTTCGATAGCGGAAATTTTTGAAAATTCGGGCATAGTGGACCCTCCCGTAGAGCAGAACTACATTTCAAAATTACGGAAAAATCAGAATAATTTCAGAACAATGAGAATTTTCCAAATCTCGGGCAATAATGAGAAATTTTGAAATTTTGGGCATGAAGTACCCCCCTCTAGAGCAGAACTAGATTCCGAAAATACAAAAAAATCAGAATCATTAGAATTTCCGAAAATTCGGGCATGGTGGACCCCCCTCTGGAACGAGTTTAGATTGTAGGGAATTTTGAAAAATTGGGCTTAGTGGACCCCCTTTAGAACGATTTTCGATAGTGGGAATGTTTGAAAATTCGGGCATAGTGGACTGTCCTGCAGAGCAGAACTACATTTCAAAATTACGAAAAAATCAGAATAATTATTAATTTTCAAAAATTCGGACATAGTGCACCCGCCTCTGGAGCAAATCTATATCTCAGAAAATACGAAAAAACCAGAATGATGAGAATTTCCAAAAAATCTGGGCATAGTGGACCACCCTCTAGGGCAGAAAAAACATTCCAAAAATAAAAAATCCAAAAAAATGGGAAACACGGGAATTTTCAAAAATTTGGGCATAGCGGACCCCCCTTGAAGCAATTTGAAATTACGAAGATTTAAAATAATTGGACATAATGGACCCCCTCTGGAGCACAGTTATATTTTAAAAAATACGAAAAAAACAGAGTACTCTCAGAATAATTATAATTTCGTATCTAATTTAGATTTCTTGGTGGGAGGGACTGAATAATGTTATCCAGCCCACCCCCCCCCAATCGACTCATTGGCCGTGGGACAGATTTTTGGATTGGAGCAGGCTCTTCGTACTAGCCTTCCAATCTTCTCATAAAGTATCAATATCACAATTTCGCAGGATTTCTCTATCGTGCGAGCAAATTACAGGGGTAGAATGACTCAACTCACATGTATAGCTGGTTTCGATATAGTCTGACTTTGACTGACTTTGCTATGAAGATTTCCTCTGATTTTATTAATTCATTCATTTTGAAGGGTAGAAGAACTTCACTAAAATGTGGATCTGGTTTTGGTGCGGAATACTGATGTAGTGAAGTTGACTAAAAGTCCAATTTTGTGCTTCATATGCCATTATTCTAAAAAAGACACCGCTCACATTTGGTCATTATGCAAGTTAGAGGGCTTTGAAGGCACTCAGCACTCAAAAAAATCTTCCAGATTAGACTCAAACCCTCCCAGATGGGTTATTTGGGGCACTGATCACGAATCTGGGATTTAATTTCCGATTTTCCATTCGACTTGATTCGTTCAAAGCTTCCCAGCAGAGGAAAATTTGATGGCAAATCGCGACTTTTGACGATTGCCGGTGTACTACGATAAATATGGCTCGAATTGTGTCTCTGGGGGTTATTTGGAGTGCTGAGCACGAATCTGACTTCCGTTTATCGACTTTAGTCAGACTACGGTAGATCATGATAGGTATACGGTAGTTTGGTCAAAGTCTCAGATTTGACTCAAAGTTTGTATGCGGGGGTTATTCGGGGCGGTGAACACGAATTCAATGTCCATTTGTCGATTTTCGGATTACTGAGGTACGTTTTGCCCCCTAAAGGGCATGGTACCTACCGTAACCCACAGTAAACTTCAGAATTTTGACAAACGGACTTCAGATTCGTGATCAGCATCCTAGATCACCCCTGCATACAAGTTCTGAATCGAATCCGAGATTTTTCTCCAAATCACCCGAAAAAATTCATGGGGGGTACCCTTTCCTTGCCAGTAGGCTTTGAAAAAAGCGTATAACTTTTTTTTAGAGTGGTTTCAGGCAGCTGCGAAGACGATAATCGGATTCTACGCCAAAAATAGTTCTAGTATAGTACATTCATAATCATAATTATATGCTTCACTGATGTCTAAACCGTAATAAAATAGAATATTTTCATTATAGTTCTTCAGTGATACATTCCACTGTTATGCAGTCATACTATATCGAAACCAGCTATGCATGCGAATTGAGCCATTCTGTCCTTGAAATTTGCTCCTACCATAGAGAAATCCTGCGAAATTGTGATATTGATACTTTCTGAGAAGATTGGAAGGCTATCTCGAAAAGCCTGCTCCAATGCAAAAATCTGTCCCACGGTCAATGAGTCGATTGGGGGGGTGGGCTGGATAACTTTATTCGGAGGGACTTACCCGCCCACTTTCCCGCCGTTGGCCTATCACAGGAGCAGCGAAGGCTGACGTGAATTGTCAGCGGCGAGAAAGTGGGTGGATAATTTTCTCCCAGCAAGAGATTCAAATCAGAACCATAATTTCCAAAAATTTAGGCTCAACTGGGCGATAACTCACCTTAGAAAGCTGGCCTTGGGAGAAGAGCTGCAGGTGAACGAAGAAACGATTGACTACGGCCTAAAAATACAAATGAATTAGATTTACCGCAAGGACATGAGATGGGTGAACATTTTCAGATTGACCTCACCTTGGAGATTGACCAAGAGACAACGTCGGAGAAACCCTATCGACAAAATCGGCCTGAAAACAGATGAATTAGATCTTACAAAAACTTGACGAAATAGCTCTGTACAAGTGAAACTGCAAAGGAAACAATGCCTATTTCAAGAAAAGGAACGTGAAAAGCCGGAATGGGGGTATTAGGCCCTGCCCCCATGGGTAACCTAATGACAAGACGTTGAAGCGGGGACTACGGGGGGCGGGACCACTCCGCCTCCCAGCTGACCGATGATGGCGGATCCTCGGCGCAACGGATCACCGCAGGATATCCCCGCTGACCTGCGTGGACCACAGCGTTGCACCGAGTCGCCTCAGACTCGATCAGATCGAGAGGATCGAAACTCAAATCTACATAATCACGTGACGAAGCAGATAACGAAACGATCCACGAGACGAAGATAAAACAGATGATCAAATAATTGACGAGACGTATCTGTAATACGATCGCATCCGGATTTGGCGCCGCGCGACCGTACCATATAATTGCACTGACCATTTTTGCTCCAAAATCTCAATTTTCCCGATTTTTTCTGTTTTCTGCCCAATTTTGTCCATTTTTACAGGAAACAGAAAAAATGGCCGAAAATGGGCAGAAAACAGAGAACAGGGGTGCGTTCCAAGAAGATTTCCATGGGAGGAAAATGGGTCTGATAAGATATAACGAATGATAATCTAACATATAGGCTCATTTCATGCGGTCTCTCAATCTATCATTGGTCGGCTCTTATCAGATTCATTTTTCATCCGGTGGAAATCTTCTTGGAACGCACCCCAGAAAACAGAAAATTCCGCACATCCCTGTTCAGGAGCCCTCTCTGTGAGCTCTTGAATTAGATCGCGATAGCAAGCAGCCAACTTGATTTTTGCCAGCAGCGTATTCAGCGCGTGTTCGCTGAAATCGTTTATCGGCAAATTCACTCTTTGCGCTGGTTGATATCCAGCCGCTCAGCAAATTCACCCTTTGCGCGAATTAGCTTTGAAGACCGCGCTAAAGGTGAATTTCACGCCTAATGATAATACAGGGTGATAAAGGCCGCTTTCCCCGAAGCATCAAGTCTCGAATTGGCAGAGTAAGGTAGTGCCCACCTTTTCGCAGCATTGTGGCGAACTCTGCTGATTCGCGTCAGGGCAGTGGTTCCGCAGGAAGTTTCGAGCCCCTTATGATCGCCCCACTCCTGTGGTTGAAAGCCAACTACCATACGTATGAATTGACTGTGGATTGTGTATGTGGCTCCTGTGCAAAGAAACAAGTATTTCCATAAGGTCATAAAAACACCAAGAAACTGTTAGCAATCATTTCATGGAAACGTTGCGTAGAAACGGAGGCCAGAATTGGAAATGGAGCCTAACGCACTAGCGGAGTTGGACGACATCACAAGAGGGGTTGATTCCCAAGGCTGACATCGGGCTGAAGCCCTCGTTTAAAGTTCCAGGTGCTGCTAACAGCCGAATGCCGACGCATACTAGGTTTTATCCCCTCCTCATCGGCGGCTGCTGATAACAAGGGGTTAAACCTCTCTTATCCTCTCACGTACCGAAACTCGAGAAAGAATTTGTGATACCATCCCCACAAGGTCATCTTCTCGGACCGGGCTCAAATGGCCAACAGCCTCCTCAGGGAGAATTGCCGCCTTATATAAGCGATGCCGTCGTGGAAGAGAATGCTACTGATTCCAGTTTTTATCAGAGAAGAGAATGCTACTGATTCCAGTTTTTATCAGAGAAATCAAAGGAGGGGTTGAATCCGATGACAAAAGGAACAGCAGCACACTAGGAATAGGAGTTTCTGAGCTCATCCCTGCCAAGAAAATTGATGTAGGGGTCCGGGCTGGGCACGCGTCCAGGATAAACTTAGGCCATTGTTAAACCCCACGACAGGCCTGTTGTGGTCGCAGAGCACTGCTACGTCGCTGTCGCTGAGGGCAGCCGTCGCTGTCGCTCACGGCCAAGAAACACCCGACACGATGCCGGATTTGGCTGGGTCGCTGCCGCTGACACCCGTCACAGTACACTGCACTGCGACGGACAGCCGCGACAGCGACCGATTACCGCACGGTTTTCACATTTCAGGTATAACATCCCCATTCGAGCCAGCGACCGCGACAGGTGCTGCAAACTGTTCTTGCCACAGCATTTTTCTACTGTGTGAGTCTGGTCCCGACACGATTTGTAACAGTTGACCGCATCTGTCGCGGTCGCAAACTTTTGGTATAACAATGGCCTTAGGGGTGCATATTGGACATTGCAGAGAGGGCAAAGGGGGGAGGGTGCCTAAATCGAACACCCAAAAAACGAAGTGTCTGTTCCACCAAATTTCAGTAAAAAGACTAATATACGCACAACACTTATTTTCGCCCATTAGAATGTGACCTATGACGAGAGGCAACGGTGGAATTTGAGGGCGTCGCAAGCTCTTGTGAAAGAGCTTCCGACGTCCTAAAATTTCACCTTTGGCTCTCGTTCTCCTTGAGAAGTATTCTGTCTCTCAACAGGCTTAAAAAACTGCTTTGAGTACACTAAGATGTACAAGAGCACTTACAGAAGCGCTGGAACTATAAAATCCCGAGTTGTAACTATCTGGAATGACGCAATTCCTCGGAACTCGACTTGGCGTGCAATATGGGGCTTTTACGCAGCTACACAGCGCACGCTGAATGGACGCGCACACATCAATGATTAAAAAATATAATTTATTGCAAAACAGAGAGGAGAAAGCGAAAAAACTAGAGGAAATGAAAGAATGCAGAGGTAGGATACTTTCAATGTTCATCCAGTGCATGAATTTAATGTAAATAAACTAAGTTGGGGCAAAGAAAAATTATTTGGACTTGATAAGGCTCATTCAAATGAACCTAGTTGATCAAAGACAGCACTAAACATGAGAGCGAAGAACACTATAAGAAAGAGGAGAATCTGGCGTACATTTTAGTATCAATAGGTTTGATTTGTAATGTGTTTTACGGACCCCAAATCTCGTCCCGGTTTTGCCCCGGTTTTCGAGGTGAAACTGGGACGAGATTCAAAAGCAGTGGTCACGATGAAAAACGTTATCGAAAAAAATACCAAAATCAGCTTCGATCGAGAACAACTGAAAAACTATGAAGGTAGCGCGGTGAAAAACGGGCTAGAATTAGAGTTTCTAGAGCCCAAAGATGACAGTTCGTGCACACTTGCACAGTGCCGCCCAAAAAGATCGCAGACTCATGCCGAGCAGTCAAAAATCATTGACATTCAGAGGAAGAAATATATGCAAATTTACGTAATAAAAACAGTTGAACAATGAAAGCAAGCACTTCAGTCAATGTTTTTGACTAGATGAGTCTGAAGGTTAATGTTCATTGTTTGAAATTTAATTCCAAGCCAGCTGATGTTCTTGATATCAAAGATCATCGATCGCGATGATGTGGAGTAGGCTCGTCCACCATTAGAAGACAAGAAAGTTCAGGCTTCAAGTTTGGCCCAAAGCAGCGGTTTTTTTCACGATTTTTCTTATAGGTCCTACTACTCTAAAGAGAGAAGGGTTTAGAGAGGAAAAGAAGACAAGCATATTTGATCACGACCAATGCCTTTAGGGCCCTAAAATTGCATCAAATATCGAACTTATTGACGCTGAAATGTTTGTCAGATCCTCCCCTTTCTCCAGATGTCTTTGAATCTTCAGCTTGAGACGTTTTGATGTTTTTGATCAAATAGATAGTTTGAATGAACTTTGTAACGGCTAAATACTTAAACCCAGACCCCCAGCTACAACTACTTTGATTTACATTTCATTTCTACAATCTTCACATTAGAGGTACCCTATCAATGCCTCGCACCTTCTTCTCCTGTTTCATACTTTTTCTCTTCAACGTTCTCTAACAAATTGATTTTTTTAATTATCAGTGTCCATTTCAGTGTGCGTCGTGCTGCAGGCATGCCCCACATCGCACGCCAATCGAGTTCTGACAGATCGCGGCACTGCGGATGGAGAAAATTCGGGTTTTTGTCTATCACATGCATCCTAACTTGCACCCAAATCACAAGAAAAAAGATTTTTTTCATCATCACAACGATCAAACACAGAATATCTAATCATTCATAGAGTTGTTCGTCAATACACTCGACAGAAAACATTAGGTATTGCAATAGCAGTGGTTCTATTTTTGTTTGCAATTGTTGAATATTTTTGAGACGAGAACTGTTCAATCTTTTCTCATAGATTGCTCTCTTTCTTACTATTTTTCTTCACGGGATACGACTGAGGTTTTAAAATTGCACTACCTTTTCCGTCGGAATTGACCGGATTTTCTTTATTCAATACTTCTTTGGATTGGATACTTGTTTGCATCAAAATCTAGAAGTAAAAATAATGGCTGCCGTACCCGATTTCTAAGGAAAGAGCCGATTTCGGTCTCCCAAAGAGGGCTGCCTAAAAAGGTTCCGAGCTAAGGGGGTGCATAATCAAAATCGCCTTTCCGGGACGCGTGCCCAGCCCTGGTAGGGGTCGAGTTCAGCAACTAAAGGATCAGCAGCCACTAGGCAGAGGAGCTGCTACTTGGCAGCAACTGCTACACGAGTAGCAGCAAAAGCTTCTGCAATTTATGAACATATTGAACCTTTCGAGTTCTGTGTTTTCGAAAATCCGAAGAAAACAAAAAAGTTCGAAAAAAGTGGTATATTTCAATAGAGCGAATTCAGCCGACTTTGAAAGTTTTTCTCTTTGTCTACCCTGTAAATAAATCGCGCAAAATGATAATTTTCTCGCCAGCCTCAAATCAGAGCCGCAAACAAAGAATTATTAAATTACCACGGCTGCTTCTGCCCCACTTTGTCAGAGTCCGGAATTCGTCAAATTCAAGACTAATAATGAGGGGATTTTGGCGCAAGGAAAACAAGATTTGGGTCCAGAGCACTTCGCAATCTTTCCGTGCAAAACCGAGCACTTTGGTCAAAGAGAGGCCTTCCACAATAATTGCGTCAGCACCTGAGGGAAAAAACCCACGGAAAAGCTGTGGACGGCGTATTTGTTGTCAATAACGAACGACATGTGAAGAGAATCGTCCAGAAAACGGTCCAATGGCATCCAGAAAGTGCCCTGCACTTCGTGCACATTTAATCGGGGGAAAAACGGACGCCTGAAAAGGTGCAGACTGCAAAATACTCGAATACTCTTGACTCAGCAAATCTCAGTTGTTGACAACAGGTGTGCCCTCCAACAATGAGTATCCGATTCTCCTTACCTTAGGAGAGCTACTGTAGGGTGTATGAGAACACCAAATCGAGCCCGAAATGCCGGCAAGCTACCCAAAAGGATGAAGTCGTCTCGTTGAAGGCCAACTTCCTGAAGGAAACCGCTGATTCAGGCTAATTGACGTATTCACTGGGATTCCTCTGGAAAGAAAAAACTGGATAACAAATCCAATGCTATATAGCACACACCTTCACTGAAAACACATTCTCCGTTCTTCACTGGGACCACTTCTGGGTCTGTGGTTTTTCAACTTTTATCACGTCATACCTTTCAGTTTAAATTATCTGAATGTTGATCCAATCTCAGAAAAAGTACGACCACTAACGCAGAAACGCTATCACCATCGTCTATTGACTTACATATTCAAAAAGATTACTGTTCCCTTTAGCTGCTTATCATTATGCTTATCTCTTAGATCTAACGTCACTTCACGGCAATGTTTGCTTTACAACAAACGGGCCCAGCACAAATGTAGCGATGGTCCCATATTGCCTAGAGTTTTATATGAAGCTTCCACGCACCTTCATGATGGTATTTCACGCAAATTGGCATTCCCCTTCTATAGCTTCTCCTAATTCTAGTACACCTTATGTTTCCTAAGCCTATAATATAATAATGAGCACATTACCTCAATGAACAAGAGCAGAAGACGAAAAAAAAATTCTTTGCCCTCGGTCCCTTCTAGGTCCGACAACGTGAGTAGTGAGAAAAGTTGTTCCTTATCTATTCTGGGAGACTCCTAACCAGTTCCACACATGCAAATGAGATCAATTCGGCGTAGTCTTTTTGCAATATACTTCATTTTTATCACTTCAAGCTGCCCTAAAATGGCTGCCCTTGTAAGGTAAGACATGAAGATAATTCTCTCTGCACGTGAAATACTCACAGCATGATTAGATTAGCAAAGCTGATTGGCCGACGATTGATGCAGGAACAAAGATTTCGCAGAGCCGTGTGCAAGGTCCTATCGCTCACGCATCGAAGGAAGCGTTAAAAAAACGAACCGAAATTACAGTGCTTGAGCAAAACCGAGTCTCAGAAAATGTGGAACCTCAGGCACTTGTCGGTGTGAATTTCGGACTATTTTCACGGCTGTCATTCGGTGATTCCTTCATGGCGCAATGCTTCTTGAAACCAGTTTTTGCAAATTTTAATCTTCACAAAGAGCCAGCAGTAATCCACTGCAGAGCTGATCGCGTGAAACCCGTTGGCGAAACAATCTCTTACAAGGGAAGTATACAAAGCGTAGGTCTGTTCGGCCGAAACGAACAATGTCGTTAGTATCTCTTGTGGCACAATAGTTAAACTGCGCAGTATCCCGCCCCGAGCTGCAGGTTCCAAGAAGTTACAAGCTTAAAAAGCTCATTCTTTGCGCTTTTTGTATCTTCCAAAAAGCGCGTTAGTCTTCGGCAAATTCGGAAACGGACTTCATAAATGTGTTCAGCGCCCAAAACTACCTCCCTGAGCAAAGTTTGGGTGAAGGCACATTTTCCGTATTTTGTCCAGACTGACAGCGTTTTGGACTGTCCCTACGAGATAGAGTACGTAACGCCTGAAGATGCTTAACTTTGGTCCTAGGCTCCGCCTAGTTGTATTATTATTAATAACTAAATTATACAGATTTTTTGCGGTCGGTACTTTTTTTAAAGGCAGTGTTCACGATGAAAATCGTTTTTCTGTTTTTCCGCCTATCTTGAAAACGGCCCCATGCTGATTCCAATGATGTCTCTGAAATCGTGCAAGACCTTCTGGGAACGGAGTTATGGTCCCTCAAAGATTGAGCTAAGGAAACATGGTGGACGAGTTGTCCGAGGCTTGTAACTTCCGTCTTTTGCAGCCGATCTATGCCAGCTGACCTGAGTAAAGAGAGAAGTTGAGAATGAAGGGAAGAACGGGGCTTGGAAATCATCGCTCATCTCACGATCTCGAGCATTTATTTGTTCACGTCGGTGGGCGTGTGATGCGCTTTTGAGGTTTGCCTTGCGCTCGAAGTGGCAACTTCGGGCTCTTTTGGAGCTTTTCCTAGCTCGTTTTCATGCGTTCTTTCGACGTCAACGTTACAGTGTGCCCCTCCACTACCCATTCCTAGTGGGAACTGTAATGCATTTTTTATCGTGAACACTGCCTTTACCCAGGCGAACTGATCGCGAGCAGGGGTGTGCGGAAATTTTTTAAAAAATTTTAGAAAACAGAAAATCGAGTTTGTCAGGAAACAGAAATCAGAAAACAGAAAGACCAAAATGGCCAGAACACAGAAAACAGAAAACAGAAAACAGAAAATTCTCAGAAAAAATACTCATTGCATTTTAATTTTTTTCAAGAGAAAGAGTGTAATTCTGACATCTTTCCTATACATGTAATACAATATCTACGAGACTGGACAAATAATTAATAAGACAATGATAGTAGCGATGGCACGTCAATGACAGGTACATCATCTTTGAAGGCACTCACTCTGAGAGTTTTAGCCGAGAAATAGCCCACCAGGCTCCACAGCGGTTCTTGATATGTTATCTCTCGAATTTTTCTTGATTGTCTCTCGATTATTAGGCGGCTAAGATAATGTTGTTCACGGAATAGTCTAGAATTAGCCGAGAAATAACCAAGACGTGACAGGCACACCAACACGCGACGCGGCCTTTTCCGGCTCGCCGAGCAGCCGCCTTGGCCTCCTGCAGCTCGGCGGGCCCAAGTACCGTAAACTTGGGTAGTTGAACCGACCGCGGTGTTGACATTCAAACCATGCCTCCGAAATGCCTCGTGTACAGCTCAACTCCGCAATGCCGAACAGTCCGCAAAGTGCACGCCGATTGCGGAAGAGTGCTGCGGCGCGGTTGCGATTATGCTCAGACAGGGATTTAGGGTCACCCGAGCGGTTTTTACCTTTGGTACCCAGGTGATCCCACATCCCTGTCTGAGGATACTCGCAACCGCGCCGCAGCACGCTTTCGCAATCAGCGTGCATTTTGCGGACTGAACGGCAATGCGGAGTTGAACTGTACATCCCTTGGAGAGCATTATTTGACGTCCCTTTCGCGACGAACATTTTTTGGCGGTTATGTCTAGGCTACCACGCGGCAACCAGCTACTTCCCGACCATTTTCCGGCTATCACGCAGAAAGCAGGCATTTCTTGGCTACTTATTGGCTATTGATCGGGTGAATTTCTCAGAGAACGCCAGTACGTCAGCACAGTAGAGGTTGCATCCCTTGTTGTCAGCAGCTGCTGCTGACAGGTAACAGCAGCATTAGCCATTGATATCCAGGGGTTCAACCCCAGCAAGTGTTGGAATCATATACCGCTGTCTGCAACAGCTGCTGTTGACAGCGAAGGTTTGCACTCGAACTTTGCCCTGGGATGCTACCCCTATTGTGCCGAAGTACTGAGTAGGTGAGCAGTGTTTGAGATAAAATCAGTTGCTGAGTTCTCTTCATGAGAATGCAGGTTTCATCATCACAAAGTGAGAGAAGTGAAAAGTTGCACTAGAAACGCACAAAAAGAGCTTAGAACAGCTAATTGGTGGGGGTGCGCACGAACTAACACGATTCGTATAAGTGCTCGTTCTTTCGTTTAGCAACCTATTCATGCTTTTGCGGAAGCGGCAACTGCCGCGCAATATCAGTAGAAAAATGAGAAATCAAATGTTTGATACCGCTACCGAGCATCTGATTTCTCATTTTTCTATTGATAATCCGCAGCATTTGCCGCTCCGCAAAAGTATGAATACGGTGTAACAGCAAGTCGAAAGACGACAAAACAAACATACATAGAAATTTAGTTAATTGTGGGCAAGGTGACAACAAGCAATATTTTGATCCTGAGCTGTCGAACAGACCTGGTTTTCGTTGATTTTTGCTGATTTTTTTCTGATTTTTGCAAGTTTTTCAGAAAACAGAAATCAGAAAACAGAAAGGCCAAAATGGCCAGAAAACAGAAATCAGAAAACAGAAAACAGAAATTTCCGCACACCCCTGCTCCGGATTCGTGTTCACCACCCTAGATTACCTCTACATACAACTTTTGAGCCAAATCCGAGAAAATTTTCTGAAACTCCAAAAAAATGCCTGCCCTTGCCTTTTCGCGAGGCTTAAAAAATGCTCATAACTTTTTCGAACATGCGGCTCGGGGCGGGATACTGCGAATTTTAACTATTGAGCCAGAAGAGATACTAACCATACTAGTCGTTTTCGCAGGTCCGACCTACGCTTTGTATACTTCCCTTGTTAGATACCTCTATGGTCACGGCAATCCGATCCTGTCGCGATCATTCAAACCCTTTGTCATACCCCGACAGACCGACATTCATGTCATCTGCCCCATCGGACAGACGGTCATTTGATCCGCATAATTAATAGAGACACACTGCATCATGTTGGGACCATCTGTGTAGACATGGCGCCCCACCTGGACCTTTTGGTTGCTTTGGCCGCAAATCGAAGGTCAAACAGTACTCAGGCGACCCCTTTATCTACAGAGCTTGAACTTTCCTTTCATTTTCGGAAAAGAAGCAGTATGTCATCACTCACTACTGTTTAGTCCTTAAGTTGTTCTAACTTATAGAATAATCAGTGATTCCTACTTTTAGAGTGTTGGACTACATCAAAACTTTTGCCCTTTTTAGAAAGTTCGAACGACTTTCGCAGATTCCGTGATAAACATTTTTTTGAAAAAAAAAGCTTGTGGCCAGTCAGAAACATATTTACTTCAGAAGCCGAAAACGACAGAGGAACACGAGGACATGGTTGTTTCTAAAAAAGAAGCGGAAGCTTTCTGCCTATTCGAATGGCCTCCCACCCCAAAGTGTTCATGTTTCAATGCCATCAAATTCTCGTATACTTGATTGTTTGAACTTTGGGAATATTCTTAATCCTTTTGATGGAAATGCAAAAAAGTATTTTCGAGCCTATAGAAGCAAATTGTCATATCTGTTCCATGTGAGCATTATGGTTCCACCTGATGCCTACGAACAACTCGTCCGTCCTCACGAGCGTCGCTCCGCCGAAGGCGACGCGATTTATCGCCTCGCTCATAATTCACTCGAACAACGCCGACTACAAAGAGCCGCCACAGACAGTGGTGTCGCTCTCACGGTCATTTTTCCATTTCATCCTATCTCCCTGTCCATTCCTCTGCGAACACTCCGTCTTCCTCACGGAACAAGCTCCACCTAGTCGTCCATTTGCAGCGTTCCAGCCATAGTTACTCCATAATGGCGGCACTTTTATGTGGACGTTCCAATACCACAATGTTTTTGATTAACCTTTTTTCTTATTTTACTTTTTTTGCTGTGAGTATTCTACGGTGTCTTGAAAAATCCTATATATTTAAAAGTTCCGTTGGTCGAGTGCATGAAGATTCTTCTAGAAGAAGCCATAGTGCTTTTAATTAGTCATGAAGCCATACTTAGTGCTGAACAAGGAAGCATTTCTGTGCAGCTCCTTTCTCAAATGTTGATATTCTCTGATTTTCTACTAGTGTTTCAAAACGTTCCATGGGGTCTTCTCAGTACTGCAATGTTCGAGAGATCGTTAAATGTATATATGTTCCTATCATAATGTCGATTTAGTTAAAATGATTCGAATGCTGCTGGAAACTGAGCAGCAAAACGGTAGCGATTCAGCGACTGCTCTTCTGAAACTTCAAGTCAACGAACCGGAAACGTCCATTCAAAGCTGGCCAAAATGTAGCGAATGTACGCTGCCCTCTTCGCCTGCAATCTTCTCGATGCCAACGTTTTACTTTCGTCAATTGATTTAATTGTTCAAAAGCTACGGAGTTTCATAAAACATTAGACAAAGTGAGCTAAGGTATGAGGACAGCTTCGGGACAAAGCAAGCGGCCTGGCCTAGGTATGTACATATCTGTGGTCCAAAAGGAGAGAGTAAAGCTTTAAATATCGAACAACTCCATTTTTTCTTTCGAAATGACGCTACTCGTACTTCATCTACTCCTGATTCGGAGCTATTAATAATTGGCTAAATGAAATCGACTAGCAGTGAAAAGCCCGACGCGATAAGTGAAGGGTTAGGAACACTGATAATGAATGCGTCATGGAAACCTCTCGACAATTGTTTTGCGTAAAGTATCGGTCGTACGTCCAGAAATGGGCGTCAACGTCGAAAATACCCTCTTCCTCTCTCCCCTCTCCTTACTTCTTATATCGGTGTGGCAGCCTCCTCATTTGGAGAAGGACGCCCAGACCCTGGGGAGACGGCGCCATGACTCATGTCACAGACTGCTATACGAGAAGGAGCAACTGCCTCCAATACATTCATTCCTCGTTATACTCCTATCGTATGAAGTTCTTCCTGGAAAGGATAATTGCATAGCATTCTTGTTCCAACAATAGGTAAGCCCAATGTGTCAAGTCGGACATGGCAACAGTTCTGCTCGAAAATTTCGTATCTCATGAACCAGCCTTGTGAAATTTAGAAACTGTATCCGAAAATGGGGTGGTAACGGGCGCCGCTTCCCGATTTTTGTCCGTGGATCCTACAGCTGAGATTTTTGTAAACTTTGGCATGGGCCTGAAACGTCCCCTGATTCAACTTGGGAAGTTGGACCCCCAGAGTAAGCAAAATTCTGACGCGATTGGAATTTTTTCATCCCTCCCCTCAATGTCGGAACAAGCTTCAATACAAATTTCATATCGAAGCCACACATATTAAGTGAACTATAGACTTCACGTAATAAATTTAGTCTAATAAATGGACGGGGCTGCGACGGTAGATCGCCGCGCGCGAATCGAAACCCCGATGGCCAGTGATGTCACCAACACCGCACGGCCAGCCGCCTGATCCATGTGTCAGACTAAATCGAATACGGAAATCATATATGCACTTCCTTTTTTTTTCAAAGTCTGCTAGATGCTCCCCGTTTTAACAAAACTTAGCGCTGGTATAGCACTTTATATAGCATGCAACATACCCCCCCCCATTGTAAGTAACCTGCACTTACATCACACATTACACTTATTGGCACGTAGAATACGCTTATCTTTCATGCAGCTTGATTACGCAACATAAAAGCTTCAAGCTTTAGCTCGTTGCTTCATGGCTGGAGCTGCAGGTTTCAAGCAGCTGCTCCAGGTGCGAAACAGCTAGTTTAAGCTCGCTGAAGCACCCCAGGAGCCGTATTCATCATTGAAATGCCGGGTAAATCTGACTTTACTTTTACCTTACCCACAGCCGATTACTTACTCACCGTGAAACGGCATTCACCAACACTTACTTACCCGGGTAAGATTCCGCGCAAAATGTATACCGCGTGCACCCAGCGAAACACTCGATAGGCGTCGTCAATTCACAAATTTTTCAACGATTCACTCTTTGGTTTATTTAAGGAGGCTAGAGAGAAGTGCATGGGTTGCGTGATTAATAAAAACTTCAGAGTAGATCATAGGGGACACTTCATACATAGAAATACCATCATTTTACTTCACTTACTTTTTCATTTCTTCTGGCGAGATTTTTTCATTGGTATTCGTTTGTTTTTCTTTATCGTTGTTCCACTGTATGGTAGAGTTTTTCTTCTATGAGTATCAGGTTGTAGCCGAAGCTTCCTACCATTTTTTGCCTTTACTTGGGCGCAGTTCTTCAACCGAATTTGATATACCGGTCAAAAGAGCTATCCAAGGCTTTTTTGAGCTTTGAACTACTCGTGGTGGGTCACGAATGTTAGGTCGATATTTGGGAAATTTAAACGGAAGTGCTCACTGATCAGCCAACGATAAATATACCACTTTCTGCGAAAAACAGCGACGAAAAGAGTCAAAGAACTTATCTTTGTATCGTATCGTGCTGACCTGAATCTTGAGAAAATTTTCATTCCAATAGTTTCTTTGGTAGTATGTAATATAGAATTAGAAATGCAGGAGCGGTAGTAATCTGGCCTTAAGTGCGAATCAGTGATAATGAACATCTTTCACTGATGTGGAGAAGACAACCATAATAATGAGGAGCCAGCCCTATGTTGAATGAGTATCTGAAACGATGTAAACAAAACTTACCACACCTGTGAGAAGCGAACCAGGCCAACCAGACTGGAACGAGAGCAGCGCGACATTGCATTGCGCCATAGCGCTAGCTGTCTACCGCTAAACCAGGCACGTGGAGGTAGTGGTGGAACGCATTGAGGAAAGCGAAATGCAGCCATCAGGCTCACTGGTGGTGCATCACATAATGTGCTCAAAAGCACAATACAATTTCAGACATGGATTTTTTTTTGATTTTCATTTCAGTACGCAGAAGAATTCTCTTCTATAACTCTTGTCAAGGGCGAGATCTCAATTCCCTGTATTAGGCGAGATATAAGAGGCCACCACAGGCCCCTTTTCTTCGCCTTCGAGCTTAATAGCAGCTGCCTATAGTGATGTTCCTCATAAACGACTTTGATTTCCATTCCTTTGCCAGGTTGTCTCTTTATTCTGATTCGCTCAAGAGATAGGTGAGAAGCTAGTTCGGGGGGGGGGATATGATTAGCGAGTGATTATCTTCAAGCTCAGCATAACATTTGATTTTTTCGGGTGTCTTACACCTTTGAGGCAGTATTCGTGACAGTTTTCAGTTTTTTCTCCATACTATGTGTAGTTGTCCTTTTTTTGGAGAAAATCCCATTCCGATTGTCGGTGTTCAGTACAGCTTGTTATATTGCTTTAAGATTTTTTTGTAGAACTTGTTGGTTAGAAAGGGAGGAAATTTCTTGTATTGCATGATTGATGAATTGTTGCTGGAATACAGTACCAAACAAATTCCAAGCAAAACTAGAATTTTGCGGCGTTTTTTTGGGCTCATAAAGCGCCGCATCGCCATATCTCACTTAAAAATCGACGAAATTAGTTTTTGAGGCAATTTTCGTGCTCCTCTCAGTGAGTTGAGTGCAATGGTATGTGTAGAAAGTCTTCTTATTTTCGATATCTTGCTTAAAATGTGTATTTCCTTCGGAAATTCACATCGATCACAGGTCAAAACATGAAAGATTTCAGCTATCATGACCGTCTGATAGGTTTTTAATGTGGGATTTTGTGATGCAAATATGCATTTTTCGATCAACTTGGTTGGTTGAATGTATTATATGATGGTACAATTTCGAAAAAAATGTCGAATGAACGAAAATCGAAAAAAATTCGTTCTGCGAAGTTTCGAACGAATGAAGTTTGAAAAAAATCGTTCGGCGAATTTTCGAACGAACAAAAACAAACAAAAAAAATTTGGAAAAATCTTTAGAGAATTTTTTGAAAATTTGCTCGTGTACAAGTACAATCTATTATTTTGTAACACTATCGTGTAGGACTCAGAGAAAGCAATCCAGAAATGACTTCAAAATTGAAATCGGATCACTTCGAAGCAAAGCATGGCAATGCGGCTGTTTGTGAGCTCAAAAAACGCCGTGAAACGCATTTTGCAAAAAATTTACGCGTTACTGTAAGTAGATTTATGGAAAATCAACAAATCATATGCGGAAAATGGTGAAAATTGGTAAGAAGGATCAAGACGAGCATAGCATTACGTAATACACGTTAAAGTCATCAAAGATTTCAAAATTGGTCAAAGGGAGGTTTCGCCTTACCTCACAAGCGTTTATTTCAGATGGGGTCACCCCGTTCACTGTGGCATCTGCGATGCTGTTCTCGATCCGGGGCCGCTCCGTTCGGTGTAGGGTTGTTGACTGCGCTACCCATGCAGGCATCACTCCGTCGACCTTGCATTTTGCGACCACGCTGTGTGAGCGACTCACCCCGTCCGGTATGCTTCCCGGCATGGTCGCCGAATCGTTTCAACGGGAGTCTTAAATGTACTCGAGAGGACATTTAGCGAAGATCGATCTGAAAGCGCTGCACCCTCTCTTTCGCCGCACTGTCTCGTGCGCTCTCACCACCATACAATCAGCGACAGCCATCTGTCGCTGATGTTGGCAATCAGCGACACCTCCAATTTTGAGATAAAGATGAATCTGATTTGGAGCTGACTTGCTCATTAAGAGTCAAGACTTTACCTAGAGCATCCTTATGCATCAAACAAAGTTTTTGAGCTGTTACACAGATTTTGCTCAGATGCAACTCAAATCAACGATTTAAGTTGCATCTTAAGCCACATTACTACCGCCCCAGCTCTTCCTTTGCCGCATACTGCTAGAAATTTCCTAGCGAAATGTGTTTCATTGCGATTGATCAACAACTTTTTGAAAATTCGGAGAAAAAACAGAAATTGGTTTAAAAAAGTAGATTATCCTCAAGTTCTTAATGGTGAATCAATTTTTTGTGTAGAATTATGTTGTGCAATGTGAGGCCTCAAACTCATTGCCCAGAAGAGACTTTGGAATGCCAAAATCTTCGCTACTTAAAGGCAGTGTCCACGATAGATTTCGTCTTCGGTTTTTGACCGGAAATCGAAAGTTCAGGGTCTCATTGGAGCCGTGGAGTGGAAAGAAAGAACGAAAACGAGCCCGAAAGAGCTCCATACGGCTCCGAAGTCTGCTCGCGCTAGCCCTTCCGCTCGCGGTCGAGTTTTCCGAGGAACAGTTTGGTCTACTTCTACATTAACATTGGAGCGGAAGCGCGGCTAAGTTTCAGCATTGGGGCGCATTTACACGCTGTTTACATCAGGCCCATGCCCGCGCAACTGATCCACCGTTGAAGTGTGACTTTTGAGAAGGAGAGCTGTATTCGGATGTTTCGCAGCGTTTTTCATGATTCTTTCTTCACTGATGAAACAGTCAGACTCTAAACCTTTGTTTTCTGGTAGAAACTCGAAACCGATTTTCATCGTGGACACTGCCTTTAAAGGCAGTGTTCACGATAATCTTCGATTTTGAGATTCATCGTTAAATCGATTGTTTGGCCCCCGAGTAGAACTGAAACGACGAAGAAACCGAGAAAAACGCACCAGAAGGGCACGAAATTCTCAAGTATCAGCCCGCCTCTTAAGTATCAATGGAACTGTTCGTTGCGACAACGAAATCTTTTGTGGACCCGTCTTTTGCAATTCTCCATTCTGTGTTGCTCCGTTCTTTCCTTCGGGCTCTAACTAATACTGTTTTGCCCAAAATATTCTTCCATTTTCGATTAGTCCCGTTTTTTACCGGTCACAACCACCGCGAACATGTTCATCCAACCGGACAACTAGTCCAGGCCATAAAATAATGTCACTGAAATAAGACGAATTAGTGCGTTTCTCACCGTTTCTTCGTGATTTTGGTAGGACTTGGTTGCCAACGCATTGTTTTGAGTGGAAAACTTGGAAACGAGAATCATCGTGAACACTGCCTTTAAGCTACGATTTGAGATCGAGCATGAAGTTCGCAAGTTATCGTGTTCTATAGCGAGCTTCAAAAAATTATATTATGAAGGAACTATTGTGCTTCCGAATGCTATGCTACTAATATATGACCTGAGGAATTTGATGGGACTAGGAAAATTATTTTCGCGAAACTTTTATTTTTTGTCAACTCAGTATAAGCCTTTTTAGTTGGAGTTCGGTGAAAAATCGCGCGAGAAGCTAAAGCCGAAGAAAGAGAAGTTTTTTGGTTGGGTCTCCTGATGCATTGAAAATTTAGTAAAGAAACCAAGTGAACAGAAGGAAACAAAGTTCACCGCTTTTTCACGACTAACAACAAAATCCTATGAGAACACGGGCGTAAAAAACTGCAAAACTTTTCGTCTATGAAAAGCGACGCATTGAATGAGTCATAAAAAGACAAACATAACTTTTAAGGAAAGAAGTAGTGCAATTTGTCGATGAAGATATTGCGCTCCATTGCTAATTCTGCTATGAATGTTGGCACGTAGCAGCTGCAGCTGGCTGGGAGTAAAATTTACCCGACTACTTACGTCGGGTTGAATTTACCTGGCTTTTGGCCCGAAAATCCCGAGTAAGTAAGCATGTGAATACCGGATAAGAGCCAAACTCAAGGAACTTCACACTTACCTCGCGGGTAAATCGTTAATGAATACGGCCCCAGAAGCTAAACGCTTACAGGATAAGGGAAAAGAGGCATTCCGTTGTGGGCGGGGCACTAAAGCACATGGCGCGCGCACCTTCTCGTGGACACCTTGTGTATAAGAGAAACGAATAGAAGAAATATAAAGAAGAGTCGAATCGAATGAGGGTAGCTAATAATTCCAGGAATACTCAAGAAAAAAACATCACGACGTGAGAGGCATTTGTCGACCACTGAATCAATATAGTGAATAATCTTCAAATTGGAGATTATCGTGAACACTGTCTTCAAATTAGTCGTTGTTTACATCAGTGGTTGTACTCGTGAAACCCCGGAAGCCTCCCGGGAAGGTTTTGGAAACCAGCCTGTGTATGCAGCGGGCGGATTTTGGACCCTTCCGGAAGGCTTCCATAGTTTCATGAATACGGCAACAGATTTCAACAGACCCCCCCCCCCTGCAATTTTAGTTGGAAATACCTCATTTGAAAAGGAAGCGTTTATAAAACACATAATCAAAATCTGGATCGAAGTGTTCATCCCCACCAGCGTCAACACTTCTAATAGCCAGCAAAACGGGGTAAATTAATCCTATATTACGACAAGTGCAAACAGCCGTGCAAAAAAAACGAATCCTTTTCAACTTCGTAGTTCCTGTAGACCTGTGCTTACCCAATTCTCACCTCTTCAGCTTCCCTGACAGCGGTTTCTTGCAAATTTTCGTCACCATCACGCATACCGCCGGGAAGACAGACCTCTCCTGGATGCCTCCTCAGCTCCTCAGATCGAATACACAGGAAGACTCGATACTCTTCGGGGCTGCCGTCCAGAAGAATCAGTACTCCTGCATCCTGCAATTTGATGCTTGACAAACGAAAAGTGTTCCATACAAACGATGTCACTGAACATTTTCCTGCAATAATCACGGATTATTTTGTGCGTTTCCATCTTTTATAAAAATTCTCGGCCTTCTGCCTCTTTCTGAACCTTCTCTTGAATGCTAACCTCTCCAACTCCCCTTATTTTCCTGATATCTTCACAAGTTTTATGAACTCGGCATCTCGGAATCATTTACATAGAAAAATATTCATGAGCTGTGTTTTTCTCTGTTTTAGCTGAGATGTTTGAAAGCAGTTCGGTTTTCCACAGTTGTCTAGGACTTCCGGCAACCTTTGAGAGCTGTTTCAGTTTTTCCACACTCAATACTCAGGAGATCCACAAAACTTCTATCGACCATTCCAGCAATGTCCAGCACTTTTTTGCTTGCTACCCATGCATTCTGCAAATGCTTCCATGACTTACAGAAGCTTGATAGCCCTTATTGTGGTGCGCGCGAAGCGCGCACCAGATTTGGTTTTGAATTGGCCATGCGCGCGACCCGTTATTCGAAATCTCAATTCAGAGTGAACGAAGAAATTAGCTCTAAACTGCATTGAAGAGAGCGCAAAAAGTTGGCTTAGTAACCTAAAAATGGTTTGGAATGGTTTACTGGTTTGCGAGTAAAAAGTGAAAGACCGCGCGTTTTTGTTGTTAATCTCCTTTTTTTTCAGACGGCGTTCACGATCTTGCGGGTACACTTAAAATTGAGCTAGAAAGCTCATTTTTGAACAGGAGGCTGGAAATGGATGCAGGTCGCTCCTATTCCATTTTGAACTTGATACCTCAACTTTGAAGGGTACCTCAAAATCGTGAGTTTACATACTAAATTAGCCGTGGAGCACGAAAACTGCTTCTTTCTGCTACGACTGTGGAGACCGTGGTGGGTGGGTGAATCTGCAGCCAATCAACACAGGTCATCGGAGGTAAGTACTGAACTTGTCAGAATTCGTACTCATGACGCGTCATCGATCGATAATCAATATTATCGATTTTGGCGCTTTCTGCACTAAATGCGGCCAGTAGTGGTGATTGCTGAAGGGATTGGTTTTCTTGGTTGGGATATTTTGCTAATCAGTCATTATCGATAAATACCAATCAATAATATTGATTTTTTCGCCCGTTGCACAAAATGCCGCAATGATTTTTTATTGTTCACTTTTTTGGGAAATTTTCTCATCATGCAAGATCAAATATTAATGAAGTCACTTGTTTGGAAACTCTTCTCATCAGGCAAGATCAAATATTAATGATCAAATAATATCGAGCTCTCACATGTTGCACAAAATGCGGGATTGAGTGGTATTTTTTAAGGTTTTGGGTCATAAGTTTTAAAAATTGTACTCATACGGCAATATCGTCTGTTAGATGTTTCATCATTCCAAAATGGAAATTTCTGAGCAATATTGAAGTCAGAAAGGTAACCTTCGGGAAAAATATGTGAAATCTCTGAAAATTGAGCTTCCTATAAAAGTAACGATTTGGCAATGGTGAAAAAAAGCTTCAAAAATACCTTGAAATATCTTAAAAAATGATTTGGCGTAATATTGCCTGGAAAAATAAAAAAGCTAGGAAATGAGGTGAAATAACCAAAAATGCGATTTGGTAGTTGATCATTCCACAAGCTTCTCGTTAAACTTATCAAAACGAAATCAAGCAAGATATGGAATGGAGTTCACCTAGTTTGACCTATGCTGATTTCCTTATTACAGCTATAAAAAATGGCTATATGTTTCCATTGTGCGCTTGATTTCGTTTTGATAAGTTTAACGAGAAGCTTGTGAAATGATCAACTACCAAATCGCATTTTTGGTTATTTCACCTCATTTCCTAGCTTTTTTATTTTTCCAGGCAATATTACGCCAAATCATTTTTTAAGATATTTCAAGATATTTTTAAAGCTTTTTTTCACCATTACCAAATCGTTACTTTTATAGGAAGCTAAATTTTCAGAGATATCCTTCTGTTAACAAACCTGGCCCATTTACTCTGAAGAGGAATGTAAGTGACCAACTTGTCTGCCGTCAGGAATGCTTGACTCGCATGAGAGTCGGAGCAGGCTACGAAGGCGATCGCACTCGTTCTCATTCATCTCCACCTAATTACCTGAAATGGTTCATGTCTTTGTGTTTAACTCGTGCATTTAGAAAGTCATCCGAAAGAGTACGAGCAACCCCTCATTAATATTCACGGCAGCAGAAAAACGGATAGCGAAAGAGTTCTGCGGAGATTCTCCGCGACCGCCGCATATCGATGATCGGCTGAGATATGCCGTATCAAGGCGTCAACACAAAACCGATTATTATCGAGAGACAGCTACTGGGAAAACTTTGCATCCCAACTTCGATGTTTTGGTTACACATTTGTTAAATTATAACGGCAACTAACGGAAAAATTGTGATTTTAAACTTTCGGCTTCCAGGGCTCCTCTACCAGCCCGGCAGTGTTCCCGATAAAAACGGTCCATGAGCTTTCACCGGAAATCAAGTGTACCAGGGTCACTCGCAACAGTAATGTCCAAAAAAACGGCGGAAAACAACCTATAGGTAGCACTTTACGGGGAAGATATAGCGCATAAAAATTTGAGGGCCGTATAAGGCGATCTATTGCTCGTTTTAAACTTTTCTCTCCCCAATATTGTTATAATGGATCCCATTACATTCGATTACCGGCGAGAACTTGAGGACCGTTCTTATGGTGAACACTGCCTTTAAATGCATTGTGCGGAAATCTTAGAATCTTTCGTGCGAGTGTACCTCAACTTATAAAGAATCCACGGCGCTTCTCCCTCCCAGGTTGAATGCACTTTACGCCCCTCACAGCTGTCTTCTGATAGCTATGTGCCAGTACTGGCTATGCAGTTATCGCTATGGAATCGCCCAGATTGACTTTCTCTTCACTGATTGATATTATTTATAAAGCGCTTCGGGGTCTTTGAATTTCGGGCCAAAATTGTCTTCGAAGTTTTTCTGCATGCGGAGTTTGTGCCGTGACTGTTTTTCATGTTGTTTTTCGGTCGTATCAACATTCTGTGAACAAGTGGTAGATGACTGGTGAGAACTGGTGGCGCATCCTCATCTTTAATCCCTTCCAACCTCTTAACCCTACGTTTTTTGACGCGCCGAAGTTTACCGGTGTGGTCTATCAGGCTCATTCATGAAATTTACCCTAAAAATGGAAAGTAGTCTCCAGCGCAAACGATGCCTCTAGGCCAGCCTCAAATTCAAATCAGTCAATGATATTATGAATGAGTAGGCAAGTTCAGAGAGCGTTGAGATGTAGATTGACGAAAATCATGCCCTTTTTCCAACCTCAGTGTCTATTTCAACACCGCGGGTGTTTTTGTAGGCTCTCCTTGCTGCGACCTCTTCTACACGATTTGGGTGAAACTCCAGAAAGATTCGTCCTTGCCTTAAAGGCAGTGTTCACGATAAGAATCGTTTTTCTGCGTTTTCGCCTATCTTGAAGACGGTCCCATGCTGATTCCAATGATGTTTTTGGAATTGTACAAGACCTTCTGAGAACGGAGTTATGGTCCCTCAAAGATTGAGCTAAGGTGACATGTTGGACCAGTTGTCCGAAGCTTGTAACTTCCGTCTTTTGCAGCCGATGTATGCGAGCTGACCTGAGTAAAGAGAGAAGTTGAGAATGAAGGGAAGAACGGGGCTATTGATCGGAAACCATCGCTCATCTCACAATCTCGAGCATTCATTTGTTCACGTCGGTGGGCGTGGAAAGTGCATCTGGGTGTGACGAGCTGACGGGTGTCCAACTTTGGGGCCGTAGGGGACCGTTCCAAGCTCAATTTTTTTAGTTTTTTCAACTTTAGGGTTGCGCTAGGCCCCGCATCTGCCGATCTCCACCAAAAAATCAGACATGGTTTTTATCGAGGACACTGCCTTTAAGCTATAGTTCCCTACGGTGTACCTGGCTGGAATGGCGCTCGGGACCAGCAGAACCCAACGCCCTCGTGGCAGGCTACAGCGTGGAGTGTGATGTATCACGAGGGGAAGCACTCTCAGAAAATTTACCGCATCAGTGCCGGGAAAGTACCGCGACCCTCGACTGTGCCGTGATAGTTCCGCGATAGTACCGCAGCGGCTCCCTGTCCAGACGATTTTGTTGCCGCGTCTTGAGCCTCGACCTCGCCGCGATAGTACCGCAGCGGCTCCGCGATAGAACCGCGCCGGCTCCGCGAGGATGCCGCAGCGAACTCGCGTGGAGTACGTTGTACTATCCTGTGTGGTAAAACGAAATTGTCGCCGGTTCAATTATTCAAGTTTCAGGTACGTTTCGTATTTCCTTGGGCGCAAAAGCTTAACCTCTGTCCCTATTAGACTGTAAACGCAACGATCGCAGGTGCGCAACTTTGTTCTTAGGCCCCCCTAGTTGTATTATCATTCTTAAATAACTTAATATCAGATACCCTCCCGGAGCCGCAGTGGCACTATCGTGGAGCCGAAGCGGTACTGCCGCATCGCCGCTATGGCTTCGCGGTAGTGCTGGTGCGGCTCCGCGATAGTGCCGCTCCGGTGCGTGTAGGCTCCGAAGCGGCACTATCGCGGAGCCGCAGTGGCAATTTCTCTTAGAGTACGGGGGGAGGGGGGGGAGGCGTCTGGTGAGAAGGGAAATCGCACTTTCGATTAAGAATGACGATGGACTTCCATTGGGGAGGGCAGGGGTATTGGGAGCCATACTGTTAATATGAAGTAGTATTTCAGTATATAATGATAATTGTAGAAATGATAGCAATATTAGTGTCATTCACTCCTACAGTCTTTGAAAACCCGCAAACTAAAATGGATTTTCAAGCGATTTAGGTTTCACAGTTTTTATCCTGCCGGAAGCCCAAATCTTTGCGAGTTTGGGGAATCATGGATAGTAGACTGATATGATAGAACGTTGTTCACTACGGTATCTCTTGAAATTTCGTCCACGAGTGTGCATTTTCGTATTACTTACTGTGCTTCTCTGGGTCGAGTTTCCAGCGCCAAAGTCGACTTGATGTGGCTTTTTTATACAGTTTTCTCCATTTTTCTAGTTTTCTGTTTCTAAAACCCACTTAGAGTCAAGAGATCGGCGGCTGCGGCGCTGGAAAATCTTCCTACTCGGGAGAGTGCGGCCGCAAAGCTTGTCGAGACGCAATTGCAATTTGGTCCAGAGAAGAACAGTACAAGGTGTGATCCCACCCGAGGCTGGAAATTTTCCGATGTCCTGAGGGCACATAAGTGCAGCCCAGGGTATGGAAACTACACTTACAGGATTCTAATGAAAAATTTACAAGTATTCTTCGAAATTCAATTAAGGGCTTTTGCGTTGCTGCAACGTGCGTGAAAGTTAGTCCGGAATCCAATAACAAATTAAGCTTTTTACCCCTTTCAAAACGGCCTTTGGAGAACAATTTCTGAGTGTGATATGCTCCCTCGGTATGGTGCAAACGAGAGACGCAGATATTTGATGAAGCTAACTACAGAGCTTGGCTTCACGGATCAGGCCGGCTTATGGAGCGAGTCCATTCCAGAGCGCAATTTACTTCTCCTTTCGCGTCCGTGTGCGGTGCGACGCAAAAGACACCAAGAAAATGTTGAGGAAAGGGAAAGCAGCACATGCGAGCGCACACACACGATGGACTCAAGTTAACTTCACCTCGAAATAGTGAAGGGTATCAACCCAATATGCTTTTTGATCTGGAACTTCATATTGATTTCAGAAACAACCTTCCATTAAACTATTGAGAGATTCATTCATCAAATCATTCCTAAAAATAACTTCACCAGCTCATAAAAATATTCATAAAACTTCAACAGATCATTCTATTATATACAGAAAAATAAATCTCAAGAGGTTTGAGCAGAAAATCAAAATTCTGTTTTATTTCGAGGCCCTGTAATATTAAAGAGCGCTGCCTGGTTCACTCTTATCAGAAAAATTTATGGATGAGTTCGAGGTGGTCAGCTGCACATTAGGGGACACACTGCTCGATAAGGCCGATTCGCAGCACAATGGGACGAAGAGCTGTAGCTCCTATTGTGCTGCAAATCTCTTGGTCTTTGAATCCTCTTACAGTTGTTCTCGACCGCAAACCCGAAACTGCGTGAGACAGGCGGATCCTTGCTCGAGTAGAGCACATCTCAGAAAAAATTCGCGTTCTTTCAGATTTATGGAGAAGATCATGAAAGCATTGTACAAGCAGGTATACAAAGATAATCCGATACTATTCTTCCATATTTTACTAAGATTCGTTTTTTTTTCTTTTTTTCTCATAAACGAAAGTGGCTAAAAAAGGTTCCATGAAAATTCATAAAATCGACTATTCATTAAAACGCTATCCAAAAACATCCCAGTTGGCACCATCTAAATTTCTCAATTCTTTCGAACAAAACGAGTTCCGCTCAGCCTACATCATGCCAGTGAACACTTGAGAAAACTCTATATCTAAAGTGAGAGTTAAGCTTTCCCGCTGCGCATCGCTCGCTAATCCAAACAAATCCCATGATAACCTAGATTTGAGCCTGTCATCTGCGAGTGAACTGCCAATGGAGGAGCGACCTTTGCAGTCCCATTCTGACTGGATCAGATAGCCATCTCTACGAGGGGATGCATTGTCCCACCCCATCTTCCTCGTTCACATGACTCCAATTGACATCTTCTCTATCTCATTCGTTTCAGAAATTCTTGAAAACATCTTAACCCAGCCATGACATGACCACAATCGACTTGGAGACAGGGCCACTTTTTGTATACAAGTAATCAGGGTCCTCTCCCGCCTCAATATGAAGGCGATCACGTTTTTCAGCTCTATGAACCAGTTTGCGCCTGCAGTTACCTTCCCTTTGAAACTTCGCTATACGCCCCTGTCGAGGCCTGACATTCAACAGACATCTAGATATCTGCATATTTATGGCGCTACTCGTTGTTACGATTGACACTTGAGCACCCATCGTATCATCAAATGGCCATAGTGTGCATATGTATAGGGTCACGTACTTCTGCTGCTTCTGTCACAACTTCACAAGACTGCCAGACTGCAAAAGTAGCAGGTAACAATGAGAGCAGGGAATGAGAAATCTGTCAGAAATCTTAAAAAAAACTCGCTTAACCGCAACAATACGATCCATATGATTGCTACGGAAAAATCATGACGTTAGATACTTTTAGGAGAAAGCTGGAGAGGTTCAGTTCTCGGTTTTTTTCTGTACGGATTTCTTGAATTCTTAGAGATCTCAAATGCAGTTAAGCTCATTTTTAGTTTTTCAGTTCTTTCAATGTGTTTAATAAATGTCCTTTACTAAACCAAATTCAATCTGTTCAATCACGTGCAGCTCTCCTTTCAATGGGGACTCTTGAGCATATTTCACGAATGCGAAAAACTTTAGATATGCCTGAATGTGAAAATATGATTTCAGCTTTTTTTTGCATTTGTTGCTTGATTTCTTCTCTATGAGAACGGGTCAGGGTGTGAGTCATACGAGCATCATATCTACCGACAGGATCTGAAACCCAGCTCTCCACCGATTCTTCCCCCACAACGCTTCTCATTTTTTGTCCAGCATTCTAAATCATTTCCAACAGGAATTTCATTCTGTTTTAGATTTTCTTTCATCATAAAACATATGTACGTGAGAGTTGAGCATGAGCTTAACCTTAGTTCACAGTTTCACTCACCATTTCTGCAGAAAGGTCTCTCTTTTTTTTTCTCATCACAGCGAACAAGCTGAGCACCCCAAACCCATCACAAACGGAGCTTTAGCTTCTTAAAAATAAGGACTATGGAAGCTGAGGTTTTTTGGAAGAGTTTTGTCGGTCCTGTTTCTTCTGGTGATCATTTCACTGTAGCAAATCAGTATAGAAAGCGAGACCCGCAGCAGAGATGGAAATAAGAAATTTTTGTTGAAATCCGTCGCACATTTCTCGTTTAAACCCCGAAACTCGTCCGTGGATTTTGGTCGAATGCTAAGAGTGCTAAACGCTTAATGGCGGTTTGACTGGCTTAAATTATAATCAAATACTAATTCCTATTAAATTCGCCATTCGCAACTCCCTAGCAGCGATGCGCACTAAGGGGTTTTTCGTCGCGCCCGTCGCATGTACTGTCTTTATCGGATCAAAATTCTGCTCCGCAGTTGCAGACAGCCGCTGTTGCAGCACGCGGCACGATTCCAGGTAATCTCGCCACGATTGCATTCGTGCTGCGTACTGCAACACTGGTTGTCCGCAGCTGCGAAGCTAAATTTCATCCTGATAAAGACCGTACTAGCCCAATTGCCGATAAGCGCCTCACATTCTGTGCACTGGATCAACATGCCCAGAGGGTGAACAATTAGCTCCTTTTCGAAAGCGTAATCGACTTGCTTTCCGCATTTTCTCGCTTATTTTCAGAAATTGTGATTTTGCGTGTGGCAAGGTCGCTACATGCAACGACCGGGCCGTATTCTCAAAAATAACTTCGTGATCCCAGATATTGGACTTCGCCTCTACGCGACAGCATGCGCGCACAGGTACGGCCTTTCCACCGGAGAAAACGCAGAGTTGAAGCGGGTGGACGATGGCGCTTCTTTTTCAGTCTTTAAAGGCAGTGTCCACGATGAAATTCGTCCTCGGTTTTTAGCCAGAAATCGAAAGTTCAGAGTCTCATTGGAGCACTGGGGTCGAAAGAACGAACGATTACGAGCCCGAAATCGCTCCATACGGCTCCGGAGTCCGCTCGCTCTAGCCCTTCCGCTCGCGGTCGAGTTTTCCGAGGAACAGTTTGGTCCGCTTCTACATTAGCATTGGAGCGCGAGCGCGGCTGAGTTTTAGCATTGGGGTGCATTTGCGCACGCTGTCTACTTCAGGCCCATACCCGCGCAACTGATCCACCGTTGAAATGTGGCTTTCGAGAAGGAGAGCTGATTTTGGATGTTTCGCAGCGTTTTTTCATGATTCTTTCTTCACTGATGAAACAGTCAGACTCTAAACCTTCGTTTTCTGATGGAAACTCGAAAACAATTTTTATCGTGGACACTGCCTTTAAAGTCTCGCTGACGACTTTCTTTATTATTGAATTCGTCTAGTATCAAATCTGATAGGTTACAAAAAATCATTGAAAAAACGATGAAGTCGTCTATAAGACTAGGAACACTCACTTGTGATTCGCTTCAAGCGCTGGGCGCGGCCGTCCGCGTCCACTCATCCGGCTCATTTTTTGTAGAAAAGGCTGCATATAACGCCATGAACCCGAAATTCGTTCGTAATTTCAAAGACAAAAATTCCTTCTAGGTTTTGCTAAAACCCTATGCCAAAACTCATAATTCTACTGGGCAGACATTTGGCTTCTCATACTTTTGTACAGGCTCATTCACAACTAAATTCTCTCTTTCGATTCCCATCACGTCAATTTACTGTGGAGCGCGTGGCTTCTCGAGAATGTAAAAGCCTCACAACAGCAATAAAATTGTCGCCCACGCCCACTTTGTGTGTTTAACGTAACAAAAGTCGCGTTGTCCGAAATAGTATTCAACCTTTTCGATAAGTGGTAGGCGTGGTGTTGTTAGCGTTACCTTCGCAAGAGGGTCTTCGATTTCCGGCCGGTAGGGTAGCAAGTTCTCTGAATTAGCTGTCTAAACTACTAGCCCTCAGTTCGCAAATTGTGTGTTCATGCAGTTTTTGGCCAGACTTACTGTAGAGTCTCCCAATTTCCGGAAATTCAGTGATTTACTGTGGTTTTCTAGGCCAAATTCCGGTCCGCATTTGCGGACTACGGCTATTGCATCATGCGACACGTGTTAATCGTGCTGGGACCACTTGGTCCTGGCACGATTCACCCTTCTTCCAGCACGATTATCAAGTGTCGCATGATGCAATAGCCGTAGTCCGCAATTGCGGACCGCAATTTGCACCAGAGAACGACAGTATATCACATACATACGAGATCAGAGTTAACCAACGACTTCACAATTCGAGTATGAACCACGCAGTCTGTTCTCTGAACAAAGCGCCTTGTCACAATTTTCGGGTGTTTCGGGCTGAGTCGTTTCACGGCAACAGTTCACCTCCACCCTCCTCTCACCTCAACCCACCCTCTGCGCCCTCTTCTGCGACTCAATGTGTACCTGGCCCTCATTGTCACCGCGTTCCGTCGTTTGTAATACCTCATATGCACACCTGTTTTCCACAACAGCGACGTCTTTCACGCTATACATCCCCGTTCTCAATGCGGGTAAAAACATTCCTTGTGCATCATAGGTGACTTTTCCAGACTTGTGCGATTCTGTATTTTATCCGCTCGTCAATTTTTGAACAATGCTAATCAATCTCGCCTTCACCAGAAATCATGGGCATCTACATACCTCGTTTGATTGATGACGGGTTATTGACATCCACTAAATGTTCCCATTCAAACTTTCACCAAGCACTTCTACACATCAGTGATTAAACACCAGGTTCTCCTAGTCTGGGATACATAAGAGCAAGAAACTGCTATGGTGCCTTCCCTCAAACTTTTTTTTAAGCGGAGCATTGACAGACTCATCCTTTGGTTAATTTTATTTGTTCAACCATTCTTGTACCTAGCATTCGTCTGAGTGTTTTTGGATTGTGTCCATGCCTTCTTCCCTGCTCTCTTAATGTTCCTGAAATCTCTTTTGATAGATTTTATCGTTTACAAATCTTTTGAAACGGGCGTTTTCTTTATCCGGGTTTCCTGGTCAGAGGATGCCAATGACATATTGTCGTTCTCTGGACCAGATGCCGGTCCGCATATGCGAACGACCGCTGTTGCATGATGCGACACGTGTTAATCGTGCTGGGACCACTTGGTCCCGGCACGATTCACCCTTCTCCCAGCACGATTATCACGTATTGCATGATGCTACAGCCGTAGTCCGCAATTGCGGACCGGAATTTGGCCCAGAGAACGACAGTATGGTTCTAAACCGCGGCTGGCGCGGGCCGTTTAAATCTCACCAGTGGCTGGCTGGCATTTATCAGCCATACGCCGGTGAGATTTAAACCTCCGCGCCAGCTGCGGATTAGATTTAAATGTTTTTTTCTTGAGGAACCAAACCACGGACCTATTTAGCATTTTGTACCAGTTGTTGATCATTTTCCAGTCAAAGTTATTTTTTTGAACTTATTTCTGACGGAAAATTGTGGAATCAAGAGCTTTTTACAGTGCTGTGTCAATTTATCTTTATAAGTCCAACCTAGTTTTCGCATGCAGTTGGTCAAAACCTTCGCAATAAAAGAGCATGATCAATTCATGCAAGACTGTTGAAAGCCCAGGAAGACAATGCTTCATAAGATTTAGTTCACCCAACAAAGAGTATTGACTGTTTTGAGGTGAAACGCGGTTCAAATTTATGGCGTACACAATTGAAAATAATAATTCGAAACCCTGACAACGAACAAAACAAAATCAATACTGAATCCTTTGTTGAAGTACAAATCAAAAATGCCATGGTCTGTTGTTAATAATAGAGTATCGTTTGGTTTACTCTAACTCTTACGTACATTCAGAATGGCACAGTCAAGTTGAGAATCGAGCCAGACGAGGTGTCGTTTCTGTTCGACTTTCACCCGAAAATTCTCTTCAGGTTCTGTATGAGGCATTAGATCGAGACAACATGCGGACCACTTCCAAAGTTCTCGTTCCGTCCCCGTAACGATGCTTAGGTTGACTGGGCCTAGTAGTGAATCGACGCGGTGTCATGTTGAAAAACAGGACCTACACATTGATATCTTCTGAGTTGTGGGTAGAAGTGGTCATGGTCATCCTTCTGATGATCCTGACTATTCATAACGCGCATAACGAAATCGAGGGCGACCCGTCCGTGACCAGGGAAAGCCACCTAGTTCTCAACACTTCCGCCTCTAAACTTGTGCCTCGGAAACAATCTTACCGATCCAGACACATCCAGGCTGTCCAGCCTATGACAAGGAATCGCAAATTTTGATGCTGATTCTCGGCACAAATGTCACATAGCCCGGCAAGTGGGAACACATGTGAGCTTCTCCCATTATGCAAATTTTCACGGAGCACATTGGCTAATCGACGTTCCCCTGGATCCGCCTTCATCCGTCCAGACGCGGGAAATCCCGGGTGCGCACCCGTGCGGAGTCGGAGTGACCAATCCCTCCCCCACTTTCCATCAACCACCCTCCCCGTCACGGACAATATGCAAATTAAGTGGACGAGTAGGCGGAGCGATTACGCAAGAGCCGAGCGGTGGATGGAGACTGACAGCGATGGAGGAGGCTGGCTAATTGGCTAGTGACCATCGATTCAGCGTGGAGTGATCATCATGCCCTACGGCTTCTCACGGCCAGTTCCTGCACCTTACTCAGCGCAATTTGCTTGCGGGTTTCCGCTGTTTCTCAATTTTTAGTTTCTATTGCTCATCTCTTCCCTTTGTTAGCTTTTTTATGACAATCTGACGACATTAAGTAATGCTTTATGTATTCCAAGTTACTTATTCACTGAAATGCGCTCAAGTTCGAAAAAACATTGAGCAGATAATAGACTTTTACTTTCGAATGACAGCATGTACGAAATGTGGTATTTTACCGCAAAGTAATGTGCGAAGGCTCTTGCGAAGATGGTCTGGCGGTTCCTTCTTTTCAATTTGCGTACTTCTATGACTCGTTCGATTTTTAAAACAATTGGGAAGGATTTCTCGAGTTTTGTTCAGTTTTCATACTTGAGTGTTCGCACTTCCACCGAAGGAAAAATGAGGATGATTTTTGGGCCCAACACTTCCGTTAAAAATATTGTTATGTTGCCTTGACAGTGTAGATTTCGAAGGGTTCATTGCACATCTGGGCGGATATAGGAGAAGAGACAGCAAGACTGGATGGGTGAGGTGGAGAAAGAAGCGTACACGCACACAAACAGGCGTCGGAACCGAGTAAATTTCAGAGGATAGAGTGTGGAGTGCAGGTTGGAAGTATTTTGCGTCTGCCTCAGAAAACTGTGAACGTCGCATCATTTACCCCCCCCCCCTCCCCTCCTAATTCGGCGTTTCATATGATGCGAATGTATAATTGAGTTCCCTCATTTGGATAAAATGCACCTCGATATTTTCAACCGATAGCTGTGAATCAAATGATTCCAAACTATTTGCGAAAACGGGAAGCATCATAAAAAAAGTGTTGCACATGCATACAGCAGAAGATAAGCTCTAAAGCCATCAAAAACGTTGGTGAGCAGAACAATAGATGTTTTCCTCTCAGATTACCGCTTAGGACCCGCCGGGGAAGTGGGAGGAGCGGGAGATGGTGTTCGCATCACTGGAGCCATATCCTCTGTTTCGAAGCGAAATTTATTCCCGTTTATCGCGTGCGCCTGTGCGCATATGCTGCGTCTCCTTCCCCCACACGTTCTCGCTGACTCCCCCCTCGCTCCGCACACGCGCGCGAAGGAACACAGTAAGTTTGGTTCCGAAACAAAGGATATGTGTATTACCTTCATCCTCTTCACATCTCGAATTGTTTTTAATTCCTCATAGGCAGTGTTGGCGATGGAAACGGTCACCGTTTTTCCGGTGAAAATAGAGTTCTGGGCTTGCCCACATTCAGTTTTGTTTAGCGATTTCTAACTTCCGGATCTATATAGATTCTTGAAGAACAGTCGTCATTCTGAATGTAGCTGTGATTCCGCTACACCTGACAGTAGCTCTTTATGTAGTTACTCTAGAGGAAGGTCTATATAGTTTTTATGCAGCTTCCGTTGGCGCAGAACTGCCAATGGCAGGCCGCCTGCCGTCGCACATCAATCATAATCCTGGGCATTCCGCGAAATCTATGATTAGAGAAGTGCTGGAACACAAGACTCCTGGCTCAATCGAAGGATGCTTGTTCTCCCTTGAACTCATTTTTAATTGTCCAATCCCGAAATATGCTTACTCCTGAGAAATCAAAAAATGTTCTCCAATATACCATTCTTCCCGAATTTCATTGGTTCATTATTCATTATCATTATTCATTATCAACTGGCCATCAATGAAACTTGGAAGAATGTTTTCTCAGAAAGCATGAATTGTTTTGAATGCATCGTCCTCGCAAATTTTCGCCCCTCGATTTCCAGCAAAAGTCTGCCTTGTTCCCCCAGTGTTATATATAGGCGAAGCTTCGTGTTTCAAATTCGACAAGTAACCCTAAAAATATCTCTCTAAAATGAGATGGTGACGTTAACTGCCGACAGTTGGAACAAACGTGCTGATAATTGGAGCTCACGAGGGCAGTCAACACGTTTATGACAATTGCATCTCTTTCAACTCAACTGACAACAATTCCTAGCCCCCGCCCTCTGGACCCAGCTCATGCAGCTATTTTTCCATGAGAGTTGAGATGCGAAACTTTACGCACGTATACTATTCAAGGAAGAGATTAAAATTGTGCAGGAAAACGAGAGGCGAACGTCTTCACGGACGCTGCCTTTATTGTACTAGGTTAGCCTGAACTCACATACCCAAGAAGGGATTGTCCTCAATCCCCAACGGGATGCACCATGCATTCGAGTTTGCAATCGTAGAGGCTTGAGTACATTTCGGGCCTACACAAAGAATAGCGGGGGCCAACCGATTCTTATGCTAGTGCTTTCATCTTCCCGATTGACTTTGGTATCAATTTGCCAAGCTCGGTTGGGTATGTTGTCTGGCTGAGAACTTAAGGGGCCTGCAGAGTTGTAATAACGGGCGAGTGGTCGCCGAGCTTCAACTTTGACGCATCGACGAAAACGTTTTTAAACATTGTCGTCGCGGCGTCCGTTGCCGCTCGCTGGCAGTGACGCAGGGCCGTCGCGGCATCAAAACACTCTTTGGTGCCCCCTCGTCGCCCTTCGTGCTGTGTCGGTCGCTCCCGTCGCCGAATGTGATCGATATTGCATCACCCAGCGCTGTTCGTCGCTGCGAGCAACGCCGCGACTTGAACTCTGCAGGCCCCTTTACGCGATCATCGAACTCGATCAAGCGCAGCGAGAGCCGCACCTACTGCCACTACACCACACCCGCTCTTAGAGTTGTATGTTTCAGGAATGGCCCCAGAAAGGAACATGCGTCACAGAAGTCTCACTGCTTCTGGTTCTGCCTTTGGCAAGTGTTTGAGAGACGTTGTCAGAACTTTGTGCAACGTCGAACAAACTTTCAGTGAATATTGGAAAACCTAAACTCTCTCAAAACGACTTTGAGAATCTTTCTGGCAGACCACATGGGCACTGATCTTTTTCCACGTGAGTTGAGGAGACAACTGCATTCTGAACTCGAAGCCTTCGCCTCATCTATCTCCATAGCTCGTTTTTGGGAATGAAAACACTAAATGTGCTCGTTTATGTACTGAATTTAATCAATAGCCGAACAGCTACTCTGCTGTTATCCTGCCGTGCATTACGAATTCCACAGTTTCCGTCACCCATCTGGATGTCTGCATTCATAAATCGCCATCCCCGGACAGCCACACTCTCCCCCCTCTCGGAACTCTGCATTGCACTTTTCAATATGTGTACTCCCTGCTCAACTCCTCTGCTAATCCTTCTCATACGTCTCCATATTTACGCCACACCATCATGTCTCCATGAACCGAAGTTGATCCTTTGGATTCTGTTTCAGTCTCGTTTTCGTAGTTCGAGAGTGCATTTTTGACACCTCTTATCCTGCGAATCAATTCTTTTGATTTGCAGCTTCGTTTGTCTTTCTTCCACGCGGCAGATATAGTTTGTGGCTAGCGCTGGCCAGTCTCGTCCATCTGTCTGTCAGCCAATGTTTGACTGTCTATTGAGCGAATGGGTTCCCGGGAACGTTGGCGAACAGCTGATTAATCATTGCCCTCCACTCAACTGCCACCAGTTGGTCTGCGGATAATTGGGCACCGCTGCAAGTCACATGCTAATCATCGCCTTACTAAGCCTTAGTCATCGCCATACTCATATGCCACCGCCTGCTGTGTAAAACTCTCTGTAGTTTCCGTTTGGAGACTCTATATGATCATCTCGGAAGATGACGCCTGCTATTTCTCATCTTTTTCAATGAATTTCGAACTTGATTGCTTTCTAACGAGTACAATACCGATCGTAGGTTCCGGCCCGGATGCGTACGGTGGCACATTCTCGCGTTAACAGCTCCTTTTTGATAACTCCTCTCGAAGTCAATTTTTCAGATGTGAAAAGTCATTGACAATCCAGGTAAAGAAGACTATCCACCAACACAATGCTTGTTAGGATTTAATTAGAAACGAAAAAGTTTGATTTTATTAGCGTTGTGCAGCTGCATACACATCTGTTCAACACTCTGAAAGTTTTATTCGCAGAACTCTATTTAAACGTAAACCCTGGCAGCCATTATACCACTGAATAGTTCTCACCACCAAGAATCTGAATTTGATTTCAGATTCCGAAGAAATTGAGCTTGAAGCGAGTTATCGAAAAAGGGCGCTAAAAATACGAAAAAACGCCGCCGCATGCCCGAATCCTACGACCGGTATTGTAGGTTTTCCTCATCAGCTTGTCGCAAAATTCTCAGATGGATGTATAAGCCTTGTCTTCCATTTGATTCAAGTGAATAATAGTTGAATTAGTATCTGAGTATCTACCTACATATGCATTTGAGTGAGGTTTCTGAAAGAAAAATTATTCGCTTTATTTCACGGAGAAATATGAATGTATTCTCTATTTCGGAGCCAAATTTACAATGTTCCTTCGCGCGCTTGTGCGGAGCGAGGGGAGAGACAGCGAGAAAGTGTGGGGGAGAAGGAGACGCAGCATACGCGCCGCACGCGCCAAACGTAATTACCCTCGACGCCCGAGCAGCTCGCAGGGAGGAGCTTGGCCGCCCGGTGCCTGCGTTGCGGCTCGTTGTGATAAGAGGCGAACAAGTAGCCGTGTGGTGTTCCGGCCCCAGCCCGGGCACCTGAGAATCGATGCGCTGATGGCCGTTACCGCATCGATTACCAGGTGCCCGGGATGAGGCCGGAACACCACACGGCCACGTGTTCACTTCTTACCAAAACGGACCGCAACGCAGGCACCGGGCGGCCAAGCTCCTCCCTGCGAGCTGCTCGGGCATCGAGGGTAAGCTTCACTCCGCAATAGAGGACATGGGAGCGGACAAAAATCTACTGACACGGCTTTTTGCGAATACTGTTTATGTACACGCAGTACCGAGCATATTTCTTGCAAATTAACGGCGTTTTGCGGTGGTTTTTTTCGTGCACAAGACCCTGGATCGCCGTGTTTCAAAGTAGTCCGAATTCAAATCTGAAGCCATCTTTCGAATTTTTTTTCAACGAGACCAATGCAGCAGTGTGCCAACATAATATCTTAAATTACAGAAATTAATTGAAAACAGCATATTTTTCTTCAAAGTTCCTCATTATGAATTGATCAAGCAGTCATGCTAGCAGAAATCTATGATGTTTTGTCCCGTGGTCGGTGCGAATTTCAGAAGAAAATACACATCCTTCGAGGAAATAAATGAGGCTAAAGACTATCTCCACTAACCATTGCATTCGACTCGATGAGAGGAGCGCGCAATTTTTTTCGAAAATTCGTTCATCGTTTTTGAACCGAGCAACTGCGGACAAGAATTTCTACCCGATAAGGATAGTACACTACCGCCCGTGGTATAGGGTCACAAAGAGCGCGGGAAGTGTTGTCGTGCCTTTGGCGTCCTTTTTTCAATAACTTTGAGAACATTTTTTTTCTAGATCTAAAAAGTTATTAAGGATCCAGATGAGAAGGGATACCCAACAATACAATGCATGCTAGGGCTTAAAGGCACAGTCCAACCTCAAAAACACTTTTCTGTTTTTCTGCCTATTTTGAAAACGGTCTCACGCTGATTCTAACGATGTCTCTGGAATCGTACAAGATACCCTGGGAGCGGAGTTATGGCCCCTAAAAAATTGGGTGCGGAAGCATGGTGGACGAGTTGTCCGAGGCTTTTAACTTCCATAATTTGCAACCGGTCTATGCGAGCTGACCTGAATAAAGAGAGAGGCTGAGAATGAAGGGAAGAACGGGGCTACTGGTCGGAAACCGTCGCTCACCTTGCCACTGTTGAGCCCGAAAGATCATGAAAGGGGCGTGCCAAAGTGGCTTCCTGATGTTGTTGCCCCAGGGTCGCTTACTCCTAAATTCCGCTTATTTAAAGGAATCGAGAGTTAGCACTTGGCAGGTGTTATAAGGTATGGGTCTACTTCACAATTATGTGGAAATCTCAGATTTCATTCCTGAGCATGGACCAGGGCTGTGCGGAACAGTAACGTTTCCGATTCCGTTTCCGTATTTCCGGTGTTTTTTGGGCTGTTCCGTTCCGCTTCCGTTTCCGAGTTTTGGGTCCGGAAACGGATTAAATCAGTGAAACACGATCAGAAGCGACACTTCGAAATCGTTGAATGCCTCGTAATGACTTTATTTTGAGTTAGTATTAATTTATTGACTGAAATCACTGGTTATTGAATGAGAGCTCCGGGCAATGAGCAACAGCGTGACAATGAGGCAACCCAGCAATTTTTGATCTCTTCCGTTTCCGGATTTCCGTTTCCGGCGTTTTTTGGCCATTTTTCTTCCGTTTCCGTTTCCGAAAATTTTGAAAAAGAGTTCCGCACAGCCCTGGCATGGACTGTGCCTTTATATTCAATCGAAAAGTTCGGACTGTAATTTCCAGACCGTTATATTGTACAAATAGCGCTGTGCAGACGCACACTGTATTTGTATACTGTATGGCACGTTAAAGGTTCAACTCAAAATTCTTTTGTTTCGACTCAAACCTGCTCGATAGCCTCCATCATACGGATTTCCAAAAATTTCCAAAAAAGAAATTTTCAAAATGAATTCTCCATACTGCATGTAAACAACAGTCGTATTTTGGATGCTCTTGTTGGTTGAAATATTCAATACAAAAAGCATCTTGGCAACTCATGGCTTGATGAATCCCTTCATCTTCACAGGTACGTTCACTGTCGAGGAGTTGGGTGCAACGGGGGGGTGTTTGAGTCCATGCATTGTTTGAATGAGAAGGGCGATATTCTCTGTTCATTCCTTGATTAGAACCTCTTAATGAGTTTTCATGTTCCCATTTCATTTGACTTCATAGTAATTGAGAATTGCAATATCCAGGCCGTGTTCAGGGTTTCTTTGATGGACGTGGGGGAACGGCCTTCCCTTCGTTCGTGTCCGATTTATTGCCTCGGCATTATGTCATGTTTATAAAGCACCGGCTCTTTCTGCCCCTCTCTCGCTACGATTCGCATCAATTATTGCGGATTCAGTCGGGCCCCTCGCAAAACTCGCTGGGATTATTTCCTTCGCCCGAATCCTCCATTCATCCCTGTCACTTAAAGACGTTCAGGACTTGAATCCCTCCCTTTTTTCACTTCGAAGGCAAGACATTAGCGCTAGACTACATCATACCTTCCTTTCTGATAAAAAATATCTTACAATTACTCTTTTCCATATCCTCTGATTTGAAGTCTGAAGTCTTTCTTTATCCGGATTCGTTCGTGTTTTTCAACCAAAAGCCAATCTTACTAGAAGTGTCCAGGGTTGAGATTAGACGGCAAGTGAAATATGAACCCTCGTGGTGCACTACCCGCCCTCCAAGTACGTTTCCATCCCTCATTTCCAACTTCACTCCGAAATTATTCCGTTATTTTACATTTTCCACTTATTTACCTCCACTTCGGAGTGAATTTTACTCGGTTCTATCGCGTGCGTGTGCGCGCGTATTCTCATCCTCTTCCGACCCCCCCCACCCTCACACCTTATCACCACTGCCTCTCATTGTCAGCTCGCTCCACACACGCACGCGAAGGAACAATGGGAATTTCGCTCCGAAATAGAGTTTATATTCCTGTGTAATTTATACGAAGTTATCAAAAACTCTAAAAAACATTTATATAAAAAAGGATGTAATTCATAATCAATAGCAGAAATGAAAGGTTTAAACACTTTTTAAAAGCAGTGTTCACGAAGAAAAAGTTGCACGTTTTTTCGGCTAAAACGTAAGCTTTGAGTCGCTCTAAGAAAATTAGAAACGGAAGTGCGACGAAAACCTCCGGTAAGTGGGTGAAAGTCTCGTGGGCCAGTCAACCCATTGGGCCACTCCGCCCGCGTCCTATAACAGTTCCCCTGAATTCATGGTTAAATGAGCGATGGTTTCCGATCAAAAGCCCCGTTCTTCCCTTCATTCTCAACTTCTCTCTTTACACAGGTCAGCTCGCACACATCGGCTGCAAAAAAGGAGTTACAAGCCTCGGGCAACTCGTCCACAATGCTTCCCTAGCTGAATTTTGAGGGGCCATAACTCCGTTTCCAGGGGGTCTTGTACGATTCCAGGGACATCATTGAAATAAGCATGGGACCGTTTTCAAGATAGGCGGAAAAACAGAAAAACGACTTTTATCGTGAACACTGCCTTCTCGGACAAAGTGAAAACCTGACCGCGCGCAAATAGCGGACCGCCACCGGGATGGGCGTTGGTCGAACCGGTTTCCGCTCGCGGTCAGTCCGCAAGCTCCCGCGGTCAGTCCGCGAGCTCCCGCGGTCAGTCCGCGAGCTCCCGCGGTCAGTCCGCGAGCTCCCGCGGTCAGTCCGCGAGCTCCCGCGGTCAGTCCGCGAGCTCCCGCGGTCAGTACGCAAGCTACCGCGGTCAGTACGCAAACTCCCGTGGTCGGTCCAGAAAGCAACGCTGTCAGTCCGGAATGCCTCGCGGTGGGTCCGAATTTAACCACGGTCAGCCCGCTAGCTCCCGCGGTAGGTCGAGAAGACCCCGCCGTCAGTGCTGAAGGTCACGCGGTTGGCGCACAAGTTCGTGCGGTTGATTAAGATTTATCCACTGTCGGTCCGCAAGCTCCCGCGATTTATATTGATTGATACACTGTCAGATCAGAAGCTCCCCCCACGTTTCCGTGATTATTCCTGTCGTTTCCGCGTTTGGCTTACAAACAGACGTATCCCCGAGAAGTCCGGGTCTCTGCGTGTCTCTGCATGTGGCGAGCGGTCTGCGGCAGAAAATACCTGTATGACGGACCACTCCGCGTCAACCACCATATGTACACAGCCATGCAGAGAAGAAAAAAGAAAGATGGAGAGAAAGAATTTAGTCATGATAATGGCATGGTGTGATAATGCAGACTACAGATGGGGGCTGGTTCATCTTCAACAAATCATTGGTGTCTCACGACTTCAAATCCACCGTGACAACACCCATGAAAAGTCAAAATGACGCAACCGTGTTGGATTTCAACTTGAGGGGGAGAGGAGGATGAGAGTCAAGAGATTATGTACATGACATCAAAACTCACCTAGATTTTAACGAGTAAACATAAATATGTACATCACGGCTAGTCGAAAAAAAATTCAACAGTTTCTATTGTGATAGAAAGCGCTCTGTTTCAAAATTCACAGATTTCTGGCTAATGTGCGGACTTCATTGTGATAAGGACTGTAAGCTCAAAGTTATCGAAAGCAAAGCGAAAAAAAAACAGAAGTCTTGCCAACGTCTCAAAAAGTTCATTCAAGCAACGATTCAGGATCCATATAGAGTTCTGAGGGCTGCGGGTTCCAGCGATAATAGGGAATAAAGTGCAGCTATAAGCTTCGTAGTTGCTCTTTATACCCTATCATTGTCGCAACTCGGCTCCCAGAACTTTATATGAGCATTTATACTTTGTAACGCGTAGAAAAGCTATTTCGTAGCCCAGCATGGGTTTTTATTTTTATTTTTTTGTAGCTTTTTTCAACAGCGTTCGAAATGTAATGTTTTGGCGTCAAGTTGCAGTTTGCTCGGAATGGAGGCTTTTGTTCTAGATGATTTTTGATCGATTCATTCTTCATCTATTTCAGGTCCATAAAATTAGCATCGAAAAGAAACTTCATTGACCCGAAAATGAATAAAATATGAAGTTCATAAAAAAAACAATCGCGCTAACTAAAGGAGAAAATTACTTCCTTCTGAGCGACCGGGACGATGAAAGTTTTGGAACACTATGCGCAACTGCAAAAAGAAACGCGGATGTTGTGAGAAGGCCACGGGCATTTTGAATATCAGCAAATAATGGAAAAAATTAGTGCTATTATTAAGGGCTCTGCAGAGTTGCAGCGACAGGCGGCACGCCGCCAAGCGAGAGGTTTGGGGTGGGAACAAAACTTGACGCAGCGTTGGGCACCAAGACCTCGCAGAACTCCGACACTGGCAGCGGACTCCTACAGGAGAAAACGACGATCGCGGTCTCCTACAGGAGTTGTTTTGTCCTGTGGGAGACCGAACTAGAGCGAAGCGGTCTCCTTCAGGACACGCTGCCGCATCGCTTCCACTGGGTCTCCTACAGGACAAAACAGTTCCGGTAGTTGTCCTGGAACGCGCACGTTGAACCATTCATCGAACCCGCGCGGTGTACGACACGCGTGTGCATGGGGTGGAGGCGCCCCTCTCATTGATTGAACGGGGTGCTTAGGAGCCGAATTTCCTCCTTTATGATAAGTGAGGGAGGAATGTAATGAGGCTCCAGGCCCTACACTAATTTTTGCCCTTGACAAAATTGTCAACGAAGAAGTGTGAAAATCATGCTTCGATTTTCCCTCCAAGCTACCGTACAAGTTCCGGTCTCCTACAGGAGAATAATAGGACTACTACAGGAGAATCACAGGACTCCTACAGGAGAAAACCAGGACTCCTGTTGCAGGGGAGACTAGGACTCCCAGCCGACTTCTGTAGGAGTCCGCTGCCAGTGTCGGAGAATTGCCGCGATGCCGCCGCCGGCCACGTTGTTCTTCCATTACGTACAACCTCCCTTATTCGACGTCGAAAATTCCTGTAACCTGTTTTATTGCATTTCGGGTGTTACAAGTGTTTCAGGAATGACACTCTACTTTTCGTGAAAAGTAAACAAAAAGAGAGGAAAACAGAGAACTGAACGTAAGTAAAAAAAATGTGCTGTTCAGCATATTTTTCCCCGTGACACCGCAAACAGACTTCAATTTGTTACGTTTGCAAAGATGTACAGCTATGTAGAAAGATCACATTAGAATAAAAATAGAAAACCTATAAGGTATCGAAACTGTAATAAATCGGGAAACTATACATTTTTCGACTATGTTCCAGTATTTTTTTTCGTTTTCAATGAAATCCAGGCAGAATGTGGTGAGGCGATCGAACGCACGAAATAACGAAGAAAAAGACATTGAATCGATCGACTGCGGCACTTCTCGCCGGTGGCGGAAATAGTCCTGACTAGGGGTGTGCGGAAAATTTTCAAAAAGTTTCAGAAAACAGAAAATCGAGTTTGTCAGAAAACAGAAAGGCCAAGACGGCCAGAAAACAGAAATCAGAAAACAGAAATTTCCGCACACCCCTGGTCCTGACCATTTCTTGCCGCTGTTCGCTGGCGGCGTTGCTGCGGGCGTCGCTAGTGTCGCGGCGGCGAAGACACTTTGCGAAGTCACCACGTCGCCAGCCTGGCCCGACACGTCGCCGGTGTCGCCCGCTGCGTGGAGCCCCCATTGCTCATCATTGCCCTGTCGCAGCGAATCTCGCCGCGGTGCCACTCTGCAGAGCCCTTTATTTGGTAGAATACTGATATCGCGGAGCCTCATTGTAGATTGAAATTTTTTTGTCAAAAGAGGCTACAAGATCTGCAAAAGTTCGCAAAACGTGCTATGCACCAAAAGCTTACCAGATTAAAAGTCCAAGAAGGAATTTTCACGATTTTTGGGACCATTTTCGCGGAAACTTCCGTGAACTTCTGCAGATTTCGGAGCCTAGTTTGACAATAAAAATTTCAAGCTATTATTATTGTATTGTAACAATTGTTGCAATAAAGTATCAAACAATTACATAATCTCCATTTTATTTCACGACCCGCTTTCCCTCTATCATTTTTTTTCTATCCTAAACTCCCGAAAGTGAGCTGTCAGACGTCAAAATATTAGAACGCGAAATTTGGAAATTTTTGAAGAAAATTTTCAAAATCTTGACGTCGGTTTATTTGTCTGCCAAATCTGAATTTTCCACTTTTCATTTTCACGATAGTGTGGTACTTCTTTCCGATTCGATTCATTTTATTTGTTTCTTGGGGAAATGAAATGGAGGGCCTTTCCGACCCCATTGTTCTTATACCCAAAATCGGTACAAACCCGTCGTTCAAAATAACTGCTCACACTATCTGTTAGAACAGACATTTCCCTTTCGAAAAACTGAGATGCGGACCAAAGACGAAAAGTTCTAACACTTGATGCGCAACTTCCAATAAAAAAACGCTACGTTCTTAGGTCAGGCAAAAAAACAAATGCTTCTCATAAATGTGTCAAAACTTAATCAAAACTAGCGTACCAGTAAAAATTGAACATTTCGTGTAGGGAAGAAACATCACTTAAAAGGAATAGTAGAATAGTTGGAAGATAGAAGAAGGAATAAAGATGGAGTTGTGCTCAGCGTTGCAAATAATTTGAAAACGCGAAATGCCGGACGGCACCGATTGCCAACACAGGCGTAAAATGCAGTGTTTGGTGGTGTGACTGCACAACACACTGCAGATGTTACGCCTAAGTAATTGATTCCACCACAAATCATGATAGAACCACGAATTCATAGCGGAAACGCTATTTGTGAGGTAGGTGTTCATCTGATACCCCACTAAAGGAAGGTGTGAGAGAATGATCAACATAAAAACTAAGAGAGAATTCTAAAATATATGAAACGTGAAAAAAAGGAAGTACCAGAAACTAGTAATGAATGGCTTAGGCCTTGTAACAGTTTTCGTAGTTTTAGCTTGAAGAATAGGTCGTCACCCAGGGATCTCCCTCCGTTGAAGCAAATAGAGTAGAACGGATTTTCACCCCCGAAATACCCGATATACGACAGATTTTGCCTCCACGAAGGGGTTTTCCTCCCCTAAGTGACGGTGCAGCCGCAGGCTGCACCGTCCGAATAGGGTTCAAACTGATTCCCACCTCCGAAGTACCCGATACACGACAGATTTAGCCTCCACGCAGGGGATTTCCTCCCCTAAGTGACGGTGCAGCCGCAGGCTGCACCGTCCGAATAGGGTTCAAACTGATTCCCACCCCGAAATACCCGATACACGACAGATTTAGCCTCCACGCAGGGGATTTCCTCCCCTAAGTGACGGTGCAGCCGCAGGCTGCACCGTCCAAATAGGGTTCAAACTGATTCCCACCCCGAAATACCCGATACACGACAGATTTAGCCTCCACGCAGGGGATTTCCTCCCCTAAGTGATGGTGCAGCCGCAGGCTGCACCGTCCAAATAGGGTTCAAACTGATTCCCACCCCGAAATACCCGATACACGACAGATTTAGCCTCCACGCAGGGGATTTCCTCCCCTAAGTGACGGTGCAGCCGCAGGCTGCACCGTCCAAATAGGGTTCAAACTGATTCCCACCCCGAAATACCCGATACACGACAGATTTAGCCTCCACGCAGGGGATTTCCTCCCCTAAGTGACGGTGCAGCCGCAGGCTGCACCGTCCAAATAGGGTTCAAACTGATTCCCACCCCGAAATACCCGATACACGACAGATTTAGCCTCCACGCAGGGGATTTCCTTCCCTAAGTGACGGTGCAGCCGCAGGCTGCACCGTCCAAATAGGGTTCAAACTGATTCCCACCTCCGAAGTACCCGATACACGACAGGTTTAGCCTCCACGCAGGGGATTTCCTCCCATAAGGGACGGTGCAGCCGCAGGCTGCACCGTCCGAATAGGGTTCAAACTGATTCCCACCCCGAAATACCCGATACACGACAGATTTAGCCTCCACGCAGGGGATTTCCTCCCCTAAGTGATGGTGCAGCCGCAGGCTGCACCGTCTAAATAGGGTTCAAACTGATTTCCACCCCCGAAATACCCGATACACGACAGATTTAGCCTCCACGCAGGGGATTTCCTCCCATAAGGGACGGTGCAGCCGCAGGCTGCACCGTCCGAATAGGGTTCAAACTGATTCCCACCTCCGAAGTACCCGATACACGACAGATTTAGCCTCCACGCAGGGGATTTCCTCCCCTAAGTGATGGTGCAGCCGCAGGCTGCACCGTCCAAATAGGGTTCAAACTGGTTTCCACCCCCGAAATACCCGATACACGACAGATTTAGCCTCCACGCAGGGGACTTCCTCCCCTAAGTGACGGTGCAGCCGCAGGCTGCACCGTCCAAATAGGGTTCAAACTGATTCCCACCTCCGAAGTACCCGATAAACGACAGATTTAACCTCCACGCAGGGGATTTCCTCCCCTAAGTGACGGTGCAGCCGCAGGCTGCACCGTCCAAATAGGGTTCAAACTGATTTCCACCCCCGAAATACCCGATACACGACAGATTTAGTCCCACGCAGGGGATTTCGTCCCCTGAGCACCGTCCAAATAGGGTTAGAAATGATTTTCAGAGTTTCCACCTCGAAATTCACGGATAACAGCTGACATCCTCAATACTAGTAAATTTTCATTCTCATTAATGAATTGCGATCAGTTATTCTTGAATTGAGTCGGGGGTCGTGATTTACAATTTAGGCGTAGCTGGGAGCGGTGTGTGCAAGTGCATACCACAAACCACAACGCATTATTTGACGGCTATGCTGGCAATTGGTGCTGTCCGGCATTTCTCCTCCAGTCAAATAATTTCGGCCGCTGCTGGCCACAAGCCAACAGCAGCGGGGCGCTGATTAGCAATGGGGCGCGACATCTCGGTGTCAGGCGGTTTGTTAGGTGCCTTGACCTGAATCTGATTTTTCTCCCTAGTTCTTATGATCCTTTTCCTAAGGTGGAGGAACTATTCACTTTTTTCACATATAAGAAGCATTCGGAAACGCAAATTATTGGCTTTTTCGGGAATTCATCCCATTCATTCGGGAATTAAGATCATTTGTACTATTCCAAAGGTGTAAAAAACTTCCCGAGCAAACGGCCAGTTTCAGATGAGGATACTCGATTTCTCTCGCAAATAATGCCTGATTTCTCTTGAGTATTACTCGAAAACTTTCAAAATAACTTTCAAAGTATTTTCACGGATCGAATTGAAAACGAATGAAAGATAAAATCAATAAATAATAATAAAAAAAATAATATTAATAATAATAATAATAATAATAATAATAATAATAATAATAATAATAATAATAATAATAATAATAATAATAATAATAATAATAATAATAATAATAGTAGTAATAATAATAATATTAATAATAATAATTAAAAAAATAATAATAATGACAATAATAATAAGGATAATAATAATAACAAAAATAATAATAAAAAAATAATAATAGTAATACGAAAATAATTGAAAATTATAAAATTATAAATAATATGATTAATATTGATTCTTATTTAGAAAAACCAATGAACGATTAGTCGGACTAATATGTTATGCAGCGTGCGTGACAACTTAAGCAGAAGTGACATCATATGTGAACGTGTTCTGAAACTTCTTGAGTTACAGACAACGGACTAAAAGCCGCGCCTCCCTGCCTCTCGCGGATGCTGATTTTGCGATGCACGCGGTCCGACCGTCGTTTCTTATCGGGGCTTTACCGCGTCCAAGCGCGGTTCGACCGCCGCTAAAACATGAGCGCGGTCGGAACGCGCTTCAACCGCCGCATTGTCGCGGTCAGCTTTATTTCAAATAGTTGCCCGCGGTCAGGTTTTCTCTTTGTCTGAGTTTAAAGGACTGTACCACGGGAGGATGAGACCAACGTAAAGCCTCTCAAAACGTAGTCACGGAAATAATTTTTGGCTAGGAGCAATTCAGATGATGGGATTTATGTAACGAATTTCCGGTAGTTCCCGCAGGGACGTATAGACATCGAATGTTTCTGTCAAGTCTGGTGTTTTCTCTTCGCATTCGCAAACGGTGGTTCGGGTACTGTGTCATCAGTGCAAAAAAAAACTTGTGAGGGCTGAGGACGCAAGTTTTGTAGAATTTTCACTCAATAGCTTTTGATATTGAATAAGCCTATTGAATAAGTTAAACTGTTGAATGTTGATATCTGAAATTATGTACCGCTACGAGCCGTTTTGTATGGGAAGGCAGGGCCGACAGAAAGAGGATAGAAAACCAATTTTTTGTTAAGGATTACGAATAAAGGTCAACATTTTATCGTTTCAGATGTTGTCTTCAGTAGATTTTTTTCTTTTCTCAGCTCTTAACACCAGTCTAGTTGATTTTTCTTGTTAAGCGTCGTAAATTCTTGCATATTCACATATTTATTCTCTTAATCGTACCGGCACAAATGATTTCGAGCTGTACGTGCAAAGAGCTCAGCAGTTTTCTTCATATCTCCACTGAGCAAAGTGGTCCTATCAGGCAGGATTTCCTTCGCTCGTCTTCGAAACCTTGCTATATCGTCTAGCCATCTCATTCGTGGTCTTCCCTTGCATCTTTAGCCTTCAGGTATCCAGTCTGTCGCTATCCGTCCCCTCGTATTACCACTGTTCTCCGACAGTTTTGCGGCGTAGATCCACTTGCGTCTGCAAGCAGCATGAATCCAATCTTTTTAGTTCGGTGCCGTAGCACATCTGCTCTCATTTTGTCAGCGAGGCGAATATCGAGAATTACGCGCTCCAGCCGACGTTGAGCGGATCGAAGGCCCTAGTTATACATCGGCGATTCGGTGCCGCTGGCTTTTGCGGGACGTCTGCGATTGGTCAGATTTCGAAATTGACCAATAGCAGACATGCCGCGGAAGCCAGCGGCGGCGAAACACTTGTGTATAACTAGGGCCTAAGTGTTTGAGGGACATCCTTCGTCCATATCCATGTTTCGCACCCATAAAGGACAGCTGCCAGTATACAGGTGTTAATGAACTTCCTTTTCAGCGACGTCGCTACAGATGGAGAGCGCAAGAAGGTCCCAGGCTTGAAGTATATTTTCCTTCCAGCTTCTATACGCCGTCGAAATTCTTTCATCGGTTTTCGAGGATATGATAACATTTGACCAAGATCGTCGTAAATTTAACAAGTCGTAAATTCTTATTGAAGATAAATAGGAAACATGTGTTCCTTCTTGTTCAATCGATTGTTAGCTGCTCTGGGAACACAGTATGGTCCAACAAATGCCCGAAAAAATAATCTCTTCCGTGCATATTGTTCTACCCGGCTGCTATACATGTGATGACACGGAGTCGCCCGTGGCCAGAGCAGTCGGCTCCAATTTCATTCCATTTATGAGAGGGAGGTCCAGGCGGAAACAGGAGCCCGGCCCTGACTGAGGCAGATTCCGAGCCACCCACTAATATGCCTCGGATTCAATTCACCTCTCTTCCGCCACATCGATCCCGTCCCGACCAGCTTCAAATTTCCGTTTCGTCTTCCACCGCAGACTATTTGTCCTTCCTCCCATCCCGTCTATTCATCCCTCATCATGACACCTCGGACACTCTCGAACTTCCTTTTTTTCCAGCAAAACCTCCACTGTGGCACCATCTGATTTTCCACTGAATCCGTCTTTCCACATCGTAAACCTTAAAGGCAGTGATCACGATAATCTTCGATTTTGATATTAATCGCTAAATCGATTGTTTGGCCCCTGAGTAGAACTGAAATGACGAAGAAACCGAGAAAAACGCGCGAGAAGGGCACATAATCCCTTACTCTCACCCCGCTTCTTTACTCTCAGTGGAACTGTTTGTTATGACAACGAAATCGTTTGTGAACCCGTCTTTTGCAATTTTCTATTTTGTGTCGCTCCGTTGTTTCCTTCGGACCCTAACTAACACTGTTTTACCTAAAATATTCTTCCATTTTTGGTTAGCCCCATTTTTCACCGGTGACAACCACCGTAAACATGTTCATCCAACCGGACAACCAGACCAAGCCATAGAATAATACCTCCGAAATAAGACGATTTAGTGCGTTTCTCGTTGTTTTTTTTTAATTTTGGTGACACTTAGTAGCCAACGCGCCAATCTGAGTGGAAAACTCGGGAACGAAAATCGTCGTGAACACTGTCTTTAATTAGCAGAGTGAGGCAAAATTTTAGTAACATAAACGAGGTTCTTCTTTCTGTCTTTTTTGGGTCGACTCGAAGTGAGGAGCGGTTCAGGAAAGCATTTCCCTCATAGTTCACTATTCAGTTTATCTCTTTGCATTCACCAATTATGGGGCCCGTGACTATCCTGAATTTCAAATATGTAATCCTGGACAATTTAGCGAATATGAGATAAAATCAAGTGATATACTTCCTGGCTGCCAACGTCTTATTGTTAAATGCAAACTTTGGTGGGCAGTTGGGATTATCAATCGTTTTGAAAAGATTATTTTCGAACAGTGAACGCCACTGGCTCGTTGCAAGACTAAAACAATGAGTAAAAGCCTACGTAAAGTCAAACCCGTGATATTCTGCACATATTTTTATGTGTCAGTATTCAAGAACATCCTTCTCACTGGAATGACCTTTTCGAATAGACGATCAACGGTCTGTTAATTGTCTCTGGGTGTCGAGGAGGCATGGATGTCTCCCGAAATGTCAGTGAAGCGTCTCTCATTCGTTTAGTTCCGTGCATAATTCATTGACGCCGTGTGCTCCCGGTTGACCCTTCTCGATGGCACATGAGCCATTTCTATGGTTTCATGTGGAGGGGGGGGGGGATAGCCGCATGTCTTTTCTTTGTTTTCTACTCGTGGAGGATGACCATTCTCAGAAACACTGGTTTTATCCAAATCTGCATTTCAATGTAGGAGAGTGCAAATTGATTCGATTTTCACTTTTTACTTCTCAACTGCCCCTCGTGATGTTCTCATATCATATGTCCACAAATGAATAAATTTTAAGAGTACATGTATTGTAGAGATGATGAGCCGAGACTGATGGAAGAGGATCATTACGATACTCCTTGGGAGTTCCTCGCCAGACCCACATCCGTTCGACTCTCCACGGCCGAAGCAGTCGTGCTCGCAAAACGACCCTCAACCGCTTCGGATTCGTCTCAAGGTGAGCAACTCACTGTCTTCTCATAGAAATTCCTTTTAACGAGAGTATTTTCAATGAAAGTTTCGAGGGTACTCTAGACAAGATTGACTGAATTGTGAACACATATAGAATAATGTTTTTTCAGTTTCAGTAATGACTCACTTCCTACAAAAAATACGCGAAAATCTTCCCATGAGTTTTAGTGAATTTTTCTCCTTCAAAATCCCAGTTTTTACGAAAATAGAGTTTTGACAATGACTGATTAGTATCGAAGGTTGCTTTGTCATACAAATGACCAAAGGTGTTTACAAAAGTGTGCTCTCCGCTATATTCCGAAGCAAACCATCTCCTCATTAATTGCTGTTCATCAGGCTTTCATTCCAATTTGAAGCGAGGTTTTACCAAATTTGGCTATTCAGTCAGAATGCTGTTATGAGCACTAATCTACATGCATACAGTCGGCACCGATGGCACTGATACTTTGCGCTCCTTGTTTTGCGTTGGCGCGAATTCGGTGCGGATATGATATACCTATTAGGGTAGCACTCCAGTGGAGCATCTTCATGCTGAAGCCCATATTCTGCCTGTTAAGGAGCACTGTCAACTCCAAGCGCAGCAACTGGTTATTAATATCGTCAAGCAGCCTGATCACCCATTAAGAAGGATTATGAATCCTGTGAGAGAGAGAGATATCAGAAGGCCTTTTGCGGAGGCTCCCGAGAAAGTCAATATACAAAGATGGACGGACTCCCAATTAGATCGTCTTCGTCTTTTGCGTGCCGAGCACACCCGTTTCGTCAGGGATCACTTGAGTAGGGTGGCTGTCAACCCCATATTGGGGATCGCACCACCTGAAGTCAGCAACACCGAGATGGAACTTGGTAGGCGAGCTAGATGTTCCCTTGCCTCGTTGCGCTGCGGGCATTCACCTATGCTGATGTCATACTTGCATAGGATCGACAGCAGTAAGCCTGACGAGTGTCCGGATTGTGGTAACCCTGGCCACACTACAGCTCATCTGTTCGACTGTCCGAAGAGGCCCACCTCACTGACGACAATAGATTTGTGGTTGAATCCAACATCGGTCGCCCGTTTCTTGAACCTAGGACAAAAACCCTTCTGCGGCTGCAAAGAAGAAGAAGAAGAAGGGTATTACCTAAGATAGTACGTGCACCGAGTTCGCAGCAACGCATAATTAGGAACGCAAGGTATCAGTGCTATCCTTGCCCACTCTATGTATGAGGGACTTTTGTGATCTTTGATTGCATAATAGCCTAGTGGATAGCGTGAGATTGTTTGAGGAGTCCATTTGTTGTGTACACTTCTCACCTTCCCACCATTTCACTGTGGGAGGGGGAGAAATACCGTGTGCATCTTACTCATTGTACTTGAGCAGTCCATAGATCAGGGATGTTTTCATATAATAAGGTTAGAATCCACTCCTACGGAGTGATTGAGTCGCTGTCACATCCTTGTTGTGCTCCGACGCTTGTGCTCTGCCAACCTGAACCCCTTAGACAATTTCTGGGATATTCTAATCCGGAAAGCCTACAAAAAGGGAAGGACTTCTGGGACTTTCTTAGATGTGAAGGAAGCGACATTTAGTGCATGGGCTGAAATGTGTTTTTGACCATTTTCCTATAATGTTGACATAGCGAATACCCAACTCTGAGACGGTTTTAATATTCTATCGACTGCCGGCTTTGGTTTAATGCTATAATGTGAACGGAAACATTCTAAACTACTCAGTGCTAAAGGTTTTCCATTAATTCCAATAAGGCATTCGGAAACCACTGTTTTCCTGGAAGCCGAAACAAGGAGAGCACAGAGAGAGAGCTATGCACTTTCTAACGCCATATACATTTAGCTTAAAGGCAGTGTTCACGATGGTTTTCGCCCGCGAAATTTTCACATAAAACTACGCGTTGGCCTCTAAGTGTACCAAAATTTCGAAGAAACGGCGAGAAACGCAGTAAAACGTATTTCAGTGACATAATTCTATAACATGGACTAGTTGTCCGGTTGGATGGACATGTTCATGGTGGTTGTCACCGGTGGAAAATTGGCTCCATCGAAAATAAAAGAATATTTTATGCAAGGCAGGATTAGTTCGGGCCCCAAGGAAAGAACGGAGCAATAGAGGGTAGAGAATTGCAAGGGCGGGTCCACAAAAGATTTCGTTGTCACAACAAACAGTTCCTGTGATACTTAAGAGGCGGGTTGATACTTAAGAATTTCGTGTACTTTTGGTGTTTTTCTCAATTTCTGCGTCATTTTAGTTCTACCCGGGGCCACTTAATCAATATAGCGAACAATCTCAAAATTGAAGATTATCGTTAACACTGCCTTTGAAGACCACTGCGAAACCCTTGACCAGTTACAAAAAAGTGACGAAAATCTTATTTAGCTATCGATTACCTAAAAAGAAACTTTGCACGAACCTTCTACCATCTTCTCCTTTTCAAGCTTTTTTCGTGTTTTTAATACTTACGCGGTTTTAATTCAATTCTCAACACATCCGTGTAAAGTCGTCAAAATGAAGTTGAAAGTTTGTTCCTCTGAAAATTTTGATCTTTGATCTAGGGCTCCAATACAGGCGGACTCTCTCACTGCCGCTTGTCTTCTGCTTGTCTCCTTGCTGGGCTACCGCCTGGTAGGTAGTAGAACGCCAAAGCAGGTCAATAGGCTTGTGGTACTTGTGAAACACATTTGTCCAACATGTGGAGCCGCATACGTTAACATTACCATCTCAGACAAGACTTCTGTGCGCAGCGCAATGTTCCCGTATCAAATGGGCATCAATCACTATTCATCCTATTGCTTTTCTATAAGGCCGATCACACTTTTTCATTTGTTGTTCACCTTGGTTTCCGAAACTGTAATTGGCCACAATAAATAAATAAATAAATTGGAAAAGCTCGCGATGCCTTTATTATGATCAAGCCTTCTTCACACCGGGGTCCTCTACTAAACGGCTGACCACAAAAGTCCCACGAAACCCACCGGACTCGATGCGCTCCACGATTCGCACATAGACGCTGGTTCATTTCAAGTAAGCTCCTGTTCTCGATTATCACAGCGCGGAGCGGTGGCTTTTTGTAGGAACCTCCTTATCACTAGTTACATTTCACCGAGGCCCACCGCTCCGCTGCTGGTGATAATCGAAATCCACAGGTCACTAGGGGTTTGCCAGAGTCTATGTTTTAGTTACATATATACAAACCCACAAATGAATTTGGTGTTTTATCAAGCAATTCTATTGTAATCTGGTAGCTCAGAACTCAAAAAAGTGGACATTCAATTAGGTACATTTTTAGTTTCCCACATAATTGGGCTGCTACAGCGTTTCCCATTTCTTCGAAATCAAAAATAGCTTAATTCATTTGTTGGTGTTTGGTTAAATGCTCCAAATACATATGCTCAATGTTCAAGGAAAGAAGCGATGACATGACCTGAAATTCGAATCATTGGGAAGACCGTTGTACATACGCGCGGTATTGTATAGAAACCTCGGAAAGTAATCGAGTACACCTAACAGCGTTGAAGATTAGTACATCTAGAGCAATATTTTCGTTTTAGTTTTTTTCAACTGTTCACCTATCAGATTAGTCTTTTTGGCATGACTTTCAGGGAAAATTGTATACCCAGGGAAAACGTCGTCGGTTTCCACAGAGCGGTATAGGTGGCCTTTTCAGACTCTCCACTCCCCCACTCACCGTCATTCTCGAACCATCTGGTTCACATTGGAAATTCTCCATTGGACTCAAAACGACACTCGCTACGGGTGGAGCGACCGCGACGGGTTGACGCTAGAAATGAGGAAGAAACCCTTCTGGAGAGGAACATCGATCGTGTTGGTGCTGAGAAGCTTTTAGAAAGTCGAGGGCTGGGCGATTTTCTGCTCAGGTTCGTTCCGCAATGAGTTTGATTCGTATAAAGTAACTGATCTTGGTCTATTCCAGGTCGAGAGGAGAGGGAAGTGCAGCCTTATCCTTACGTGGTGCTTCTGGAGTCCTTCACATCAAACTCGAGCGAAGGGGTGACAAATGGGTTATTGGAGAGGGTCCATGCTTCCGTTCGATCTCATCTGCTGTACACTACTATAAGCGACATCCTCTGCCCATACGGGGATCTGATCATCTTCTGCTAAATGCATCCCTCACAAACACGGTCCGCTTATAGCAACCGCCAGATACATTCCGGTCTTCCATTTCGGATTTCGTACCCTCCCGGTCATGCCTGATTCAGGGACAGCGGCAGGGCCCTTTACATATTTCGCCTGCCGACTACCAGTGCCAGTTTTTTCTCGCCGGTCTGGTCTATACTTCGCACATTCGCTGCTTTGTTTCAGTACCCTTCTAACTTCGCCTTGTTCGTTGTTTTTACATATGTACATATTTGAGTAGAAAGTAAAGCTAATTTATACAATTCATGTGTATATCTACTGAGAAAGAACGACTGGTGAGTTTCTTTCATTCTCTTCTTGTTGCTGATATCTAAGCGGGTCTTTCCATGAATTGCAAAGCAGTTTGGGAGGGCTTTTCGCTAACATTCATAATTGAGTGCATAATACAACATGGAGCGAAACCCTCTGGTAAACTAGGATAATAGACCTGCACGGTGAGCAAAAAATTGAGAAAATGATCAAGCTTTGTTCTACAAGGAGCGCTCTCACTGCTATGTGGGTTACGCCGAGCGAGGCAGGTGTAGTTGTACATATGTGTTAGATAAGCAGTAGTGGGCTAATTTTTCATACACCCATCTTTCTTGAGGGAAGCATAGAGCACTTTTATAACCCTTTTGTTGTTTCCACTATCTTCTTTTGAAAACAGCAAGAATCAACGGACATGAATTAACGGATTTTTGAACAGAATACCTAGAAGCACATGTTAAAGTCGTTATAAGCATACCAAGTAACTCCCCCCTGGGTTTTAGGTAAAGTTTTGTTGAATATTAGGTAGTAGAAAACAATTCCCGCCCTCCGACGTGGTGATCTTCCTAAAAATTCAGCATTAGTCACTACTGAGCATCTTTGAGTGTTTTGTTTACCTTCGGCAGCAACCAGTGTTTCCCAAGTTGACTGAACATTCGAAACCCCTGAGGGCTATGCAATAGCGCTTGCGGAAAATCTCACGACGGAGCATGCTTATTTCTTTTTTGTATGGTACATATTTATAATTTTGGCCTATTCTGCCTCATCCAGCCAGTGGCAGCCACACAGGGTCAAGCAGACCGTTGTCCAGAACCTCGACGAAGCTATATACGTCCCCCCACGCTTGAAGATCAAGATTTTCGGAAAATGTTCAACTCTAACGTCCCCCAATTTCTGAAAAAAATTGTTTGACAGTTTTCACGGTGAAATTTTTCAAAAAAAGTTTTTTCAACTCAAATTTTTATTTTATTTTCTGACTACCGCACCCTGTCCTACTGATGGGCCTCGGGGCGCGTAGTTTTGACTTGCTCTTCGCAATAAAGTAACAACATGTGTGGTGAAAAAGTAATCGAAATTTTGACACTGATCGCCTCAAAATCTCATTATGGCATAACGAGTACAGAAGCTAAGGGAAAATCGAAATAGAAACCAAAAAACGCTTGATATTGTTCTTCGCTTGCGGGAAAGCCAGTGTTCACGATAATCTTAAATTTTGAAGTTATCTTCTAGATTGATTTAAGTGGCCCCCGGCCCGGGTAGAACTAAAATGACGTAGAAATTGAGAAAAACGCCCCGGAAGTACACGAAATCCCTAAGTATCACCCCGCCTCTTAAAGGCACTGTTCGCGATAAACTTCATCCTCGAATTTTTCATGACAAACGCTTTTCGTGGCTCTCAGAAGCAGAACAGCGTCAGAAAAACGGGACGAAAAGCTACTCAGGAGCCGCAAAAGGGCTTAGAAAAAAGGGCAAACCCCGCCGCTGTGGGCAAGTCCCGCCCCTTTCCGCACCTCGATGTGAACAATGGAACACGCGAAATCGTGAGTTGAGCGATGGTTTCCGATCAAAAGCCCCGTTCTTCTCTTCATTCTCAACTTCTCTCTTTACTCAGGTCAGCTCGCATACATTCGCTGCAGAAGACGGAAGTTACGAGCCTCGGACAACTCGTCCACCATTTTCCCTAGCTCAATTTTTGAGGGATCATAACTCCATTCCCAGAAGGTCTCGTACGATTCCAGAAGCATCATTGGAATCAGAATGGGACCGGTTTCAAGATAGGCAAAAAAACAGAAAAGCGATTTTCATCGCGAACAGTGTCTTTAAGTATCACAGGAAGTGTTTGTTGTGACAATGAAATTTTTGTGGACCCGTCCTTTGCAATTCTCTACTCTCTGTTGCTCCTTTCATTCCTTAGGGCTCAAACTAATCCTGCTCTGCATAAAATATTCTTCTATTTTCGATTGACCCGATTTTCCACAGGTGACAACCATCATGAACATGTTCATCTTACCGGACAACTAGTCCATGTTATAGGATAATGTTACTGAAATACGACGTTGTAATGCGTTTCTCACCGTTTTTTCGTAAGTTTGGTAGCACTTAGTGGCCAACGCATTGTTTTATGGGAAAAACTCGGGGACAAAAATCATCGTGAACACTGCAATTAAAGGCAGTGTTCACGATGAAAATCGTATTTCTGTTTTCCCGCCTATCTTGAAAACGGTCCCATGCTGATTCCAATGATGTCTCTGAAATCGTACAAGACCTGGGAACGGAGCTATGGTCCCTCAAAGACTGATCTAAGGAAACATGGTGGACGAGTTGTCCAAGGCTTATAACTTCCGTATTTTGCAGCCGATCTATGCTAGCTGACCTGAGTAAAGAGAGAAGCTGAGAACGAAGGGAAGAACGGGGCTAATGAATGGAAACCATCGCTCATCTCATGATCTCGAGCATTCATTTGTTCACGTCGGTATGCGTGTGATGCGCTTTCGGGGTTTGCCTTGCGCTCGAAATGGCAACTTCGGGCTCTTTTGGGGCTCTTCCTGGCTCGTTTTCATGCGTTCTTTCGACTTCAGCGTTACAGAGTGCCCCTCCACTACCCATTCCTAGTGGAAACTGAAACACATTTTTTATCGTGAACACTGCCTTTAAGTATCGTCCTCATCGTGATCGTGCTGCCAGCGAGAAAAAAAGTCAGGAATGCTTCCTTGAGCTGATTGGAAATTTCTGTACTGAAAGAAATCACAATGTGGATGCAGAACGTTTTCTGATTTCCAATGGATTTCAACCTCCGAGAGAGCGAAATTCTGGCGAATGTCGATCGTTATACGGGACTTGATGGAATCTCTATAACAATACCTCAATCACAAGACTTCGCGACACCTCGGTGCAAATATAGTTGGAGGGAGTCACTCAGGATTTCAAGGAGGAATGATTGATACGCTATCAGAAATCAAAGCAATTTGATGGAGTTTCTGTTAAAACAATGACTGATAAGGCTATCAGATGGCAGATATCGGCAGAATTCTTCAATTTGATCGATAAGAATTGAGTGGTCCCCTCCAACTACAGTACCGCTTTTATCCAAGGGAAAAAAATGGGCGAAAAGGGCGAAGTTGGCAACTGAAGCGTCTTCTCCAGGTTCGACTCTCGATAAACTTCGGCATCAGAACAAATGCGTCTTCCTCACGACCACAACTCGCCTCAAAGTGCTCCGTTTTCAATTTCGAAAACGCCGAAATGTACTGCATGTCGTGATCTAGTCGATCGTGTGAAAATATTTTGCGAAATTCAGGAGCAACAATATTTTTCAAGGCAAAATACATTTTCATTTTGACCATGCTTGAGATCGCGTACGGTTGTTTTTGATCGAATGAGCTCGTTATCTTGTGATCACATTATCAAATTCATAACTAACTCCTCAGGTACTCAGGACGACAGCCGGCGAAGCTTTCCCAGCTGGCCCGCTGTCTCCGTCCTCCGGCAGCCCGCTTTTGATTCGCCGGCCAGCTCAGAACTTTTTAGATAACTTGATTCCCAGCAATAACCAGCAAAATCAACTTTAATTCAACTAATTTAGCTTGCAACCACTTTATTTCAAGTAAGGATTGACTTATGTCGGAGACCATCAACTATGATTTGACTTCAAAACAACTGTAGCCCTACTTTGCGCTCAATCAGTGGGGAAAACAAGTCGAAGCTCACTTTCTCCAGCCGATTAGAGATGCTATACGGTGGAAACAAGCTTCGATTCAGCCAAATTCAGCGATACGGTATCAACAACTAGATATCAGCATAAGACTCGAGAATCGGGTAAATATCTTCAAATGGGTCGGTTGCTTTATCAATTGATGGTGATCACGTCGTAATGTGCTTATCACGTGCACGGCCGGTATAAAAGGTGCCTCATCTTGCTCGAGTCCTCAGTCGGCATTCTCATGCCAGCCCTGGAGGGTGACTTCGAGTCACTCTTCGGAGGCCAGCATATTTTTGACCGCTGGGGGGGGCGGTTTTGGCCGCGGTCTGCGGTGAGGGTGGTTCCTCACCGCTGACCGCGGCGAAGATCGCGGCCAGCTGGCAAAGGTCCGCAGGCCATCACCACCAGTACCTCAGTAGCTTGTTATACAGTTGTTCATACAGTATGGCAATTGTTGTTGGCAAGTTGGTGAGCCTCAAGTTGTTTTCAACATACAAACAACTATACCGTGGTTAGTTACGGCGACAAGCAGAAAGTTGTTTCTAAAGTTGAAATCAAGTAAACGAAAATGTTCTGAGAGCTTCATGTCGATGGCCCGCCGACCTTTACCAGATGGCCCGCGATCATTATTTGTATTATTGTTTACATCGAGCATGTCACCCCGGCCCTACGGCGGAGAAACGCCCCGCCTCGGTCCGCCGCAGTCTGCGGTGAGGAACCACCCTCCCCGCGAATCGCGGCGAAACCCCCCCCCAGCCGTGGGGATACCCCTATCCCCTCAGCGGTCAAACATATGCTGGCCTCCGGAGAGTGACTCGAAGTCACCTTCCAAGGCCGGCATTAGAATGCCGAATGAGGACTCTGGTGAGATGAGGCGCCTTTTATACCGGCTGTGCACTTGATAAGCTTGGTACGCCGTGATCATTCGTGACCATTATCAATTGTCTCTCCAACCACTCAGGTACTCAGGACGACGGCCGGCGAACCTTTCCCAGCTGGCCCGCGGTCTCCGTCCTCCGGCCGCCCGCTTTTGGTTCGCCGGCCAGCCGTATGTCGGCGGCCCGCCGACCTTTACCTGATGGCCCGCGATCACTATTTGTATTATTGTTTACCTCAAGCATGTCACCCCGGCCCCACGGCGGAGAAACGCCCTGCCTCGGTCTGCCGCAGTCTGCGGTGAGGAACCACCTCCCACGGATCACGGCGGAAACCGCCCCCCCCCCCCAGCCGTGGAGATACCCCTATCCCCTCAGCGGTCAAACATATGCTGGCCTCCGGAGAGTGACTCGAAGTCACCTTCCAAGGCCGGCATTAGAATGCCGATTGAAGACTCTAGTGAGATGAGACACCTTTTATACCGGCTGTGCACGTGATAAGCACGTTACGACGTGATCATTCGTGATCATTATCAATTGAAGATGGCGTGACGTGTTTTGTGGCTCGCGGGCGAGCCAATATCCGCGCTGCGTGTGCGTCGCATGCAGCATGGTTCGCCGCTGGCCGACACCCTCGAAATGTGGGGCGCCGGCCGTCGTTTTCGGCATAGAGGTTCGCCGGCCGTCGCCCTGAGTCCATCTTAAAAAAGCGTTTTCATAAGTAAGTTTCGATTTTGTCTTATACAGTTAGATAGATTGTGGCACGATGAACATGTTGGTTCTTTCGAAATTGAAAACGGAGCACTTTCAGGTGAGTTGTGGTCGAAAGACGCTTTAGTTGCCCACTTTGCCCATTTTTTCCCCTTGGATAGCAGCGGTATAGTAGATTTGAATGTTGTTTGCGGGCTCGACCTCCCGGCGGCGCGTGAATCCCTTGCATGGGTGGGCAAGCCTTCACAGGTTCAGAAAAATTAGATTTCCAGTTACTATTGTTCAGCTTGCGGTTTCTGTGGTTTCCGCGCTCCAAAGCCAAACCGAGGTAACTTGGTTTGGCTTTGGAGCGCGGTATTTTTCGACGGCTCGCCGCAGTGCAATTTTTTATATTGCCCTTGAATGCCTTAAGTTGCGGAGTTTCGGGGTGATCTTACCGTAATTTGTAGAGGATAGGCCAAGCATAAAAATAACACCTTTGGGATCTCAGGATTGGCTTTTTTAAACAAAAATCAGCGTTGTCCAACTTCAGCCAAAGACGCCGTGTAGACAACGGTTTCGGACAACGGTGAAACGTGTTTTAGGCGCTTTTCTTCGTAATTTCGCAGTTATGGGAGGGGTGTTAGATACCAGTTTGTATAATTAGGTCCGTGGCCTGTGTCTTTCAGAAAAAACGTTTAAAGGCAGTGTTCACGATAAATTTCACTTCCGATATCTCCACGGTTTACGGAAGGTCTTGTGCCCTATATAGCAAGGCATGCTCAGAAAGGACACGAAAGACGCGTTTCTGAGCGAGAATGGGCCCTCTCTTGTTTACGTTGATTTTTGAGCGTGGAGGAATTGACCGCTAGAAGGATGATACCTATCAGTGCAATGAAGCGATCTGCTAACTTATCAGCACTTCACTGACTTGATCATTCCTATAATCTGATTCTTCATTTGTTCCTTTCGAGGGGCGGATCTGGTGCAATGGGCGTGTCTGGGGCACCAAAACGCTTGTTTGCAGCCGTTATTTTGCACCTCCTGGCTCGTTTTCTACCGTTCCTTTGGCACTGGGAGCCTAGGATCCTTCTCCCCTATCATTTTACTGTGGAAAATCAACGAGGATGATCATCGTGAACACTGCCTTTAAATTCAAACCGGGGCTGGCGCGGCGGTTTAATTCTCAGAGATTGAGATTTAAACCGCCACGCCAGCCGCGGTTCGAATTTACACGTTTTTTGTTGAGGAAACAGGCCGCGGATCTAACCATAAGAAATTTCATGAAGATTCTGAATCTTTTGTCAGAATTCTGAAAATCTGAAATTTTAGGGGGACATACGTTGTCCAATTTACGAAGTGAAGAATTAAGCCGGTAATAGGTCCAATTAATGAATGTATTTCGTCTAAAAGTTTGTGCTATGAGCTGAAAATTTGGCTACTGCCTAAAATACGGCTGTTACATCGGTATTTATATATACTTTCCTCACATGTACTAGTGTGGAATTTCCACGAAATTTTCACGTCCCCTCCAAAAAAAATTCTAAATTTCGAAAGTTTTTACATTCCCCTCGTTGTCCAGCTGGAAAACGTCCGCCTGAAATTGCAGCCACAGAACCTTGAAATTAGATATACGGGCAAGCCCTACTCAAAAAAAAATGGTAGTATAGAGCTGTCTCTGTCAAAAAAAGTCTGTGTCTCTCTCTGTCTCTAGCTGTCAAAAAAAATGTCAAGTATCGAAATTTTTTTTTTCGAAAATTCGATTTTTGTGATTTATATCGATTCCTGGAAGACGGATCGGAACTGTATCCGATAATGGAGTAATGAAGGGCGACGCCCACTGATTTTTGGTCATAGATTGGAGACTTTGAATTTCTATAAATCTGGCAAGGGCTTGAAATTCCCCTTGATTTTCCTCAAAAGGGTGAAACCAAAGATGTGCGGGAGAAGATTTTTACCACCAAAAAGGGGGTAGGCGGATATTTTCGCACAGCCCTCATTGGAACCTTCGTATGCGCAAAATTTTGACGGGGCTGCGTTTTTCCTCTTCTCGAAATGCTGCAACAAACTCCAAAAGGTCAATAATTTTACATGGAGATAGCCACTATATTTCACCTTGAATTTTCGCAGCTGAAACAGGTTGATAAGATCGAAAAAGCGAGGTTGCGAGTTCACTAAAATGAAAAAAGTCGATAAGCAGACCTTCCGCTGGGCGATATTATCGGGCTCCAATCGGAATAAATGTCCTATCAACTTCGGCAGCTCTAGCGGATTACCCCTATACAAATAGAAGCACTCAAAATTTCCCATTCCTCAACGTGGAAAGATCCAAAAGATTGAAAAACATATTCGCATCTCTGAACAGTACCCGTGGTCGAAAGATCAACAGTGAAAATTCTCAAATTCGGCAAAGTCAGATGGCTGGAAACTGTTGCTACAACCTAATATCTTACAACATTTGTAGATAACGCTGATGACCATACAAATTACAGGGTCAGGGGCCCTCTACACACCGAGGGAGGAGTTGTCCAGTTTTTGCAGTTTGAAACGTCACGCTACGCAATGCAAGCACAGTGGTCCCGAGTGGAAAGAAAGCCGCAAAAAACGGGACAACTCCTTCCTCGGTGTGTAAAGAGCCTCTCTTCCCAAATTGCCCAGACCGGGAACGATGTAAAAAGGGAGCAAAGACAAGAGCGTAGCAGGAGTAAGCCTTATAGCAATATTAGCACTATTACTATTACATACTACAACATAGCAACATACTACACAACATTCCTCTATTTCGGAACCAAATTTACTTTGTTCCTTCGCGTACTTGTGAGGAGCTAGGGGAAGGACAGAGAGAAATTGTGGTGGGAGAAAGAGACGCTGCATACACGCGCACGCAATCGACGGAAATGATTTTCGTTCACTCGAAATGGAGGATACGTGTTTAGATTAGAGGAAGAAACCCCTCTGACCACCAAAACTAATACATGTAGCTACATAGCATTTGTTTCGCTAACAAAGCTAGATACATAAAGATCAAGAGAATTAGATACCTTTCACACCCGAAGAGGAGCATGCTAAGCTCTATAGCATCTGACAGAGTGAGTAACTCACCATATCGTTGAACACGAATAAAAGCAAGACACATCTGGGATCGGAATGTGAAACGCGGTCGGGCAACAGAAATCATAGGAAATCGTGTTAGAAAAGGAAACTCAAAGCTGGAATGTTGGTGAAACTGAATTAGAACTTCCAGCTACGCCACATCCGTTTGACATGGCTGTGCTATAAGGAGAAAAAAGACTGGAAAGTCAATGGACAACTACGCAATGGCGAAACACATCACGGAAAACCGTGCCAGAAACAGATTCGTCAACTAAATAAATCTTGAGGCGCTCAATTATTCCTACGTCAAACAACTTATCTAGATAATGAACAACTCTGATTAAAGAAACTCTCTGTCCACTGGCATTTAGACCTCTCGAGTTCTACTACATACAATAATATTATATCGTGATAGTGAAATGAAATCACCCACATAAAATTATCAATTTCGGATTGACTCGAAATCCGGTCGGATGTGAGAATACGAAATCTAAAATACCTGAGATCCTGTCAAGTGAGAATTGGAGATTTCGATTAGTCGATCGGATTACCGGATTACAACCGGACAGAAACGGATAATCGATCGGATAAAAATCGAGTAAAAACAGAGATGGAGACTGCTGGGGCATGTAGAGTCCATTCGAAAGAGACTGTCCGCCCACGCGGTCGGCGCGCGTGCCTAGCGCTCGTCGCGAAGGTTTGTTTCGGACGTGTAAGTCCATCAGCAGAAGTATTAGATGAACATGAATAACATCTCAGCCAGCAGTTTGCAAACTTGAGAAGACTCGTCCTAAAAATGCCCCCGAAATGGATGCTTGACATGCACTCCGGCAATATGTGGATTGAATCCACACCGCGGGTGTGGCTAAGGGGTTGGGCAGAGTGCCAACAGGGCACGGCGCGGCATGATGATGGAGAACCGTATTGATAGATCGCGGCGATCTATCAATACGGCTCTCCATCATCAGGCCTCGCCGCGCCTTTTTGGCACTCTGCTCGACCCCTAAAGAGCAGTTCGGCTGGCACACGCGTCGCGCGCGACGGAAAAACGCTGAGTGAGCGCGTCGTCCTTGGGCCGCGTTAACCGAGGGCTCTCAAAAAAGCAGTTGTTGTTCCCCTTTATATTTTTTTCATGTTGTTATTGTGTCAGACGTAGGGTCGGCGTCGGAATCAATATAGTCATCTCCCATTCCACTCCGAGAAGCAAACCAAAAAACTCTTCAAAAAACTTGTATAAAAGTGCGAATTCTACTGGAACGATGTCATGAGAAGCATTGCGTCTAAAAAAAACACATTATAAACAAAAAAAACATGAAAAAATGATAAAGGGGAACGGCTTAAATGGAACAACTACTAGTTTTTTTTTCGAGGGCCCTCGGTTAACGCGCCCCAAGGACGACGCGCGCGGCGAGAGTTTTTCCGTCCCGCGCGTCGCGCGTGCCATCCGAACTGCTCCTTACAAGGGAACCACAATTAGCCATAGTAACCATTCGGAGTGAGATGTATACACGATTGTAGGTCCAGGTAAGGTAGTAAACATATATCAATACTAGCTGCCTAGACCTCCACAGAGCGCTGTGACCCGCCGAAGTTTGCTCCCCGCAGAAGAGGGGACACGTCTACGCGGGGTAATCATTCCACGGTGTGGCAGCCGTGGTATAGTGCAAGAGCTCTCGCTTCGTGAATGAGCTATGGAGGGTTCGATCCCCGAGCCGAGCGAAATTTTTGCATTTTTAGTTTTCTTCTCAGAATTTAATGATTTTCTTACCTTCGACATTTTTAGCACTTTCGCACATATAATCAGGTTTCGGAAACACAATTTTAGACACATTCTCTCGACGCATTCTGTTGCATTGATGGAAGAATTGCGTTGTTTTCTCGTCGTTTGGCGTTGAAAATGGAGAGCGAAAATTCATTTTAACACTAATGGAACGATACGAAAAAATGGGAAAAGCACAAATGATGTTCACAAACGGCGCATCGAATAAAAACCGTACACTGACATCCGCCCTCGAAACAGTCTGCGGCCTCAAGCCGGAATGGGTATTCTCCTGGAGTGTCAAACTGACCTGGACGCTCGTCTACGTACCCTGCCATATGCCAAGAGTACTTGAGGAAATTCACAATTCTCGGCGCACAAAACATTCTGTAGACTTGCGAAATCACCATGAGAATGTTGTCTCTTTGTGCTACATTGAAATCGATGTCGTTAACGAGTATATGTGCTCGGATTCTCTTCATGACATTCTTCAATGGCCCGAAAAAGAAGACGTCGAGAGGTTGAATCATCGACGTTGCACCAGGAGGGATGTTCCGTACAACTACGCGATGGCCTAAACTAGGTTTGCATGAGTGGAATTTACCTACAGGACTAGAGTGAATTAATTACTTTCGGGAACTGCTTTGTTTATGGTCTCGACATCACGAAATGACGACCACGAGTCCACAATGAGATATGTCTCACGAGGTCCTCCAGGTACAAATACGCAGCTCCTCAACCACTCCACCATGTGATTTTTCGTCATTATGTGAGTCGTACCAGCACGAACAACGAGGTTTGGACACTCAAAGTGACCTCGACGAGGCAAAACTCCGTTTCTTTCCTGCAGAAGGACAAACAGCTTGTCTCCAAGTCTGCCATCGGCGTAGACTAGTGGCAACACTGTGTAGGAGTGCGTGGTTGCCGCTTTGCTATCCACTATTCTTTCAACCTATAGAGCCAGATGACGGTTATTTGGCTTATTGAAGGGGGTAATCAAAGCAATAGCTATTATTCACCTTTTTAGAACCGGCTGGTGCCAGACTTCGAGCCGTGGTCATTTCTTTCGCAAAGCCGGATTGGTCCCCATTACAAAAACAGGCCAAAGGAAGCGTTCTCATGTCGATTTTCACGGATTCCACGAACTCTCTTGCCTGCATTTCTATATCTTATGTCTCACCATATGTGTCTCACCTGACACCATATATGTCTCACCTGACTAGAGTCACTTAAACGTTCTATTGTGGGTGCAAGTGCTCCAACAGAGATAAAAAGTTTTTCTCTCCATTTTCAATGCCAAACGAAGAGAAAACAACGCAATTCTTCCATCAAGGCAACAGAATGCGTCGAGAGAATGTGTCTAAAATTGTATTTCCGAAACCTGATTATATGTGCGAAAGTGCTAAAAATGTCGAAGGTAAGAAAATCATTAAATTCCGAGGAGAAAACTAAAAATGCAAAAATTTCGCACGGCTCGGTGATCGAGCCCTCCATAGCTCATTCACGAAGCGAGAGCTCTACCACTATACCACGGCTGCCACACCGTGGAATGATTACCCCGCGTAGACGTGTCCCCTCTTCTGTGGGGAGCAAACTTCGGCGGGTCACAGCGCTCTCTGTGGGAGGTCTAGGCAGCTAGTATTGATATATGTTTACTACCTTACCTGGACCTACAATCGTGTATACATCTCACTCTGAATGGTTACTATGGCTAATTGTGGTTCCCTTGTTAGCCACACCCGCGGAGTGGGATCGATCCACATGGCCATTCCGACCACGTACACGGACAGTTTCATTCGGACACACTTTGCCGCTCTGATGAGAGATTCTGCGTTGCTTAAAGGCAGTGTTCACGCTGACTTTCATCCCCGAGTTTTTGACATAAAACAATGTGTTGGCCTCCAAGTGTTACCAAAATTACGAAGAAATGGCTTTAAACGCACTAAAACGTCTTATTCAGTGACATTATTCTCTGGCCTGGACTAGTTGTCCGATTGGATGAACATGTTCACGGTGGATGTCACTGGTTAAAAATGGGGCTAATCAAAAATGGAAGAATATTTTAGGCAAAGCAGGATTATCTAGGGCCCTAAGGAAAGAACGGAGCAATAGAGAGTAGAGAATTGCACAGGACGGGTCCACAAAAGATTTCGTTGTCACAACAAACACTTCCTGTGATACTTAAGAGGCGGGGTAATACTTAAGGATTTCGTGTACTTCTGGCGCGTTTTTCTCAATTTCTGCATGATTTTAGTTCTATCCGGGGGCCTCTTAATCGATATAGCTAGGTATCTCACAATTGAATATTATCGTGAACACTGCCTTTAAAAGAAAGAGCTCTCGATGCTGACATTTAAGATGCCCCTGGCAACCCAGACGGGTGAGGTGAATGCAGTGCCAGCTGCTCACTGCTAGACCTCCCTGGATGAGACACTAGTGACTCCCCTGAAGACCCTAAATTGCTGAAAACGAAGCGTGATCTCTGAGGCTCCCGTCAGAGCTGGGGTGCGTTCCAAGAACATTCCCATGACAAAACGCGTCCATGGAAACTTAGCCACGGCGACGTGGAAGCAATTATCAATTACAATTCGTGGCCCTGGGAAACAAGTTTGGTCATGGAAAGGCTATTTGCCCTTCCACGGCATCGTAGAAACATTCTTGGAACGCACTCCTGGCCGATTGGTCGAGTCCCACCCGGTCGACACGCATCAGGCAAGTGGAGAATGGGGTGCAGAAAATGCACCTGATGAGTCCGACCGCGCCCGTACGTAGCCCACCCGGTTGATATTACCTCTCGCACGCAAACCCAGCTGAAGAAAATGCATCCGCTTCTTCCGAAAGCGTCCCGCAGTTCTATATTGTCAATGATTATCTAACGGGTAGGAGTATGCCGGAGTCAGACGGACTCGGACTGTTTTTCGACCAACTGTGACGGGGACCTAATTGGCTCTCGTCACGGTCCGCGGCAAGTGCCATCCATCGCTGGGTATCGCGAAGAGATTAATAGCAGATTAGTGAAGATTTCCTTTAGTATAAGGTTAGGTTTGTAACTGCATTGCGGATCGATGCGATGACATGCTTTAAATACTTACGATGCGATTCCCTTCGATACTCGCCAATGTCAATTAAGAAAAATACTTCATTGTCGGTTCCGTTTTTTTGTGCCACTGAATATTAATCGGTAACTGGAATGGAATGTTATTAAATATAGAATAGATCAGAATAATTTCAGATATGAAATGTTTCGCCCCTGTCTTCAGACAATTCATATCTCTAGCTACCCCGGGGCTCTTCAGCGAAGAAGGTAGCTAGGAGTTTTTATTTCAATTATTATACGCACAAACGGTAGAATGGTATTATTGTACAAATCAAATGTTTAGTTCATTTTGTGAATTCCATTGATGCAAAATCTGACATGGGCTTTCGTGTTGTTATCCTCCGAGAGATCGTCAATCTAGGAACAAAGTTCCAGGGACTCCCCCTCATCCTTGGGTAACTATTAATTCCAAACTAGCTAGTGATTTTAATTTCAATTTAGTTTTGATTTTTGATTGGAACTCCAAGAATATGTTGAGGAAAAGTGTGAAAATAGAGGCGCACATAAATGGATAGAAAGAAAGAAAAAAGAGAAAAAAGAAAGGAGGAAAAAAGGAAGGAGGGAAAGAAGAAAAGAAAGAAGATAAAAAAGGAAAGAACGAAGGAAAGAAGGGAAAGAGGAATAAAGAAGCAAAGTCCAGCAAAAAAAGGAAGGATGAAAAAACATTTAGATGAATGAAAAAGAGAGAAAGAAGAATGGGAGAAGAAGAAGAAGAGGGAATGGAGAGAGAAAGAAAGAAGGAGGAAGAGCGAGAAAAGACGGTGTAAAATAAGGGAACGCAAAGAGAGAAGAATGTGAGGGGGAAAAAAAGGAATTGAACGGAAAAGGAAGATGGAAAGGAAGAAATTGGAGAAAAGAGGTGAAGTCTAAAGAGAAAGAAAGAGGGAGGAAGGAAGAGAGGAAAAGAGAATAATAGATGTTAAAATTTTGCACTCACCATCAATGGGAAATAAGCTCCACAAGTATATGTGAAGCAGCCACCAAAAACTCCATGAGATAGAAAAATGAACTATACTTGTTTAGCTTCTCCACTATTACTCTGATACTTTTGATAGTAAATCAATACAGTAAATCAAGTCATCGCGCCGCGACGGAAGTGTGAACCCGGGCTTATAGATAGGCCTACAGGCGGCTTCGTGACGCTATGGTGCTTCAACCGATTTTTTAGGGCTTCACGTGGCCCACAATAGCTCCGCAATTGTGCTTTGACGGTCAGAAAAGTTTCCTGAGGTCTAGGTATGTATACCTGGGCTCCGGCGTATTTTGTGGGGAGATACACTCCAGCGGCTTCCAGGGTATACACACTCAATCGCCGCCATAGGGGAAAGGTTCTCTGGCAGTATTCCGGTGATTTAGTGTGGTCTGTTAGGCTTGGTCAATCAACAACAGGTGGCGCTTTGGGTCCCTATCCTTATTGCAAGGACAATTGTGAAAATAAAAACAAAACTCAGTCTCAAATAATAAACGCTCACATCTGCACTCAAAGGTGACACGGCATTACACAGTCGAAAATATAAAAAGTTCAGCACGAGAAAACGCAAGAACTCAAAGTTAAAAAGCGGTATTCCTACTGTTTTTCAGCGTTTCCAGCTGTACATCTGTCCGAAACTCCGTATATCGCTTCACATTTTCGTATCACACATTATTTATTCTATTCATTTTAGAAACAACGTTTTAGCCGCTATGTGATGAATGCTGAGTTTTTGCTCAGATTATTATATTATATGTTATGAGCCCAAATTGACAGCTACGCTAGAAAGAAGCGCGAAAAAATGCCTCAAACCACGTTTTCCCTGGAATCTTTATTACTTTTGATACGTTTCATTTCTCAAAACGGAATGGTCGAGACCTGGGAGAGCGCGTGTCCACGCTGTTCACACCAGCCATGAACATGATTTTTTGTCGCGACCCCAAAAAACGGATTCCATCTATAGCTAAGATGCTTGCTAGCTTGTGGCCAAAGACTCCATGACTCCTTACGTACGGATCCTAAGGTGTTATGGACCAGAGGCCTTAGTGTGCCGGACGGCGACACCTTTATGCAATGTATGGGATACTTTCGCGATATAGTTGCACACTATATCGCTCGAACGTTCCCTGTGTACACTCAAACGTCTGCTGTGTTCAGTAGAAGCAGGGGCACCAACTAGCAGGTACCAACAGACTTGTATACACACCCCCTATAGCTGAGATATCAGTACTAAATACAACTTGAAATGCTCGTGAGCAAACAATATGAACGTAATAATTCTTTTGTAAGTGCTCACTCACAATGAAAATCCCAGTTCTGAAGCCCACTGAATCGAGTGGGCGTGGAGCGCGTGGTCCATCGCATCGATTAGCGATGGAGCGCACGGCTCAAAGTGTTAAAAGCAATCTGTAGGATGATCTTCAACCTCGAAATAGTTTGCTAGAACGATCATTTGGCTCGGTTAGAACCAAAACGAAGAGAAAATGGGAAAACCGCATCAGAAGCACACGAGATGCAGTAGTCTCACTTCGCCAAAGTGTTCTTATTGAAGCTGTTTGTTGGGACGCTGAAATCTTCTTTGTACTTGCCCTAATATATTCCCAAATCTCTGTTGCTCCATTCTTTCCTTTGGATCCAATTTCAATACCCGCGCTAAGTTTTGTAAAAACGGGGAGCACCTGGCAAACATGGCAAAAAAACCGTCCGAAGACTTTTCTGCAATCTGAAAACGCTATAATATTCACAGATCAAATTGCTGCTTAAAGGCAGTGTTCACGATAAATTTCACTTCCGATATCTCCACGGCTTACGGAAGGTCTGGTGCCCTATGTAACAAGGCATGCTTAAAAAGCACACGAAAGACGCGTTTTTGAGCCAAAATAGGCCCTCCCTTGTTTACGTTGATTTTTGAGCGTGGAGGAATTGACCGCTAGAAAGATGATACCTATCAGTGCAATGAAGCGATCAGCTCACTTATCAGCACTTCCTTGACTTGATCATTCTTGTAATCTGAGTCTTCATTTCTTCATTCCGAGGGGAGGATCTGGGGCCCGGGGCGTGTCTGGGGCACCAAAACGCTTGCTTGCAGCCGTTATTTTGCCGCTCCTGGCTCGTTTTCTACCGCTCTTTCGACACTGGGAGCCTAGGATCCTTCTCGCCTATCATCTCACTGCAGAAAGTCAACGAGGATGATCATCGTCTACGCTGCCTTTAATTATGTGACTTGTGTGCCAAAGTTCCCTGGAATCGCTTTGTTTTTGGAGGAAATAGTTTTTGCAATCATTTTTCAAAAATGTCGCGCGCGGCGAAGTGCGGCGAAACTTTGAGCAGTATTTGAACAAGTGATGGAAGAGCAATCTGTATGCTTGCTTCATCAATTAGGTGCACGTGAGAGAATCTCAAGGGTAATGTTGGTTGAATTTTCGAAATCCTTCATTTAAAGGCAGTGTCCACGATAAAAACCATGTCTGTTTTTTTGGTGGAGATCGGCAGCTGCAGAGCTTAGCGCAACCCTAACGTTGAAAAAACTAAGAAAAATTAGCTCGGAACAGTCCCCTACGGGCCCAAAGTTGGACACCCGTCAGCTCGTCAACCCCAGATTCACTTTCCACGCCCTCCGACGTGAAGAAATGAAAGCTCGAGATCGTGAGATGAGCGATGATTTCAGGTCATTAGCCCCGTTCTTCCCTTCATTCTCAAGTTCTCTCCTTACTCAGGTCAGCTCGCATACATCAGCTGCAAAAGATGGAAGTTACGAGCCTCGGACAACTCGTCCACCATGTTTCCTTAGCTCAATTTTTGAGGGACCATAACTCCGTTCCTAGAAGGTCTTGTACGATTCCAAAAACATCATTGGAATCAGCATGGGACCGTCTTCAAGATAGTTAAAAAAGCAGAAAAACGATTTTTATCGTGAACACTGCCTTTAAAGGCAGTGTCCACGATAAAAACCATTTCTGATTTTCTGGTGGAAATCGACAGGTTCGGGGTCTACCTGCAACCCTAACGTTGAAAAAACTAAAAAAATGAGCTCGGAACGGTCCCCTACGGCCCCAAAGTTGGACACCCGTCAGCTCGTCACCCCCAGATGCACATTCCACGCCCACCGTCGTGAACAAATGAATGCTCGAAATTGTGAGATGAGCGATGGTTTCCTATCAATAACCCCGTTCTTCCCTTTATTCCCAACTTCTCTCTCTACTCAGGTCAGCTCGCATACATCGGCTGCAAAAGACGGAAGTTACAAGCCTCGGACAACTCGTCCACCATGCTTCCCTAGCTCAATTTTTGAGGGACCATAACTCCGTTCCTAGAAGGTCTTGTACGATTCCAAAAACATCATTGAAATCAGCATGGGACCGTCTTCAAGATAGGCGGAAAAGCAGAAAAACGATTCTTATCGTGAACACTGCCTTTAAGAGTCCAGGGTTTTCGCAGCAAAACCCCGACTTTTCAGGTAGTTCTCAAGCGTGTTTGATGAAGGATTTCGAAAATTCAACCAGAACAACCCTTGGAGTTCTCTCACCTGCACCTAATTTATGAAGAAAGCATACAGATTGCTATCCCATTACTTGCACAGATACTGCTTAAAGTTTTGCCGCACTTCGCCGCGCGCGACGTTTTTGAAAAACGATTGCAAATACTATTTAAATCAAAAACAAATCGATTTTAGGGAACTTCGGCCTATATGTCACATAATTAGGTAGCAATTTGATCTGTGAATATGATAGCGTTTTCACAATTTGAAGAAGTTCTAAAAACGTTTATTACACAAGTTCTAAAAATGAGGCTCCAGAAGTTTTCAAACGACTGCAAAAGCTCGACGGCTAGCTTTCGGTGCGTAGCACCTTCTTCAGACCTGAAAGAAAACATGTCAATATTGCGCTTCGCGATGTTGAATCTATTTGGCTAACCAGAGTCTGCTTTGTGGTACGGATCGAAGATGGGCGAAACCACGAGCCGCTTACAGACACAATAAAGAAGACAGCAAATTACGTGCTTAAAGGCAGCATACACGCTCGCAAGCATAGTCGAGATAACAGCATAGATAGGTCCGCACGGCCCGTACTATGTCGTCAACGGCGTTTGAAGCGCTGAAAACTGTCCAGGATGACAATATTCGACACTGTTTGAGCACACTTGCCTTCCACGCCCGTATTTTCACACCCCTTCGAGTAACAGAATGAGAATCGATACTTGTGAAAACGTGTGATAATTGAGAGTGATAGCTCTATCAAATGGGAGTGCACGAGAGAAATAGCTTGGTTTACTTGAGTATAACATGTCTGCATACCTATTGACTCTCGTCCACTTTCGAGAATGCCGTTCTACTTTGGCTGACCTCTTGAAATGGAGGATTTTATCAGTGCACAAACATGTTATATTGAGGTAAATCGGGTTTTTTCTCTAATGCACTCCCTTTTTATAGTGCTATCATTCTAAGTTATCACATGTTTTCTCAAGTTTCGATTCTCATTCTCGTACTCGAATGGGAGTGAAAATACGGGCGTGCGAGACAGGATTGCTCAAACATTGTCAAATATTGTCATCCTGGACAATTTTCAGCGCTTCAAACGTCGTTGACGACATAGTACGGGCTGTGCGGACCTATCTATGCTGTTATCTCGACTATGCTTGCGAGCGTGTATGCTGCCTTTAAATAGCAGTTGCCCAGCGATTAGGAGTCTCGGGTGATAAACGCTTTATCTCCAGAGCCTCTAGAATTTTCCGCTCGGACGGTCGAAAACATCCTTAGCGATAATGGATACACAACGAGACATCCGCAAACGTGAAAGCCACATGCTACTCCGGACGGCATTGCTTTAGTAATGCCATATTTGAATGAAAATTCAGCTAGAGAAGTGAATACGGTTGTGAGAAATTCATCGCTCCCGATCAAGCTCGTATTCAGACGACCACCAAATCTCAAGCAGCTGCTTACAGCGTCAAGGCCTTATGAGGAAAGATGTGGCCGATTAGGGTGTGAGTATTGCACCAGCAGTCAGATATGTCAACTGAAGGGAACAGTTTATCTTGTGGAATGTCGAGGGTGCGGAGAGAAGTACGTCGGAGAAACTATGAGGTCCTTGCACAAACGGATGGATGAACACCGCAGGGCACTTAAGGTGCGTCCGAATCAGAATGGCGGCTCATGCGGCCGGCGTGCTTGGCAGGCGGCCGTCGCGTTCGCCGCTCTCGGACGAGCATGCGAAAAGTCCCCATCGCCATCGACTACGAACGGGGCCGGCACCGGCTGGCAGCAAGCACTACGCCGATCAATCAGCTCTGTAGAGGGGAGGGGGGACGGCGAAGCGGTTGTTTTTCAAAAATTTCAACCATTAAAATAACGATATCACTCTAAAAACCGCACCACTTCTATGAGAGTGATACAGAAAAGTGCGAGTAGAGGGGAAATGAAGGCTAGAAATCCGGCGTCATATCCACTTAGCAGTTTCTCTAAACACCGAACACACGGGGTGTGTATTATACTTGGGCCGAATCGAATGATCGAATCATCATCCGATTGAAAAAAGTCGACTTCGATTAAATCGACTAAGTCGACTATTCGAAAAGTGGAAAATCCGGCTAAATCGAAAAGTCGATCATTCGAAAAAGAGCGATTTTCGGATAGGTCGAGATGTCGATCATTCGAAAAAGGGCGATTTTCGGATAAGTCGAGAAGTCGATCATTCGAAAGAGGGCGATTTTCAGATAAGTCGAGAAGTCGATAATTCGAAAAGAGTAATATCCGACTTATTCGAAATTTTTGCCCCTTTCAAGAGTACCTGGTATACTTGTTATCCGAAGATAATTCTTCGGATAATGGATCGATTCAGATGTTGCCGATTTTAAATTTTCCGGATCTTGGTTCAATTCAGATATTGCGTTTTTTCAAATTTTCGGATAATGGATCGATTCAGATAATGCCATGTTTTCAATGATTAGGATACGGATATCCGGTCGGATAATTTCGGATAACTTCGGCTATTTTCGGAACCAAGTTCAATTGAGGCAAAACGGTAAAAAATGAACCAGGTACTCAAGGCGAGCCTCTGAAAACATCCATAATTGAAGAAACAGAAGTACTTCATTGCATTGGCAGCATGTTCACATGCGAACATCAATCTTCAGAAATGCATATTAATAAAAATATGAGAACAAATCTTCAATTACTCTATCGTCGTTGGGAGACACATTATTATCCATAGAAAGGTTTTTCAGAGCAACTGGCTAGTGAAAAGTATGCAAAGCAACTATACAAAAAACTTCAGTGGGAGTGTGCAGGACACCACAGAAAATGTGCAGGACATCAGTGGGAGTGTGCAGGACGTGATAGAAAGTGTGCTGGACACTAGTGGGAGTGTGCAGGACGTCATAGAAAGTGTGCAGGACATAGGTGGGAGTGTGCAGGACTTTTGGGGAATGTGCAGGACGTCATAGAAAGTGTGCAGGATATCAGTGGGAATGTGCAGGACACCACAGAAAGTGTGCCCGACTTTAGGGGGAGTGTGCAGGACGTCATAGAAAGTGTCCAGGACTTTAGTTGGAGTGTGCAGGGCTTCAGTGGTAGTGTGCAGGACGTGATAGAAAGCGTGCAGGACTTCAGTGGGAGTGTGCAGGACTTTAGAGGGATTGTGCAGGACTTTAGTGGGAGTGTGCAGGACGTGATAGAAAGTGTGCAGGACACCAGTGGGAGTGTGCAGGACGTGATAAAAAGTGGGCAGGACACCAGTGGGAGTGTGCAGGACGTCATAGAAAGTGCGCAGGATATCAGTGGGAGTGTGCAGGACACCACAGAAAGTGTGCAGGACATCAGTGGGAGTGTGCAGGACGTGATAGAAAGTGTGCAGGACACCAGTGGGAGTGTGCAGGGCGTCATAGAAAGTGCACAGGACATCAGCAGGAGTGTGCCGGGCTTTAGGGGGAGCGTCCAGGACGTCATGAAAAGTGTGCAGGACTCTAGTGGGAGTGCGCAGATGGGCAGAAACAGATACCTGGCAACAACCCGCACGCCTTTCTGCAGCGTGCTGTCTGGTGCTGCGCAGAGGCATCAAACTTCTGCAAACTCTCCGAGCTGTCCTGTACGAGTATTGGGATAACAACATCATATATTTGGATTCTCGGACCGGGCATTGCATTTGTCCATCTACACTGGGCACGGATCGCACTCGTACTTTGCGATTCTTATTGCGCGTTGGCGCAAACTCGGTGCACGTATATTATAACACATCAGTGTGATCCGTGCAGTATCAGTGCGATGCGTACAGACTGTATATCGATGAATGCAATTCCCGGTCCGAGAATCTAGGAAAAATGACATTCTGATCCCAATACTCGTACAGGACAGCTCGGAGAGTGTGCACAAGTCTGCTGCCGCTGCGATTTACTGGACAGCACGCAGCAGAAAGGCGTGCAGCTTGTTATTCAGGTTCCTGTTGCTGTTCATCTGCACACTCCCACTGAAGTCCTGCACATTTTCTATCACGTCCTGCACACTCCCACTGAAGCCCTGCACACTTTCTATGACGTCCTGCACACTCCCACTAAAGTCCTGCACACTCCCCCTGAAGTCCTGCACACTCCCACTGGAGTCTTGCACACTTTCTGTCACGTCCTGCATACTTCCACTGGTGTCCTGCACACTTTCTATCACGTCCTGCACACTCCCCCTAAAGTCCTGCACACTCCCACTGAAGTCCTGCACACTCCCACTAAAGTCCTGCAGTTTTTCTATCACGTCCTGCACACTCCCACTAAAGTCCTGCACACTTTCTATGACGTCCTGCACACTCCGCTCAAGTCCTGCTCACTCCCACTGAAGTCCTGCACACTCCCACTGAAGTCCTGCACACTTTCTATCACGTCCTGCATACTTCCACTGGTGTCCTGCACTTTTTCTATCACGTCCTGCACACTCCCAAAGAAGTTCTGCACACTTTCTATCACGTCCTGCACACTCCCACTGGTGTCCTGCACACTTTCTATCACGTCCTGCAAACTCCCACTGAAGTCCTGCGCACCTTCTATGACGTCCTGCACAATTCCCCGAAGTCCTGCTCACTCCATGCAACAGTATCCACTCCGTACGGTGGCCAGAAATCTACTTCTGAAGTCTTGTCGCATTGTACGGAGCATTCACCTTCCCAAACAGAAGGCGCAATTACTGAGTGCAAACCTCTCTCAGAAAGTGGACGAAATCCATCCCCTTCAATACTATAAAGATCCCTCTGCGTCCCTACCCGTGATGTCAGATGGTCCTCGCACGATTGGCCTGTTTCTAGGGAAATCCGTAATATCAGCAACAAAAATCGCTGATTTCAGCGATTTTTTCGCGGATTTCTGCGATTTTTTCGCCGTTTTCGAAGTATGAAAGGGGGGTAACATCTTAGGATCCGTACCTAAGGACTTCATGGAGTCTTTGGCCACAAGCCACAATTTCGCGACCCTGGATTGCCGGTCATTGTCGAGTGATATCCAACAATCAGCGCTGTCCAATCTTCTGAGCTACTTCCATGCACCGTTTGCTGCTTTGCAGGAAACTCGCCTCAAGGATAGACCCGTCATCAACGTCGGAGAGTACGCCATCTACTGCGGTGACGCTGATGATAGGAGAGTGGGAGGCTGTGCGATAGCTGTAAGGAAGGACTACAATGGTATGATCGAGGAATTCGGCTCAACGTCGTGTAGGAATGCATTTGTGCGACTGCGGGATCACAGAGGATTCAATCTGTGGATAGTGAGTGCTCATGCGCCCACCGAAACCGCCGAAGACAATTCGAAGGATGCGTTTTATGAGGAACTCAATACGTTGCTGGCCAGGATACCTTGTCAACATGCTGTTGTCGTGGGGATTGACGCAAATGCGAAGATGGGACTTGATCAGGAATCCGAAGTACTCGGTAAATGGTTCTACCCAGTGGAGCAAACATCGGACAATGGCTACCGCCTTGTCGACTTTTGTGAACGCAGTGGTCTGATTATTGCATCGACATTCAAGAGGAATCATCGCCGCCATCAGCTTACGTGGCAGGGACCAACCCAGCTATCTCTGGAAGAGCAGCGGAAGCGGAAGATGACAACTTTGAAACTACAGCTCGATTATGTTCTGACGAGGAATATTCCAGTATAGGACATCCAAAATCTAGAGCTGTGTGGGATGTCGCATTCGATTCGGATCACCGTCCTGTTCTGTTGAACTTCACTGCGATGATTCATAAGAGGAAGCGAGGGGCTAAGCCTCTCCAGAGGATTGATATGACAAGTCTCAGGGATGAAGAATGCAGAAGGCAATTCCGAAAACGCGTTTCTATTCATATTGGAGTACGGACTAAGAAGAAACTTTACGACGCAGACTCTTTCGTCAGGTGCATCCAGGACGCTTCGAAAGAGGCACTCTCGGTTGTACAGCCCAAGAAGAAGCTCGCCTACGTCTCAGAGGAAACAACATCTACCTACAACAGAGTATGTGCTCTCCGAACTACAGGAAACTTCGTGGAGGAGAAGCGTCTGAGAAGGAAGTTGCGTCGGCAGCTTCAAAGTGACCGCGAGCGAGAATGGACGTGTAGAGCTAAGGAGTTCGAGAAGGCTTGGGAGGAGAAGAATCCGAGGAAAGCCTACACGTTGCTGCGACAGTATAGCGGGAAGATGAAGAGATGTTCTCCTGTCTTGAACACTGCCAATGGAGTTGCAGTTGGTGATGCGACGCTGCCAATATGGAAGGATTACTTCAGTTCATTACTGAATCGCCCAGCGCCATCAGTACCTGAGCTTCCGCATTTTCAGAGAGCACATTACGATGTCAGTGAGGAACCGCCGATTGAGGCTGAAGTTTCGAATTGTGTCCGGAAAATGAAGAATGGAAAAGCAGGTGGAGATAACAACATCACTGCTGAAATTCTGAAAGCTCTTCCTCCGTCTGGGATTCGTGAAATGACCAACACCATCCGTACCATATGGATGAGCGAAAGGATACCCGATTCGTGGAGACATGCGATCATCGTACCTCTTCACAAGAAGCTATCCGTCACGGATCCTAAGAACTACAGAGGAATCTCTCTACTTCGTGTCATGTACAAGGTTTTAGAACGTATCATTCTCGAGCGACTTATCAAACATCGTGAAGGAACGACCAGAGATGAGCAAGCCGGTTTTCGACCTGGAAGATCGACCATCGACCAAGTGTTCGTCGTGAGAAGAGTAATTGAATCGTGGCAGCGGTATTCGAAGCCATTACAGCTTGATTTTTTGGACTTTGAAGCCGCATTCGACTCTCCTCATCGTGATCGATTGCTCAACGCTCTGCGAGCCGACGGAGTCCCGGAAAAGTTTGTTCGACTGATCGAGGACATGAACAAAGGAACAACAGCAGTAGTTCGCACGCCTGTCGGGTTTACGTCAGCTTTCGAGGTGAGAACAGGAGTAAGGCAAGGAGCTGTAGCAGGACCTTTTCTATTCAACTGCGCCGTTGATGACATCATGCGTAGAGTTGCAGAACAGTTTTCTGCGGACGTGATCCTAACACCATCAGGACGCTCCCTTGTCGACCTGGAGTACGCCGACGACATTGTGTTATTCGCTGAAAACAACGCAAAACTGCAAAGGATTGTGAACCTCGTTTCGAAGTATGCCGCAGCCTATGGACTTCGTCTTCGTCCGGACAAATGCAAGCAGATGTGGGTCTCTCATAGGCCTTCAAAGGGAGTTTGTGTGGACGGACAACGTAGCGAACTGACGGACGATTTCTGTTATTTGGGCTGTTTGCTTAAGAACGATGGTAGTTATGCAGCGGATATTCAACAACGATGTGCGAAAGCTACGTCGGCATTCAATTCTCTAACCAAGTGTTTGTGGTCTACCCCCATCGCTAAGGAAGTTAAGTTGCGCGTCTATTTATCCGCTATTCGCCCTATCATGATGTAAGGATCGAAGACGTGGGCAGCACCGAAGACGCAGATGGAAAGGTTGGATTGCACGGAGAGAAAGCTGTTTAGACGTTTGCTCGGGTATTTCTGGCCGCGGATGTGCCACAACGAAGATCTCTACAACGAGATTGACGCCTTACATCAACGTTTGACACGAGAGAGGTGCCAACATCTCCCAATGCCATCTCAAGCGGCAACGGAAGGTCGTCTTCGTCTGTTGGGGCATATTTTAAGAAGACCGCCAGATCGTCTTGTTCAACACGCTCTAAGGATGCTTCCGAGTCCTGTCTGGAAACGGCCGCCTGGACGTAATCGAAAACTTTTGGACAGATGTGGTGAAGGAGGATTTGAAATCACTCGGCATTGAAAGGCAATTCAGGCGCGATGATTTACTTCGCAGGAAGTAGAATAGCGACCAATGGATGGATTGTGTTCAAATTGTGGCCGAGGACCGTGACAAATGGACACGGCTGACTACTAGGACGGCACACCTAAAAAATGACCGCGTCAGGCGAAAGCCAACCGTTTAAAGGCAGTGTTCTCGATAAAAAATGTGTTTCAGTTCCCACTAGGAATGGGTAGTGGAGGGGCACACTGTAACGTTGACGTCGAAAGAACGCATGAAAACGAGCCAGGAAGAGCCCCAAAAGAGCCCGAAGTTGCAACTTCGAGCGCAATGAAAACCCCAAAAGCGCATCACACGCCCACCGACGTGAACAAATGAATGCTCGAGATCGTGAGATGAGCGATGATTTCCAATCATTAGCCCCGTTCTTCCCTTAATTCTCAAACTCTCTCTTTACTCAGGTCAGCTCGCGTAGATCGGCTGCAAAAGACGGAAGTTACAAGCCTCGGACAACTCGTCCACCATGTTTCCATAGCTCAATCTTTGAGGGACCATAACTCCGTTCCCAAAAGGTCTCGTACGATTTCAGATACATAGTTGGAATCAGCATGGGACTGTTTTCAAGATAGGCAAAAAAACAGAAAAACGATTTTTATCGTGAACACTGCCTTTAAGTCAAAGTAAGTTAAGTCACCGAACACATAAGCATACCCGAGAGGCTGCTCCATCCTTTACAGTTACGATTCTCCACCGCTCGGTCGAAAACGCTGTGGAGCGGAAAATTCTAGAGGCCCTGGGGTCGTATTCACCAATAACCCGCCGGGTAGTCGAGGGGAATACGAAGTGAAATTTTAGTACAAAATGCGCGCTCCACGGCCACCTCTCGCCTCCCTTGGCTTCCCTCGCGACCGCCGGAATTTTTCGCACAGCTTTGCTAAAGAATGATTTCGGAAATCGGAACAAAAATAAAATTTCGGAAATCGGAACAAAATAGGAACCTTCGGAAATCGGAACAAAAAAATTTCCCTCGAACAGGCATTTTATTTTGAAAGGTAATTTTTACTTGAATCAACAAATTGTGGTGAGCGCGAAGCGCTCACCAGATTTGGCTTTGATTCGCCATCGCGCAACGCCCTGATCTCAGTATCAGGGTCCAGAGGGAACGTAGGAAGACCGTTCTTTTTGCATTTAATATACTTTGGAAAGCTGAATAACTGTTCAAAAAATGGTCCGGTTTGGTTACCTGAGATTCGAGAAAAAGTGTCAAAACCACGTCATTTTGGTCGAAAAAATGTTCATCTCCTTTTTTTTCAGTTGGCGTTCACGATCTTGTTGGAACACTTATCGTTGAGCTAGAGAGCTCATTTTTGGCCAGGGAGCTGGTTATGTTTGCACCTAGCTCCTGTCAAATTTTGAAGTTGGTAGCTCAATTTTTGCGGAACCTCAAAATTGAGGGTCAAGAAAGACAAAAACACGTAAACATCATTTCATAGTAATAAAGGAGAGTGGTGTCCGTCCGTCCGTCCGTAAATCCGTCGTCCGTCCGTCGTAAAATGAACTAATGAAATAAACACTGTTACTGATCAGGCTTTGCAGTCCAGGATTTGACGGGGCAACGCTTTAATCAATACGGCGGGATCTACGGTGTGCATTCTGTAACGCAGCACCGTGTGTTTTAGAAGGGTTACGCCCGAAACAACCCAACGGGACGTCGTAGAAAGTCAGCGGGACATCAGGGGGACGCCGAAGAAAATGTGCGGGACTCATAAAAGGGCGCCGGACGCCGGAAAATGTGCGGGACCCCAATGGCAGTGCACCGAGATCCGTAGTAAGTGTATGGGACCCAGTCAAGAGCGCGGCACGCCAAAAAAAGTGTGTGAGGCCCCAGTGGCAGTCCGCCTGACGCCGTAGAAAGTTTGCGGGACCCAATTAGGAGTGCGCCGGATGCCATAGAAAGTGTACGGAACCCATGTAAGAGTGCGCCGGACGCCATATAAAGTGTGCGAGGCCCATGTTAGTGCCGGGCGCCATATAAAGTGTGTGGGACCCATGTAAGAGTGCGCCGAACGCCATAGAAAGTGTGCGGAACCCATGTAAGAGTGTCCCGGACGCCATAAAAATGTGGGGACCTATGTAAGAGTGCGCCGGACGCCATAGAAAGTGCACGGGACCCATGTAATAGTGCGCCGGACGCCATATAAAGTGTGCGGGACCCATGTAAGAGCGCGCCGAACGCCATATAAAGTGTGCGCGACCCATGTAAGAGTGCGCCGGACGCCATATAAAGTGTACGGGACCCATGTAAGAGTGCGCCGGACGCCATATAAAGTGTGCGGGACCCATGTAAGAGTGCGCCGGACGCCATATAAAGTGTGCGGGACCCATGTAGGAGTGCGTTGAACGCCATAGAAAGTGTGAGAGTCCCATCTAAGAGCGCGCCGGACGTCATATGAAGTGTGCGGGACCCATGTAAGAGTCCGCCGGACGCCATATAAAGTGTGCGGGACCCATGTAAGAGTGCGCCGGACGCCATATGAAGTGTGCGGGACCCATGTAAGAGTGCGCCGGACGCCATATAAAGTGTGCGGGACCCATGTAAGAGTGCGCCGGACGCCATATAAAGTGTGCGGGACCCATGTAAGAGTGCGCCGGACGCCATATAAAGTGTGCGGGACCCATGTAAGAGTGCGCCGGACGCCATATGAAGTGTGCGGGACCCATGTAAGAGTGCGCCGGACGCCATATAAAGTGTGCGGGACCCATGTAGGACTGCGTCGGACGCCATAGAAAGTGTGAGAGACCCATGTAAGAGTGCGCCGAACGCCATATAAAGTGTGCGGGACTCATGCAAGAGCGCGCCGAACGCCATATAAAGTGTGCGGGACCCATGTAAGAGTGCGCCAGACGCCATATGAAGTGTGCGGGACCCATGTAAGAGTGCGCCGGACGTCATACAAAGTGTGCGGGACACATGTAGGAGTGCGTCGGACGCAATAAAAAGTGTGAGAGACCCACGTAAGAATGCGCCGAACGCCATATAAAGTATGGGGGACCCATGTAGGACTGCGTCGGACGCCATAGAAAGGGTGAGAGACCCATGTAAGAGTGCGCCGAACGCCATATAAAGTGTGCGGGACTCATGCAAGAGCGCGCCGAACGCCATATAAAGTGTGCGGGACCCATGTAAGAGTGCGCCGGACGCCATATGAAGTGTGCGGGGCCCATGTAAGAGTGCGCCGGACGCCATATAAAGTGTGCGGGACCCATGTAGGACTGCGTCGGACGCCATAGAAAGTGTGACAGACCCATGTAAGAGTGCGCCGAACGCCATATAAAAAGTGCGGGACTCATGCAAGAGCGCGCCGAACGCCATATAAAAAGTGCGGGACTCATGCAAGAGCGCGCCGAACGCCATATAAAGTGTGCGGGACCCATGTAAGAGTGCGCCGGACGCCATATAAAGTGTACGGGACCCATGTAAGAGTGCGCCGGACGCCATATAAAGTGTGCGGGACCCATGTAAGAGTGCGCCGGGCGCCATATGAAGTGCACGGGACCCATGTAAGAGTGCGCCGGACGCCATATAAAGTGTGCGGGACCCATGTAAGAGCGCGCCGGACGTCATATAAAGTGTGCGGGACCCATGTAGGACTGCGTCCGACGCCATAGAAAGTGTGACAGACCCATGTAAGAGTGCGCCGAACGCCATATAAAAAGTGCGGGACTCATGCAAGAGCGCGCCGAACGCCATATAAAGTGTGCGGGACCCATGTAAGAGTGCGCCGGACGCCATATGAAGTGTGCGGGACCCATGTAAGAGTGCGCCGGACGCCATATAAAGTGTACGGGACCCATGTAGGAGTGCGCCGGACGCCATATAAAGTGTGCGGGACCAATCTAAGAGTGCGCCGGACGCCATATAAAGTGTGCTGGACCCATGTAAGAGTGCGCCGGACGCCATATGAAGTGTGCGGGACCCATGTAAGAGTGCGCCGGACGCCATATAAAGGGTGCGGGACCCATGTAAGAGTGCGCCGGACGCCATATGAAGTGTGCGTGGCCCATGTAAGAGTGCGCCGGACGCCATATAAAGTGTGCGGGACCCATGTAAGAGCGCGCCGGACGTCATATGAAGTGTGCGGGGCCCATGTAAGAGTGCGCCGGACGCCATATAAAGTGTGCGGGACCCATGTAAGAGCGCGCCGGACGTCATATAAAGTGTGCGGGACCCATGCGGGAGTGCAACGGACGCCATAGAAAATGTGGGCGATCCATGTAAGAGTGCGCCGGACGCCATATAAAGTGGTGTGCGGAACCCATGTAGGAGTGCGTTGGACGCCATAGAAAGTGTGAGAGACCCATGTAAGAGTGCGCCGGACGCCATATAAAGTGTGCGGGACCCATGTAAGAAGGCTATTAGGAACAGACAAAAAATCTTGGGGACCTGCCGATTATAAAGTTTTCTAAGTTTTGACCCCGATTTTGTTGTATCTTATTGGTTACTGCAGAGCGGTAGTGTCTTCATTCACACACCTTTCTTCTCCAGAGATCAGCGGCTGAAAATCTGAACCTACTTCTCAGCTTCAGCCGCTGATCTCTGGAGAAGAACGGTGTGAATGAAGACACACCGCTTCCTGCCATCCTTCTTTACCCTACCCCTTATCAACCAGGTATCATCAGTTCTGCTTACAGTGTGTCTCCCAGAGTTTTTGTCTGCTTTGCAATAGTCATGTAAGAGTGCGCCGGACGCCATATGAAGTGTGCGGGACCCATGTAAGAGTGCGCCGAACGCCGTAGAAAGCGTACGGGACCCATGTGAGAGTGCGCCGGACGCCATATAAAGTGTACGGGACCCATGTAAGAGTGCGCCGGACGCCATATGAAGTGTGCGGGACCCATGTAAGAGTGCGCCGGACGCCATATAAAGTGTGCGGGACCCATGTAGGACTGCGTCGGACGCCATAGAAAGTGTGAGAGACCCATGTAAGAGTGCGCCGAACGCCATATAAAGTGTGCGGGACTCATGCAAGAGCGCGCCGAACGCCATATAAAGTGTGCGGGACCCATGTAAGAGTGCGCCAGACGCCATATGAAGTGTGCGGGACCCATGTAAGAGTGCGCCGGACGTCATACAAAGTGTGCGGGACACATGTAGGAGTGCGTCGGACGCCATAAAAAGTGTGAGAGACCCATGTAAGAATGCGCCGAACGCCATATAAAGTGTGCGGGACCCATGTAAGAGTGCGCCGGACGCCATATGAAGTGTGCGGGGCCCATGTAAGAGTGCGCCGGACGCCATATAAAGTGTGCGGGACCCATGTAGGACTGCGTCGGACGCCATAGAAAGTGTGACAGACCCATGTAAGAGTGCGCCGAACGCCATATAAAAAGTGCGGGACTCATGCAAGAGCGCGCCGAACGCCATATAAAAAGTGCGGGACTCATGCAAGAGCGCGCCGAACGCCATATAAAGTGTGCGGGACCCATGTAAGAGTGCGCCGGACGCCATATAAAGTGTGCGGGACCCATGTAGGACTGCGTCCGACGCCATAGAAAGTGTGACAGACCCATGTAAGAGTGCGCCGAACGCCATATAAAAAGTGCGGGACTCATGCAAGAGCGCGCCGAACGCCATATAAAGTGTGCGGGACCCATGTAAGAGTGCGCCGGACGCCATATGAAGTGTGCGGGACCCATGTAAGAGCGCGCCGGACGCCATATAAAGTGTACGGGACCCATGTAAGAGTGCGCCGGACGCCATATAAAGTGTGCGGGACCCATCTAAGAGTGCGCCGGACGCCATATAAAGTGTGCTGGACCCATGTTAGAGTGCGCCGGACGCCATATGAAGTGTGCGGGACCCATGTAAGAGTGCGCCGGACGCCATATAAAGGGTGCGGGACCCATGTAAGAGTGCGCCGGACGCCATATGAAGTGTGCGGGGCACATGTAAGAGTGCGCCGGACGCCATATAAAGTGTGCGGGACCCATGTAAGAGCGCGCCGGACGTCATATGAAGTGTGCGGGGCCCATGTGAAAGTGCGCCGGACGCCATATAAAGTGTGCGGGACCCATGTAAGAGCGCGCCGGACGTCATATAAAGTGTGCGGGACCCATGTAAGAGTGCGCCGGACGCCATATAAAGTGTGCGGGCCCCATGTAAGAAGGCTATTGCGGAACAGACAAAAAATCTTGGGGACTCAAGCCGATTATAAAAGTTTTCTAAGTTTTGACCCCGATTTTGTTGTATCTTATTGGTAGCCACCGCAGAGCGGTGTGTCTTCATTCACACACCGTTCTTCTCCAGAGATCAGCGGCTGAAAATCTGAACCTACTTCTCAGCTTCAGCCGCTGATCTCTGGAGAAGAACGGTGTGTGAATGAAGACACACCGCTCTGCCATCCTTCTTTACCCTACCCCTTATCAACCAGGTATCATCAGTTCTGCTTACAGTGTGTCTCCCAGAGTTTTTGTCTGCTTTGCAATAGTCATGCAAGAGCGCGCCGAACGCCATATAAAAAGTGCGGGACTCATGCAAGAGCGCGCCGAACGCCATATAAAGTGTGCGGGACCCATGTAAGAGTGCGCCGGACGCCATATAAAGTGTGCGGGACCCATGTAGGACTGCGTCCGACGCCATAGAAAGTGTGACAGACCCATGTAAGAGTGCGCCGAACGCCATATAAAAAGTGCGGGACTCATGCAAGAGCGCGCCGAACGCCATATAAAGTGTGCGGGACCCATGTAGGACTGCGTCGGACGCCATAGAAAGTGTGAGAGACCCATGTAAGAGTGCGCCGAACGCCATATAAAGTGTGCGGGACTCATGCAAGAGCGCGCCGAACGCCATATAAAGTGTGCGGGACCCATGTAAGAGTGCGCCGGACGCCATATGAAGTGTGCGGGACCCATGTAAGAGTGCGCCGGACGCCATATAAAGTGTGCGGGACCCATGTAGGACTGCGTCGGACGCCATAGAAAGTGTGACAGACCCATGTAAGAGTGCGCCGGACGCCATATAAAGTGCGGGACTCATGCAAGAGCGCGCCGACCGCCATATAAAAAGTGCGGGACCCGTGCAGGAGCGCGCCGAACGCCATATAAGGTGTGCGGGACCCATGTAAGAGTGCGCCGGACGCCATATAAAGTGTACGGGACCCATGTAAGAGTGCGCCGGACGCCATATAAAGTGTGCGGGACCCATGTAAGAGTGCGCCGGACGCCATATGAAGTGCACGGGACCCATGTAAGAGTGCGCCGGACGCGATATAAAGTGTGCGGGACCCATGTAAGAGCGCGCCGGACGTCATATGAAGTGTGCGGGTCCCATGTGAGAGTGCGCCGGACGCCATAGAAAGTGTGACAGACCCATGTAAGAGTGCGCCGAACGCCATATAAAAAGTGCGGGACTCATGCAAGAGCGCGCCGAACGCCATATAAAGTGTGCGGGACCCATGTAAGAGTGCGCCGGACGCCATATGAAGTGTGCGGGACCCATGTAAGAGTGCGCCGGACGCCATATAAAGTGTACGGGACCCATGTAAGAGTGCGCCGGACGCCATATAAAGTGTGCGGGACCCATCTAAGAGTGCGCCGGACGCCATATAAAGTGTGCTGGACCCATGTAAGAGTGCGCCGGACGCCATATGAAGTGTGCGGGACCCATGTAAGAGTGCGCCGGACGCCATATAAAGGGTGCGGGACCCATGTAAGAGTGCGCCGGACGCCATATGAAGTGTGCGGGGCCCATGTAAGAGTGCACCGGACGCCATATAAAGTGTGCGGGACCCATGTAAGAGCGCGCCGGACGTCATATGAAGTGTGCGGGGCCCATGTGAGAGTGCGCCGGACGCCATATAAAGTGTGCGGGACCCATGTAAGAGCGCGCCGGACGTCATATAAAGTGTGCGGGACCCATGCGGGAGTGCACCGGACGCCATAGAAAATGTGGGCGATCCATGTAAGAGTGCGCCGGACGCCATATAAAGTGGTGTGCGGGACCCATGTAGGAGTGCGTTGGACGCCATAGAAAGTGTGAGAGACCCATGTAAGAGTGCGCCGGACGCCATATAAAGTGTGCGGGCCCCATGTAAGAAGGCTATTGCGGAACAGACAAAAAATCTTGGGGACTCAAGCCGATTATAAAAGTTTTCTAAGTTTTGACCCCGATTTTGTTGTATCTTATTGGTAGCCACCGCAGAGCGGTGTGTCTTCATTCACACACCTTTCTTCTCCAGAGATCAGCGGCTGAAAATCTGAACCTACTTCTCAGCTTCAGCCGCTGATCTCTGGAGAAGAACGGTGTGTGAATGAAGACACACCGCTCTGCCATCCTTCTTTACCCTACCCCTTATCAACCAGGTATCATCAGTTCTGCTTACAGTGTGTCTCCCAGAGTTTTTGTCTGCTTTGCAATAGTCATGTAAGAGTGCGCCGGACGCCATATGAAGTGTGCGGGACCCATGTAAGAGTGCGCCGAACGCCGTAGAAAGCGTACGGGACCCATGTGAGAGTGCGCCGGACGCCATATAAAGTGTACGGGACCCATGTAAGAGTGCGCCGGACGCCATATGAAGTGTGCGGGACCCATGTAAGAGTGCGCCGGACGCCATACAAAGTGTGCGGGACCCATGTAGGACTGCGTCGGACGCCATAGAAAGTGTGAGAGACCCATGTAAGAGTGCGCCGAACGCCATATAAAGTGTGCGGGACTCATGCAAGAGCGCGCCGAACGCCATATAAAGTGTGCGGGACCCATGTAAGAGTGCGCCAGACGCCATATGAAGTGTGCGGGACCCATGTAAGAGTGCGCCGGACGTCATACAAAGTGTGCGGGACACATGTAGGAGTGCGTCGGACGCCATAAAAAGTGTGAGAGACCCATGTAAGAATGCGCCGAACGCCATATAAAGTGTGCGGGACCCATGTAAGAGTGCGCCGGACGCCATATGAAGTGTGCGGGCCCATGTAAGAGTGCGCCGGACGCCATATAAAGTGTGCGGGACCCATGTAAGACTGCGTCGGACGCCATAGAAAGTGTGACAGACCCATGTAAGAGTGCGCCGAACGCCATATAAAAGTGCGGGACTCATGCAAGAGCGCGCCGAACGCCATATAAAAAGTGCGGGACTCATGCAAGAGCGCGCCGAACGCCATATGAAGTGTGCGGGACCCATGTAAGAGCGCGCCGGACGTCATATAAAGTGTGCGGGACCCATGTAGGACTGCGTCGGACGCCATAGAAAGTGTGACAGACCCATGTAAGAGTGCGCCGAACGCCATATAAAAAGTGCGGGACTCATGCAAGAGCGCGCCGAACGCCATATAAAGTGTGCGGGACCCATGTAAGAGTGCGCCGGACGCCATATGAAGTGTGCGGGACCCATGTAAGAGTGCGCCGGACGCCATATAAAGTGTGCGGGACCCATGTAAGAGTGCGCCGGACGCCATATAAAGTGTACGGGACCCATGTAAGAGTGCGCCGGACGCCATATAAAGTGTGCGGGACCAATCTAAGAGTGCGCCGGACGCCATATAAAGTGTGCTGGACCCATGTAAGAGTGCGCCGGACGCCATATGAAGTGTGCGGGACCCATGTAAGAGTGCGCCGGACGCCATATAAAGGGTGCGGGACCCATGTAAGAGTGCGCCGGACGCCATATGAAGTGTGCGTGGCCCATGTAAGAGTGCGCCGGACGCCATATAAAGTGTGCGGGACCCATGTAAGAGCGCGCCGGACGTCATATAAAGTGTGCGGGACCCATGCGAGAGTGCGCCGGACGCCATATAAAGTGTGCGGGACCCATGTAAGAGTGCGCCGGACGCCATATGAAGTGTGCGGGACCCATGTAAGAGTGCGCCGGACGCCATATAAAGTGTGCGGGACCCATGTAAGAAGGCTATTGCGGAACAGACAAAAAATCTTGGGGACTCAAGCCGATTATAAAAGTTTTCTAAGTTTTGACCCCGATTTTGTTGTATCTTATTGGTAGCCACCGCAGAGCGGTGTGTCTTCATTCACACACCGTTCTTCTCCAGAGATCAGCGGCTGAAAATCTGAACCTACTTCTCAGCTTCAGCCGCTGATCTCTGGAGAAGAACGGTGTGTGAATGAAGACACACCGCTCTGCCATCCTTCTTTACCCTACCCCTTATCAACCAGGTATCATCAGTTCTGCTTACAGTGTGTCTCCCAGAGTTTTTGTCTGCTTTGCAATAGTCATGTAAGAGTGCGCCGGACGCCATATGAAGTGTGCGGGACCCATGTAAGAGTGCGCCGAACGCCGTAGAAAGCGTACGGGACCCATGTGAGAGTGCGCCGGACGCCATATAAAGTGCACGGGACCCATGTAAGAGTGCGCCGGACGCCATATGAAGTGTGCGGGACCCATGTAAGAGTGCGCCGGACGCCATACAAAGTGTGCGGGACCCATGTAGGACTGCGTCGGACGCCATAGAAAGTGTGAGAGACCCATGTAAGAGTGCGCCGAACGCCATATAAAGTGTGCGGGACTCATGCAAGAGCGCGCCGAACGCCATATAAAGTGTGCGGGACCCATGTAAGAGTGCGCCAGACGCCATATGAAGTGTGCGGGACCCATGTAAGAGTGCGCCGGACGTCATACAAAGTGTGCGGGACACATGTAGGAGTGCGTCGGACGCCATAAAAAGTGTGAGAGACCCATGTAAGAATGCGCCGAACGCCATATAAAGTGTGCGGGACCCATGTAGGACTGCGTCGGACGCCATATGAAGTGTGCGGGACCCATGTAAGAGTGCGCCGGACCCCATATAAAGTGTGCGGGACCCATGTAAGAGCGCGCCGGACGTCATATGAAGTGTGCGGGACCCATGTAAGAGTGCGCCGGACGCCATATAAAGTGTGGGGGACCCATGTAGGACTGCGTCGGACGCCATAGAAAGTGTGACAGACCCATGTAAGAGTGCGCCGGACGCCATATAAAGTGTGCGGGCCCCATGTAAGAAGGCTATTGCGGAACAGACAAAAAATCTTGGGGACTCAAGCCGATTATAAAAGTTTTCTAAGTTTTGACCCCGATTTTGTTGTATCTTATTGGTATTACCGCAGAGCGGTGTGTTCATTCACACACCAGCTTTTCTCCAGAGATCAGCGGCTGAAAATCTGAACCTACTTCTCAGCTTCAGCCGCTGATCTCTGGAGAAGAACGGTGTGTGAATGAAGACACACCGCTCTGCCATCCTTTCTTTACCCTACCCCATCAACCAGGTATCATCAGTTCTGCTTACAGTGTGTCTCCCAGAGTTTTTGTCTGCTTTGCAATAGTCATGTAAGAGTGCGCCGGGCGCCCTAGAGAGTGTGCGGGCCCCATGTAAGAGTGCGCCGAACGCCGTAGAAAGCGTACGGGACCCATGTGAGAGTGCGCCGGACGTCATATAAAGTGTGCAGGACGCCGGGACCCATGTAAGAGTGCGCCGGACGCCATATAAAGTGTGCGGGACCCATGTAGGAGTGCGTTGGACGTCATATAAAGTGTGCGGGACCCATGTAGGAGTGCGTCGGACGCCATAGAAAGTGTGAGAGACCCATGTAAGAGTGCGCCGAACGCCATATAAAGTGTGCGGGACCCATGCAAGAGCGCGCCGAACGCCATATAAAGTGTGCGGGACCCATGTAAGAGTGCGCCGGACGCCATATGAAGTGTGCGGGACCCATGTGAGAGTGCGCCGAACGTCATAAAAAGTGTGGGGGACCCATGTGGGACTGCGTCGGACGCCATAGAAAATGTGTGAGAGACCCATGTAAGAATGCGCCGAACGCCATATAAAGTGTGCGGGACCCATGTGGGACTGCGTCGGACGCCATATGAAGTGTGCGGGACCCATGTAAGAGTGCGCCGGACCCCATATAAAGTGTGCGGGACCCATGTAAGAGCGCGCCGGACGTCATATGAAGTGTGCGGGACCCATATAAGAGTGCGCCGGGCGCCATATAAAGTGTGGGGACCCATGTAAGAGTGCGCCGGACGCCATATGAAGTGTGCGGGACCCATGTAAGAGTGCGCCGGACGCCATATAAAGTGTGGGGGGACCCATGTAGGACTGCGTCGGACGCCATAGAAAGTGTGACAGACCCATGTAAGAGTGCGCCGGACGCCATATAAAGTGTACGGGACCCATGTAAGAGTGCGCCGAACGCCATATAAAAAGTGCGGGACTCATGCAAGAGCGCGCCGAACGCCATATAAAGTGTGCGGGACCCATGTAAGAGTGCGCCGGACGCCATATAAAGTGTGCGGGACCCATGTAAGAGTGCGCCGGACGCCATATAAAGTGTACGGGACCCATGTAAGAGTGCGCCGGACGCCATATAAAGTGTGCGGGACCCATGTAAGAGTGCGCCGGACGCCATATGAAGTGCACGGGACCCATGTAAGAGTGCGCCGGACGCCATATAAAGTGTGCGGGACCCATGTAAGAGCGCGCCGGACGTCATATAAAGTGTGCGGGACCCATGTAGGACTGCGTCGGACGCCATAGAAAGTGTGACAGACCCATGTAAGAGTGCGCCGAACGCCATATAAAAAGTGCGGGACTCATGCAAGAGCGCGCCGAACGCCATATAAAGTGTGCGGGACCCATGTAAGAGTGCGCCGGACGCCATATGAAGTGTGCGGGACCCATGTAAGAGTGCGCCGGACGCCATATAAAGTGTGCGGGACCCATGTAAGAGTGCGCCGGACGCCATATAAAGTGTGCGGGACCCATGTAGGACTGCGTCGGACGCCATATGAAGTGTGCGGGACCAATGTAAGAGTGCGCCGGACCCCATATAAAGTGTGCGGGACCCATGTAAGAGTGCGCCGGACGCCATAGAAAGTGTACGGGACCCATGTAAGAGTGCGCCGGACGCCATATAAAGTGTGCGGGACCCATGTAAGAGTGCGCCGGACGCCATATGAAGTGTGCGGGACCCATGTAAGAGTGCGCCGGACGCCATATAAAGTGTGCGGGACCCATGTAAGAGCGCGCCGGACGTCATATAAAGTGTGCGGGACCCATGGAAGAGTGCGCCGGACGCCATATAAAGTGTGCGGGACCCATGTAAGAGCGCGCCGGACGCCATATAAAGTGTGCGAGACCCATGCAGGAGTGCGCCGGACGCCATAGAAAGTGTGCAGAAACATGTAAGAGTGCGCCGTACGCCATATGAAGTGTGCGGGACCCATGTAAGAGTGCGCCGGACGCCATATAAAGTGTGCGGGACCCATGTAAGAGTGCGCCGGACGCCATATAAAGTGTGCGGGACCCATGTAAGAGCGCGCCGGACGTCATATGAAGTGTGCAGGGCCCATGTAAGAGTGCGCCGGACGCCATATAAAGTGTGCGGGACCCATGTAAGAGCGCGCCGGACGTCATATAAAGTGTGCGGGACCCATGCGGGAGTGCACCGGACGCCATAGAAAATGTGGGCGATCCATGTAAGAGTGCGCCGGACGCCATATAAAGTGGTGTGCGGGACCCATGTAGGAGTGCGTTGGACGCCATAGAAAGTGTGAGAGACCCATGTAAGAGTGCGCCGGACGCCATATAAAGTGTGCGGGACCCATGTAAGAGTGCGCCGAACGCCATATAAAGTGTGCGGGACCCATGTAAGAGTGCGCCGGACGCCATATAAAGTGTGCGGGACCCATGTAAGAGTGCGCCGGACGCCATATAAAGTGTGCGGGACCCATCTAAGAGTGCGCCGGACGCCATATAAAGTGTGCTGGACCCATGTAAGAGTGCGCCGGACGCCATATGAAGTGTGCGGGACCCATGTAAGAGTGCGCCGGACGCCATATAAAGGGTGGGGATCCATGTAAGAGTGCGCCGGACGCCATATGAAGTGTGCGTGGCCCATGTAAGAGTGCGCCGGACGCCATATAAAGTGTGCGGGACCCATGTAAGAGCGCGCCGGACGTCATATGAAGTGTGCGGGGCCCATGTAAGAGTGCGCCGGACGCCATATAAAGTGTGCGGGACCCATGTAAGAGCGCGCCGGACGTCATATAAAGTGTGCGGGACCCATGCGGGAGTGCACCGGACGCCATAGAAAATGTGGGCGATCCATGTAAGAGTGCGCCGGACGCCATATAAAGTGGTGTGCGGGACCCATGTAGGAGTGCGTTGGACGCCATAGAAAGTGTGAGAGACCCATGTAAGAGTGCGCCGGACGCCATATAAAGTGTGCGGGACCCATCTAAGAGTGCGCCGGACGCCATATAAAGTGTGCTGGACTCATGTTAGAGTGCGCCGGACGCCATATGAAGTGTGCGGGCCCCATGTAAGAGTGCGCCGGACGCCATATGAAGTGTGCGGGACCCATGTAAGAGTGCGCCGGACGCCATATAAAGTGTACGGGACCCATGTAAGAGTGCGCCGGACGCCATATAAAGTGTGCGGGACCAATCTAAGAGTGCGCCGGACGCCATATAAAGTGTGCTGGACCCATGTAAGAGTGCGCCGGACGCCATATGAAGTGTGCGGGACCCATGTAAGAGTGCGCCGGACGCCATATAAAGGGTGCGGGACCCATGTAAGAGTGCGCCGGACGCCATATGAAGTGTGCGTGGCCCATGTAAGAGTGCGCCGGACGCCATATAAAGTGTGCGGGACCCATGTAAGAGCGCGCCGGACGTCATATGAAGTGTGCGGGGCCCATGTAAGAGTGCGCCGGACGCCATATAAAGTGTGCGGGACCCATGTAAGAGCGCGCCGGACGTCATATAAAGTGTGCGGGACCCATGTAAGAGCGCGCCGGACGCCATATAAAGTGTGCGGGCCCCATGTAAGAAGGCTATTGCGGAACAGACAAAAAATCTTGGGGACTCAACCCGATTATAAAAGTTTTCTAAGTTTTGACCCCGATTTTGTTGTATCTTATTGTAGTTACTGCAGAGCGGTGTGTCTTCATTCACACACCGTTCTTCTCCAGAGCTCACCGGCTGAAACTCTGAACCTGCTTCTAAGCTTCAGCCGCTGATCTCTGGAGAAGAACGGAGTGTGAATGAAGACACACCGCTCTGCCATCCTTCTTTACCCTACCCCTTATCAACCAGGTATCATCAGAGGCCGGATTCATCAAACCATTTTCAGTGGTAAGGTAGCGGTATCGGCTAACCGCGATCGTTATCAGTGAGTCAGCAAGCCTAAAAATAACTGATAACGGTTGCGGTTAGCCGATAACGCTAACTTACCATGGAAGATGCTTTGATGAATCCGGCCTCAGTTCTGCTTACAGTGTGTCTCCCAGAGTTTTTGTCTGCTTTGCAATAGTCATGTAAGAGTGCGCCGGACGCCATATGAAGTGTGCGGGACCCATGTAAGAGTGCGCCGAACGCCGTAGAAAGCGTACGGGACCCATGTGAGAGTGCGCCGGACGCCATATAAAGTGTACGGGACCCATGTAAGAGTGCGCCGGACGCCATATGAAGTGTGCGGGACCCATGTAAGAGTGCGCCGGACGTCATACAAAGTGTGCGGGACACATGTAGGAGTGCGTCGGACGCCATAAAAAGTGTGAGAGACCCATGTAAGAATGCGCCGAACGCCATATAAAGTGTGCGGGACCCATGTAGGACTGCGTCGAACGCCATATGAAGTGTGCGGGACCCATGTAAGAGTGCGCCGGACGTCATATGAAGTGTGCGGGACCCATGTAAGAGTGCGCCGGACGCCATATAAAGTGTGGGGGACCCATGTAGGACTGCGTCGGACGCCATAGAAAGTGTGACAGACCCATGTAAGAGTGCGCCGGACGCCATATAAAGTGTGCGGGCCCCATGTAAGAAGGCTATTGCGGAACAGACAAAAAATCTTGGGGACTCGCCGATTATAAAAGTTTTCTAAGTTTTGACCCCGATTTTGTTGTATCTTATTGGTAGTTACCGCAGAGCGGTGTAACATTCACACACCGTTCTTCTCTCCAGAGATCAGCGGCTGAAAATCTGAACCTACTTCTCAGCTTCAGCCGCTGATCTCTGGAGAAGAACGGTGTGTGAATGAAGACACACCGCTCTGCCACCCTTCTCTTTACCCTACCCTTATCAACCAGGTATCATCAGTTCTGCTTACAGTGTGTCTCCCAGAGTTTTTGTCTGCTTTGCAATAGTCATGTAAGAGTGCGCCGGACGCCATATGAAGTGTGCGGGACCCATGTAAGAGTGCGCCGAACGCCGTAGAAAGCGTACGGGACCCATGTGAGAGTGTGCGGGACCCATGTAAGAGTGCGCCGAACGCCGTAGAAAGCGTACGGGACCCATGTGAGAGTGCGCCGGACGCCATATAAAGTGTACGGGACCCATGTAAGAGTGCGCCGGACGCCATATGAAGTGTGCGGGACCCATGTAAGAGTGCGCCGGACGCCATACAAAGTGTGCGGGACCCATGCAGGACTGCGTCGGACGCCATAGAAAGTGTGAGAGACCCATGTAAGAGTGCGCCGAACGCCATATAAAGTGTGCGGGACTCATGCAGGAGCGCGCCGAACGCCATATAAAGTGTGCGGGACCCATGTAAGAGTGCGCCAGACGCCATATGAAGTGTGCGGGACCCATGTAAGAGTGCGCCGGACGTCATACAAAGTGTGCGGGACACATGTAGGAGTGCGTCGGACGCCATAAAAAGTGTGAGAGACCCATGTAAGAATGCGCCGAACGCCATATAAAGTGTGCGGGACCCATGTAGGACTGCGTCGGACGCCATATGAAGTGTGCGGGACCCATGTAAGAGTGCGCCGGACCCCATATAAAGTGTGCGGGACCCATGTAAGAGCGCGCCGGACGTCATATGAAGTGTGCGGGACCCATGTAAGAGTGCGCCGGACGCCATATAAAGTGTGCGGGACCCATGTAAGAGTGCGCCGGACGCCATATGAAGTGTGCGGGACCCATGTAAGAGTGCGCCGGACGCCATATAAAGTGTGGGGGACCGATGTAGGACTGCGTCGGACGCCATAGAAAGTGTGACAGACCCATGTAAGAGTGCGCCGAACGCCATATAAAAAGTGCGGGACTCATGCAAGAGCGCGCCGAACGCCATATAAAAAGTGCGGGACTCATGCAAGAGCGCGCCGAACGCCATATAAAGTGTGCGGGACCCATGTAAGAGTGCGCCGGACGCCATATAAAGTGTGCGGGACCCATGTAAGAGTGCGCCGGACGCCATATAAAGTGTACGGGACCCATGTAAGAGTGCGCCGGACGCCATATAAAGTGTGCGGGACCCATGTAAGAGTGCGCCGGACGCCATATGAAGTGCACGGGACCCATGTAAGAGTGCGCCGGACGCCATATAAAGTGTGCGGGACCCATGTAAGAGCGCGCCGGACGTCATATAAAGTGTGCGGGACCCATGTAGGACTGCGTCGGACGCCATAGAAAGTGTGACAGACCCATGTAAGAGTGCGCCGAACGCCATATAAAAAGTGCGGGACTCATGCAAGAGCGCGCCGAACGCCATATAAAGTGTGCGGGACCCATGTAAGAGTGCGCCGGACGCCATATAAAGTGTGCGGGACCCATCTAAGAGTGCGCCGGACGCCATATAAAGTGTGCTGGACCCATGTAAGAGTGCGCCGGACGCCATATGAAGTGTGCGGGACCCATGTAAGAGTGCGCCGGACGCCATATAAAGGGTGCGGGACCCATGTAAGAGTGCGCCGGACGCCATATAAAGTGTGCGGGACCCATGTAAGAGTGCGCCGGACGCCATATAAAGTGTGCGGGACCCATGTAAGAGTGCGCCGGACGCCATATAAAGTGTACGGGACCCATGTAAGAGTGCGCCGGACGCCATATAAAGGGTGCGGGACCCATGTAAGAGTGCGCCGGACGCCATATGAAGTGTGCGGGGCCCATGTAAGAGTGCGCCGGACGCCATATAAAGTGTGCGGGACCCATGTAAGAGCGCGCCGGACGTCATATAAAGTGTGCGGGACCCATGCGGGAGTGCGCCGGACGCCATATGAAGTGTGCGGGACCCATGTAAGAGTGCGCCGGACGCCATATAAAGTGGTGTGCGGGACCCATGTAGGAGTGCGTTGGACGCCATAGAAAGTGTGAGAGACCCATGTAAGAGTGCGCCGGACGCCATATAAAGTGTGCGGGACCCATGTAAGAGTGCGCCGGACGCCATATGAAGTGTGCGGGACCCATGTAAGAGTGCGCCGGACGCCATATGAAGTGTGCGGGACCCATGTAAGAGTGCGCCGGACGCCATATAAAGTGTGCGGGACCAATCTAAGAGTGCGCCGGACGCCATATAAAGTGTGCTGGACCCATGTAAGAGTGCGCCGGACGCCATATGAAGTGTGCGGGACCCATGTAAGAGTGCGCCGGACGCCATATAAAGGGTGGGGATCCATGAAAGAGTGCGCCGGACGCCATATGAAGTGTGCGGGGCCCATGTAAGAGTGCGCCGGACGCCATATAAAGTGTGCGGGACCCATGTAAGAGCGCGCCGGACGTCATATGAAGTGTGCGGGGCCCATGTAAGAGTGCGCCGGACGCCATATAAAGTGTGCGGGACCCATGTAAGAGCGCGCCGGACGTCATATAAAGTGTGCGGGACCCATGCGGGAGTGCACCGGACGCCATAGAAAATGTGGGCGATCCATGTAAGAGTGCGCCGGACGCCATATAAAGTGGTGTGCGGGACCCATGTAGGAGTGCGTTGGACGCCATAGAAAGTGTGAGAGACCCATGTAAGAGTGCGCCGGACGCCATATAAAGTGTGCGGGACCCATGTAAGAAGGCTATTGCGGAACAGACAAAAAATCTTGGGGACTCAAGCCGATTATAAAAGTTTTCTAAGTTTTGACCCCGATTTTGTTGTATCTTATTGGTAGCCACCGCAGAGCGGTGTGTCTTCATTCACACACCGTTCTTCTCCAGAGATCAGCGGCTGAAAATCTGAACCTACTTCTCAGCTTCACCCGCTGATCTCTGGAGAAGAACGGTGTGTGAATGAACATACACCGCTCTGCCATCCTTCTTTACCCTACCCCTTATCAACCAGGTATCATCAGTTCTGCTTACAGTGTGTCTCCCAGAGTTTTTGTCTGCTTTGCAATAGTCATGTAAGAGTGCGCCGGACGCCATATGAAGTGTGCGGGACCCATGTAAGAGTGCGCCGAACGCCGTAGAAAGCGTACGGGCCCCATGTAAGAGTGCGCCGGACGCCATATAAAGTGTGCGGGACCCATCTAAGAGTGCGCCGGACGCCATATTAAGTGTGCTGGACTCATGTAAGAGTGCGCCGGACGCCATATGAAGTGTGCGGGACCCATGTAAGAGTGCGCCGGACGCCATATAAAGGGTGCGGGACCCATGTAAGAGTGCGCCGGACGCCATATGAAGTGTGCGGGGCCCATGTGAGAATGCGGCGGGCGCCATTGTGAGTGTGCGGGACCCATGTAAGAGCGCGCCGGACGTCATATGAAGTGTGCGGGGCCCATGTAAGAGTGCGCCGGACGCCATATCAAGTGTGCGGGACCCATGTAAGAGCGCGCCGGACGTCATATAAAGTGTGCGGGACCCATGCGGGAGTGCACCGGACGCCATAGAAAATGTGGGCGATCCATGTAAGAGTGCGCCGGACGCCATATAAAGTGGTGTGCGGGACCCATGTAGGAGTGCGTTGGACGCCATAGAAAGTGTGAGAGACCCATGTAAGAGTGCGCCGGACGCCATATAAAGTGTGCGGGACCCATGTAAGAAGGCTATTGCGGAACAGACAAAAAATCTTGGGGACTCAAGCCGATTATAAAAGTTTTGTAAGTTTTGACCTGATTTTGTTGTATCTTATTGGTTACCGCAGAGCGGTGTGTTTTCATTCACACACCGTCCTCCTCCAGAGATCAGCGGCAGAAAATCTGAACCTACTTCTCAGCTTCAGCCGCTGATCTCTGGAGAAGAACGGTTAGTGAATGAAGACACACCGCTCTGCCATCCTTCTTTACCCTACCTCTTATCAACCAGGTATCATCAGTTCTGCTTACAGTGTGTCTCCCAGAGTTTTTGTCTGCTTTTCAATAGTCATGTAAGAGTGAGCCGGACGCCATATGAAGTGTGCGGGACCCATGTAAGAGTGCGCCGAACGCCGTAGAAAGCGTACGGGACCCATGTGAGAGTGCGCCGGACGCCATAGAAAGTGTACGGGACCCATGCAGAAAAGCGCCGGACGTCGTAGAAAGTCTGTTCGACCTCAGGGGGAGTGCTCCTCACGCCGTGGTAAGTGTGCGGTACTACGTAGCAATGCGCAGGACGCCGCAGAATAAGGAATGTCTTCAAAACGAGCTCTAGAACGCTACTGTGCTTACCTGTAAAAAGGCTATCGTTGTGCCCATTCACAAAAAGGGTGATG
>JAPDOI010001167.1:0-214912 GCA_029168955.1 Aplectana chamaeleonis | reverse complement strand
ACCTCGTAGAATGTGTGCAGGACCTCAGTAGGAGTGTGCAGGACCTCAGTAGGAGTGTGCAGGACCTTAGTAGGAGTGTTCAGGACATCATGGGACCTGTGCAGGACCCCAGTAGGAGTGTGCAGGACATCATGGGACCTGTGCAGGACCCCAGTAGGGGTGTGCAGGACCTTAGTAGGAGTGTGCAGGACATCATGGGACCTGTGCAGGACCCCAGTAGGGGTGTGCAGGACCTCAGTAGGAGTGTGCAGGACATTATGGGACCTGTGCAGGACCCCAGTGGGGGTGTGCAGGACGTCGTAGAATGTGTGCAGGACCTCATTAGGAGTGTGCAGGACCTTAGTAGGAGTGTGCAGGACATCATGGGACCTGTGCAGGACCCCAGTAGGGGTGTGCAGGACCTCAGTAGGAGTGTGCAGGACATTATGGGACCTGTGCAGGACCTCAGTAGGAGTGCGCAGGACATCATGGAACGTGTGCAGGACCCCAGTAGGGGTGTGCAGGACGTCGTAGAATGTGTGCAGGACCTCAGTAAGAGTGTGCAGGACATCATGGAACGTGTGCAGGACCTTAGTACGAGTGTGCAGGACATCATGGAACCTGTGCAGGACCCCAGTAGGGGTGTGCAGGACGTCGTAGAATGTGTGCAGGACCTCAGTAGGAGTGTGCAGGACCTTAGTAGGAGTGTGCAGGACATCATGGGACCTGTGCAGGACCCCAGTAGGGGTGTGCAGGACCTCAGTAGGAGTGTGCAGGACATTATGGGACCTGTACAGGACCCCAGTAGGGGTGTGCAGGACCTCGTAGAATGTGTGCAGGACCTCAGTAGGAGTGTGCAGGACCTTAGAAGGAGTGTGCAGGACCTCAGTAAGAGTGTGCAGGACATCATGGAACGTGTGCAGGACCTTAGTAGGAGTGCGCAGGACATCATGGAACGTGTGCAGGACCCCAGTAGGGGTGTGCAGGACGTCGTAGAATGTGTGCAGGACCTCAGGAGGAGTGTGCAGGACCTTAGTAGGAGTGTGCAGGACATCATGGAACCTGTGCAGGACCCCAGTAGGGGTGTGCAGGACGTCGTAGAATGTGTGCAGGACCTCAGTAGGAGTGTGCAGGACCTTAGTAGGAGTATGCAGGACATCATGGGACATGTGCAGGACCCCAGTAGGAGTCTGCAGGCCATCATGGGACCTGTGCAGGACCTCAGTAGGAGTGCGCAGGACATCATGGAACGTGTGCAGGACCCCAGTAGGGGTGTGCAGGACGTCGTAGAATGTGTGCAGGACCTCAGTAAGAGTGTGCAGGACATCATGGAACGTGTGCAGGACCTTAGTACGAGTGTGCAGGACATCATGGAACCTGTGCAGGACCCCAGTAGGGGTGTGCAGGACGTCGTAGAATGTGTGCAGGACCTCAGTAGGAGTGTGCAGGACCTTAGTAGGAGTGTGCAGGACATCATGGGACCTGTGCAGGACCCCAGTAGGGGTGTGCAGGACCTCAGTAGGAGTGTGCAGGACATTATGGGACCTGTGCAGGACCCCAGTAGGGGTGTGCAGGACCTCGTAGAATGTGTGCAGGACCTCAGTAGGAGTGTGCAGGACCTTAGTAGGAGTGTGCAGGACCTCAGTAGGAGTGTGCGGGACATTATGGGACCTGTGCAGGACCTCAGTAGGAGTGCGCAGGACATCATGGAACGTGTGCAGGACCCCAGTAGGGGTGTGCAGGACGTCGTAGAATGTGTGCAGGACCTCAGGAGGAGTGTGCAGGACCTTAGTAGGAGTGTGCAGGACATCATGGAACCTGTGCAGGACCCCAGTAGGGGTGTGCAGGACGTCGTAGAATGTGTGCAGGACCTCAGTAGGAGTGTGCAGGACCTTAGTAGGAGTATGCAGGACATCATGGGACATGTGCAGGACCCCAGTAGGAGTGTGCAGGCCATCATGGGACCTGTGCAGGACCCCAGTAGGGGTGTGCAGGACCTCAGTAGGAGTGTGCAGGACATTATGGGACCTGTGCAGGACCCCAGTAGGGGTGTGCAGGACGTCGTAGAATGTGTGCAGGACTTTAGTAGGAGTGTGCAGGACATCATGGGACCTGTGCAGGACCCCAGTAGGGGTGTGCAGGACCTCAGTAGGAGTGTGCAGGACATTATGGAACGTGTGCAAAACCTTAGTAGGAGTGTGCAGGACATCATGTGACCTGTGCAGGACCTTAGTAGGAGTGTGCAGGACATCATGGGACCTGTGCAGGACCCCAGTAGGGGTGTGCAGGACCTCAGTAGGAGTGTGCAGGACATTATGGGACCTGTGCAGGACCCCAGTAGGGGTGTGCATGACCTCGTAGAATGTGTGCAGGACCTCAGTAGGAGTGTGCAGGACCTCAGTAGGAGTGTGCAGGACCTTAGTAGGAGTGTTCAGGACATCATGGGACCTGTGCAGGACCCCAGTAGGAGTGTGCAGGACATCATGGGACCTGTGCAGGACCCCAGTAGGGGTGTGCAGGACCTTAGTAGGAGTGTGCAGGACATCATGGGACCTGTGCAGGACCCCAGTAGGGGTGTGCAGGACCTCAGTAGGAGTGTGCAGGACATTATGGGACCTGTGCAGGACCCCAGTGGGGGTGTGCAGGACGTCGTAGAATGTGTGCAGGACCTCATTAGGAGTGTGCAGGACCTTAGTAGGAGTGTGCAGGACATCATGGGACCTGTGCAGGACCCCAGTAGGGGTGTGCAGGACCTCAGTAGGAGTGTGCAGGACATTATGGGACCTGTGCAGGACCTCAGTAGGAGTGCGCAGGACATCATGGAACGTGTGCAGGACCCCAGTAGGGGTGTGCAGGACGTCGTAGAATGTGTGCAGGACCTCAGTAAGAGTGTGCAGGACATCATGGAACGTGTGCAGGACCTTAGTACGAGTGTGCAGGACATCATGGGACCTGTGCAGGACCCCAGTAGGGGTGTGCAGGACCTCAGTAGGAGTGTGCAGGACATTATGGGACCTGTGCAGGACCCCAGTAGGGGTGTGCAGGACCTCGTAGAATGTGTGCAGGACCTCAGTAGGAGTGTGCAGGACCTTAGTAGGAGTGTGCAGGACCTCAGTAGGAGTGTGCGGGACATTATGGGACCTGTGCAGGACCTCAGTAGGAGTGCGCAGGACATCATGGAACGTGTGCAGGACCCCAGTAGGGGTGTGCAGGACGTCGTAGAATGTGTGCAGGACCTCAGGAGGAGTGTGCAGGACCTTAGTAGGAGTGTGCAGGACATCATGGAACCTGTGCAGGACCCCAGTAGGGGTGTGCAGGACGTCATGGGACCTGTGCAGGACCCCAGTAGGAGTGTACAGGACTTTATTAGAAGTGTGCAGGACATCATGGGACATGTGCAGGACCCCAGTAGGGAGTCTGCAGGCCATCGTAGAATGTGTGCAGGACCTCAGTAGGGGTGTGCAGGACCTCAGTAGGAGTGTGCAGGACATTATGGGACCTGTGCAGGACCCCAGTAGGGAGTGTGCAGGACGTCAGTAGAATGTGTGCAGGACATTAGTAGGAACGTGTGCAGGACCTTAGTAGGACTGTGCAGGACATCATGGGACCTGTGCAGGACCCCAGTAGGGGTGTGCAGGACCTCAGTAGGAGTGTGCAGGACATTATGGAACGTGTGCAAAACCTTAGTAGGAGTGTGCAGGACATCATGTGACCTGTGCAGGACTTTAGTAGGAGTGTGCAGGACATCATGGGACCTGTGCAGGACCCCAGTAGGGGTGTGCAGGACCTCAGTAGGAGTGTGCAGGACATTATGGGACCTGTGCAGGACCCCAGTAGGGGTGTGCATGACCTCGTAGAATGTGTGCACGACCTCAGTAGGAGTGTGCAGGACCTTAGTAGGAGTGTGCAGGACCTCAGTAGGAGTGTGCGGGACATTATGGGACCTGTGCAGGACCTCAGTAGGAGTGCGCAGGACATCATGGAACGTGTGCAGGACCCCAGTAGGGGTGTGCAGGACGTCGTAGAATGTGTGCAGAACCTCAGGAGGAGTGTGCAGGACCTTAGTAGGAGTGTGCAGGACATCATGGAACCTGTGCAGGACCCCAATAGGGGTGTGCAGGACGTCGTAGAATGTGTGCAGGACCTCAGTAGGAGTGTGCAGGACTTCAGTAGGAGTATGCAGAACATCATGGGACATGTGCAGGACCCCAGGCCAAGGAGTGTGTGCAGGCCATCATGGGACCTGTGCAGGACCCCAGTAGGGAACGTGTGCAGAATCTTAGTAGGAGTGTGCAGGACATTATGGGACCTGTGCAGGACCCCAGTAGGGGTGTGCAGGACGTCGTAGAATGTGTGCAGGACTTTAGTAGGAGTGTGCAGGACCTTAGTAGGACTGTGCAGGACATCATGGGACCTGTGCAGGACCCCAGTAGGGGTGTGCAGGACCTCAGTAGGAGTGTGCAGGACATTATGGAACGTGTGCAAAACCTTAGTAGGAGTGTGCAGGACATCATGTGACCTGTGCAGGACTTTAGTAGGAGTGTGCAGGACATCATGGGACCTGTGCAGGACCCCAGTAGGGGTGTGCAGGACCTCAGTAGGAGTGTGCAGGACATTATGGGACCTGTGCAGGACCCCAGTAGGGGTGTGCATGACCTCGTAGAATGTGTGCAGGACCTCAGTAGGAGTGTGCAGGACCTTAGTAGGAGTGTGCAGGACATCATGGGACCTGTGCAGGACCCCCAGTAGGGGTGTGCAGGACATCATGGGACCTGTGCAGGACTTCGTAGACTGTGTGCAGGACCTCAGTAGGAGTGCGCAGGACATCATGGAACGTGTGCAGGACCCCAGTAGGGGTGTGCAGGACGTCGTAGAATGTGTGCAGAACCTCAGGAGGAGTGTGCAGGACCTTAGTAGGAGTGTGCAGGACATCATGGAACCTGTGCAGGACCCCAATAGGGGTGTGCAGGACGTCGTAGAATGTGTGCAGGACCTCAGTAGGAGTGTGCAGCACTTCAGTAGGAGTATGCAGAACATCATGGGACATGTGCAGGACCCCAGTAGGAGTGTGCAGGCCATCATGGGACCTGTGAAGGACCCCAGTAGGGGTGTGCAGGACCTCAGTAGGAGTGTGCAGGACATTATGGGACCTGTGCAGGACCCCAGTAGGGGTGTGCAGGACGTCGTAAAATGTGTGCAGGACTTTAGTAGGAGTGTGCAGGACCTTAGTAGGAGTGTGCAGGACATCATGGGACCTGTGCAGGACCCCAGTAGGGGTGTGCAGGACCTCAGTAGGAGTGTGCAGGACACTATGGAACGTGTGCAAAACCTTAGTAGGAGTGTGCAGGACATCATGTGACCTGTGCAGGACCCCAGTAGGGGTGTGCAGGATGTCGTAGAATGTGTGCAGAACCTCAGTGGGAGTGTGCAGGAACTTAGTAGGAGTGTGCAGGACCCCAGTAGGGGTGTGCAGGACCTCAGTAGGAGTGTGCGGGACATTATGGGACCTGTGCAGGACCTCAGTAGGAGTGCGCAGGACATCATGGAACGTGTGCAGGACCCCAGTAGGGGTGTGCAGGACGTCGTAGAATGTGTGCAGGACCTCAGTAGGAGTGTGCAGGACCTTAGTAGGAGTGTGCAGGACATCATGGAACCTGTGCAGGACCCCAGTAGGGGTGTGCAGGACATCATGGGACCTGTGCAGGACCCCAGTAGGGGTGTGCAGGACCTCAGTAGGAGTGTGCAGGACATTATGGGACCTGTGCAGGACCCCAGTAGGGGTGTGCAGGACGTCGTAGAATGTGTGCAGGACCTCAGTAGGAGTGTGCAGGACCTTGGTGGGAGTGTGCAGGACATCATGGGACCTGTGCAGGACCCCAGTAGGGGTGTGCAGGACCTCAGTAGGAGTGTGCAGGACATTATGGAACGTGTGCAAAACCTTAGTAGGAGTGTGCAGGACATCATGGGACCTGTGCAGGACCCCAGTAGGGGTGTGCAGGACGTCGTAGAATGTGTGCAGAACCTCAGTGGGAGTGTGCAGGACCTTAGTAGGAGTATGCAGGACATCATGGGACATGTGCAGGACCCCACTAGGGGTGTGCAGGACGTCGTAGAATGTGTGCAGGACATCAGTAGGAGTGTGCAGGACATCATGAAGCGTGTGCAGGACCCCAGTAGGGGTGTGCAGGACCCCAGTAGGGGTGTGCAGGACCTCAGTAGGAGTGTGCAGGACATCATGGGACCTGTGCAGGACCCCAGTTGGGTGTGCAGGACGTCGTAGAATGTGTGCATGACCCCAGTAAGGGTGTACAGGACGTCAAAGAAAGTGTGCAGGACCTCAGTAGGAGTGCGCAGGACCTTAGTAGGAGTGTGCAGGACATCATGGAACCTGTGCAGGACCCGAGTAAGGGTGTGCAGGACATCATGGGACCTGTGCAGGACCCCAGTAGGGGTGTGCAGGACCTCAGTAGGAGTGTGCAGGACATTATGGGACCTGTGCAGGACCCCAGTAGGGGTGTGCAGGACGTCGTAGAATGTGTGCAGGACCTCAGTAGGAGTGTGCAGGACCTTAGTAGGAGTGTGCAGGACATCATGGGACCTGTGCAGGACCCCAGTAGGGGTGTGCAGGACCTCAGTAGGAGTGTTCAAGACATTATGGAACGTGTGCAAAACCTTAGTAGGAGTGTGCAGGACATCATGGGACCTGTGCAGGACCCCAGTAGGGGTGTGCAGGACGCCGTAGAATGTGTGCAGGACCTCAGTGGAGTGTGCAGGACCTTGGTAGGAGTGTGCAGGACATCATGGGACATGTGCAGGACCCCAGTAGGGTGTGCAGGACGTCACTAGGGGTGTGCAGGACCTCAGTAGGAGTGTGCAGGACCTTAGTAGGAGTGTGCAGGACTTCATGGAGCGTGTGCACGACCCCAGTAGTGGTAAGCAGGACGTCGTAGAATGTGTGCAGGACCTCAGTAGGAGTGTGCAGGACCTCAGTAGGAGTGTGCAGGACATCATGGAACGTGTGTAGGATCCCAATAGAGGTGTGCAGGACATCACGGAACGTGTGCAAGACCCCAGTAGTGGTGTGTGCAGGACCTTAGTAGGAGTGTGCAGGACATCATGGGACCTGTGCAGGACCCCAGTAGAGTGTGCAGGAGTAGAATGTGTGCAGGACCTTAGTAGGAGTGTGCAGGACATCATGGGACCTGTGCAGGACCCCCAGTAAGTGTGTGCAGGACGTCGTAGAATGTGTGCAGGACCCCAGTAGGAGTGTGCAGGACCTCAGTAGGAGTGTGCAGGGGGTGTGCAGGACCTCAGTAGGAGTGTGCAGGACATTATGGGACCTGTGCAGGACCCCAGTAGGGGTGTGCAGGACGTCGTAGAATGTGTGCAGGACCTCAGTAGGAGTGTGCAGGACCTTAGTAGGAGTGTGCAGGACATCATGGGACCTGTGTGCAGGACCCCAGTAGGGGTGTGCAGGACCTCAGTAGGAGTGTGGAGGACATCATGGGACCTGTGCAGGACCTCAGTAGGAGAGTGCAGGACATCATGGAACGTGTGCAAGACCCCAGTAGGGGTGTGCAGGACGTCGTAGAATGTGTGCAGGACCTCAGTAGGAGTGTGCAGGACCTTAGTAGGAGTGTGCAGGACATCATGGGACCTGTGCAGGACCCCAGTAGGGGTGTGCAGGACGTCGTAGAATGTGTGCAGGACCTCAGTAGGAGTGTGCAGGACCTTAGTAGGAGTGTGCAGGACATCATGGGACCTGTGCAGGACCCCAGTAGGAGTGTGCAGGCCATCATGGGACCTGTGCAGGACCCCAGTAGGGGTGTGCAGGACCTCAGTAGGAGTGTGCAGGACATTATGGGACCTGTGCAGGACCCCAGTAGGGGTGTGCAGGACGTCGTAGAATGTGTGCAGGACTTTAGTAGGAGTGTGCAGGACCTTAGTAGGAGTGTGCAGGACATCATGGGACCTGTGCAGGACCCCAGTAGGGGTGTGCAGGACCTCAGTAGGAGTGTGCAGGACATTATGGAACGTGTGCAAAACCTTAGTAGGAGTGTGCAGGACATCATGTGACCTGTGCAGGACCCCAGTAGGGGTGTGCAGGACGTCGTAGAATGTGTGCAGAACCTCAGTGGGAGTGTGCAGGAACTTAGTAGGAGTGTGCAGGACCCCAGTAGGGGTGTGCAGGACCTCAGTAGGAGTGTGCGGGACATTATGGGACCTGTGCAGGACCTCAGTAGGAGTGCGCAGGACATCATGGAACGTGTGCAGGACCCCAGTAGGGGTGTGCAGGACGTCGTAGAATGTGTGCAGGACCTCAGTAGGAGTGTGCAGGACCTTAGTAGGAGTGTGCAGGACATCATGGAACCTGTGCAGGACCCCAGTAGGGGTGTGCAGGGACATCATGGGACCTGTGCAGGACCCCAGTAGGGGTGTGCAGGACCTCAGTAGGAGTGTGCAGGACATTATGGGACCTGTGCAGGACCCCAGTAGGGGTGTGCAGGACGTCGTAGAATGTGTGCAGGACCTCAGTAGGAGTGTGCAGGACCTTAGTGGGAGTGTGCAGGACATCATGGGACCTGTGCAGGACCCCAGTAGGGGTGTGCAGGACCTCAGTAGGAGCGTGCAGGACATTATGGAACGTGTGCAAAACCTTAGTAGGACTGTGCAGGACATCATGTGACCTGTGCAGGACCCCAGTAGGGGTGTGCAGGACGTCGTAGAATGTGTGCAGAACCTCAGTGGGAGTGTGCAGGAACTTAGTAGGAGTATGCAGGACATCATGGGACATGTGCAAGACCCCACTAGGGGTGTGCAGGACGTCGTAGAATGTGTGCAGGACCTCAGTAGGAGCGTGCAGGACATCATGAAGCGTGTGCAGGACCCCAGTAGGGGTGTGCAGGACGTCAGTATGGGTGTGCAGGACCTCAGTAAAATGTGTGCAGGACATCATGGGACCTGTGCAGGACCCCAGTAGGAGCGTGCAGGACATCATGGAACGTGTGCAGGACCCCAGTAGGGGTGTGCAGGACGTCGTAGAATGTGTGCAGGACCTCAGTAGGAGTGTGCAGGACCTTAGTAGGAGTGTGCAGGACATCATGGGACCTGTGCAGGACCCCAGTAGGGGTGTGCAGGACATCATGGGACCTGTGCAGGACCCCAGTAGGGGTGTGCAGGACCTCAGTAGGAGTGTGCAGGACATTATGGGACCTGTGCAGGACCCCAGTAGGGGTGTGCAGGACGTCGTAGAATGTGTGCAGGACCTCAGTAGGAGTGTGCAGGACCTTAGTGGGAGTGTGCAGGACATCATGGGACCTGTGCAGGACTCCAGTAGGGGTGTGTAGGACCTCAGTAGGAGTGTGCAGGACATTATGGAACGTGTGCAAAACCTTAGTAGGAGTGTGCAGGACATCATGGAACCTGTGCAGGACCCCAATAGGGGTGTGCAGGACGTCGTAGAATGTGTGCAGGACCTCAGTAGGAGTGTGCAGGACTTCAGTAGGAGTATGCAGGACATCATGGGACATGTGCAGGACCCCAGTAGGAGTGTGCAGGCCATCATGGGACCTGTGCAGGACCCCAGTAGGGGTGTGCAGGACCTCAGTAGGAGTGTGCAGGACATTATGGGACCTGTGCAGGACCCCAGTAGGGGTGTGCAGGACGTCGTAGAATGTGTGCAGGACTTTAGTAGGAGTGTGCAGGACCTTAGTAGGAGTGTGCAGGACATCATGGGACCTGTGCAGGACCCCAGTAGGGGTGTGCAGGACCTCAGTAGGAGTGTGCAGGACATTATGGAACGTGTGCAAAACCTTAGTAGGAGTGTGCAGGACATCATGTGACCTGTGCAGGACCCCAGTAGGGGTGTGCAGGACGTCGTAGAATGTGTGCAGAACCTCAGTGGGAGTGTGCAGGAACTTAGTAGGAGTGTGCAGGACATCATGGGACCTGTGCAGGACCCCAGTAGGGGTGTGCAGGACCTCAGTAGGAGTGTGCAGGACATTATGGGACCTGTGCAGGACCTCAGTAGGAGTGCGCAGGACATCATGGAACGTGTGCAGGACCCCAGTAGGGGTGTGCAGGACGTCGTAGAATGTGTGCAGGACCTCAGTAGGAGTGTGCAGGACCTTAGTAGGAGTGTGCAGGACATCATGGAACCTGTGCAGGACCCCAGTAGGGGTGTGCAGGACATCATGGGACCTGTGCAGGACCCCAGTAGGGGTGTGCAGGACCTCAGTAGGAGTGTGCAGGACATTATGGGACCTGTGCAGGACCCCAGTAGGGGTGTGCAGGACGTCGTAGAATGTGTGCAGGACCTCAGTAGGAGTGTGCAGGACCTTAGTGGGAGTGTGCAGGACATCATGGGACCTGTGCAGGACCCCAGTAGGGGTGTGCAGGACCTCAGTAGGAGTGTGCAGGACATTATGGAACGTGTGCAAAACCTTAGTAGGAGTGTGCAGGACATCATGGGACCTGTGCAGGACCCCAGTAGGGGTGTGCAGGACGTCGTAGAATGTGTGCAGAACCTCAGTGGGAGTGTGCAGGACCTTAGTAGGAGTATGCAGGACATCATGGGACATGTGCAGGACCCCACTAGGGGTGTGCAGGACGTCGTAGAATGTGTGCAGGACATCAGTAGGAGTGTGCAGGACATCATGAAGCGTGTGCAGGACCCCAGTAGGGGTGTGCAGGACGTCGTAGAATGTGTGCAGGACCTCAGTAGGAGTGTGCAGGACCTTAGTAGGAGTGTGCAGGACATCATGGAACCTGTGCAGGACCCCAGTAGGGGTGTGCAGGACATCATGGGACCTGTGCAGGACCCCAGTAGGGGTGTGCAGGACCTCAGTAGGAGTGTGCAGGACATTATGGGACCTGTGCAGGACCCCAGTAGGGGTGTGCAGGACGTCGTAGAATGTGTGCAGGACCTCAGTAGGAGTGTGCAGGACCTTAGTGGGAGTGTGCAGGACATCATGGGACCTGTGCAGGACCCCAGTAGGGGTGTGCAGGACCTCAGTAGGAGTGTGCAGGACATTATGGAACGTGTGCAAAACCTTAGTAGGAGTGTGCAGGACATCATGGGACCTGTGCAGGACCCCAGTAGGGGTGTGCAGGACGTCGTAGAATGTGTGCAGAACCTCAGTGGGAGTGTGCAGGACCTTAGTAGGAGTATGCAGGACATCATGGGACATGTGCAGGACCCCACTAGGGGTGTGCAGGACGTCGTAGAATGTGTGCAGGACATCAGTAGGAGTGTGCAGGACATCATGAAGCGTGTGCAGGACCCCAGTAGGGATGAGCAGGACGTCATGGAATGTGTGTAGGACCTTAGTAAAATTGTGCAGGACATCATAGAACGTGTGCAGGACCCCAATAGGGGTGTGCAGGACATCATGGAATGTGTGCAGGACCCCAGTAGGGGTGTGCAGGACGTCGTAGAATGTGTGCAGGACCTCAGTAGGAGTGTGCAGGACCTTAGTAGGAGTGTTCAGGACATCATGGGACCTGTGCAGGACCCCAGTAGGAGTGTGCAGGACATCATGGGACCTGTGCAGGACCCCAGTAGGGGTGTGCAGGACCTCAGTAGGAGTGTGCAGGACATTATGGGACCTGTGCAGGACCCCAGTAGGGGTGTGCAGGACGTCGTAGAATGTGTGCAGGACCTCAGTAGGAGTGTGCAGGACCTTAGTAGGAGTGTGCAGGACATCATGGGACCTGTGCAGGACCCCAGTAGGGGTGTGCAGGACCTCAGTAGGAGTGTGCAGGACATTATGGAACGTGTGCAAAAACTTAGTAGGAGTGTGCAGGACATCATGGGACCTGTGCAGGACCCCAGTAGGGGTGTGCAGGACGTCGTAGAATGTGTGCAGAACCTCAGTGGAAGTGTGCAGGACCTTAGTAGGAGTATGCAGGACATCATGGGACATGTGCAGGACCCCACTAGGGATGTGCAGGACGTCGTAGAATGTGTGCAGGACCTCAGTAGGAGTGTGCAGGACCTTAGTAGGAGTGTGCAGGACATCATGGGACCTGTGCAGGACCCCAGTAGGAGTGTGCAGGACATCATGGAACCTGTGCAGGACCCCAGCAGGGGTGTGCAGGATTTCGTAGAATGTGTGCAGAACCTCAGTAGGAGTGTGCAGGACATCATGGGACCTGTGCAAGACCTCTGTAAGGATGAGCAGGACTTCATGGAATGTGTGCAGGACATCAGTAGGAGTGTGCAGGACATCATGAAGCGTGTGCAGGACCCCAGTAGGGATGAGCAGGACGTCATGGAATGTGTGTAGGACCTTAGTAAAATTGTGCAGGACATCATAGAACGTGTGCAGGACCCCAATAGGGGTGTGCAGGACATCATGGAATGTGTGCAAGACCCCTGTGAGGAAGGAAGTAAGATTTACTCATAGAAATGATGAAAAACTTAGATAAAAGAGGCCTGATACTGCGCTATCAATCATTGTTTTCATTAGAGCTCTACGGAAATACTTCGACTGGTAGCCTCACCAATTGGCCGTCCATTTCATTTCTGTCTTGAATGGTGCGGCCCCCCCGTCTAGAATAGTGCCTAGAACCTGTACAATTGGGTCATTTTGAAACTCATTTCTTCATTTTTCGACTTTTAAATTCAAAAAGTATATGCCTTGCATCTATCTGTAGGAAGCCGCGTTGCAACAATTATCTTGCAGTCTTAGCAGCGGAGCGGTTGTTTCTTCATTTCTACCACTATGTTTTCGAAAAAAAAACAACTTGACTTTTAGAGATTGACGATGTTGTAGAAGGGAAACCCTTGGAAAAAGTTGTGAAATTTCTGAAAGTTGGGCTCCGCAGAAAAGGTCAAGGATTTGGCATTGCTCTAAAATGTAGTGAAATAGTTGAATCGATTTGGCTGTTGTTGGTATATGAAGATAACATAATCATTAAATATAGTGAAATTGTTGCAAACGGATTTGGCAGGAGCTCTATGAATTATCTCAGTCAAATCACGCGTCAGAAGGTGTTTTTATTGGAGCGCATATTGAATCGAATGAGAACAAGCATAAGTCTAGCAACAAAAACGTTTCCATACAATGCGAACCATGAAAGCGTTGAGGACACGAAGACATAGCGTCAGTAGCTAATAAATTGCGTTAGATTTCGTTTTCGTGATTTTTATTTAATCGGTGAGGGAAGGTCTGGTACCTTAGTGGGAACTACACTGAAAAGGCAGAATAGCATTCGGAAACCTTATTTCTAGCCCATAAGGCCACGTTTCGTTCAGCATTGTTGACTGAGGATTATTATTTTTTCTTTTTGTCTTCATTCGCTCGCCAGAGGACCTTCTGACGCGTGATTTGACTGTGATAATTCATAGAGCTCCTGCCAAATCCGTTTGCAACAATTTCACTACATTTAATGATTATGTTATCTTCATATACCAACAACAGCCAAATCGATTCAACTATTTCACTACATTTTAGAGCAATGCCAAATCCTTGACCTTTTCTGCGGAGCCCAACTTTCAGAAATTAGACATCTAGCTTCAGTTTTCGTACACTTGATTGATTCTGTTAACCCTATATGCCTTGTTTGCAGGGTAAAACATGTGAGCTCAAAATGAAGAGCTCTCCATGCTGATTCTAAATATGCCCCTAGCAACCGAAACGGACCACTTTGAACGAAGTTATGACAAAGCAGCGCTTTTCGGCGGAAAAAAAGCGCCGAAAACGCCGTTTTTCCCAAAGTCGCGGGCGGTATTGTAATGAATGCAATGTAATGTAATGGAGCACACCAGATTCGTCAATGAATACCTCTCCTGTGCCGTGGCAGTCAGGACATACGTCGGGGACCCACGGAACGATCCTATGAGCGATCCTATAGGCCTTGAGGAATGAGGAATGTCTACAGCGCAGACCTGCCAAAATTACTCAGGAGCGTCTTGGTAGGTCCTTCTCACTATCATCGATCTTGGGCGGTACACCGTCGAGTATAGAATTGGGAGGGGCACAGGAGAGGTATTCATTGACGAATCTGGTGTGCTCCATCTGCAGGAGCCTTTTCCGGTTGAGCTCCGAGGTCTTCCAACGTTGACGGTCATTGACAGAGACATCGGCATACAACGGTGAACGGATGTTACGGGAATGGAGGGGATCGGATGATAGGGGAATAATTGGGGTGTGTGGCATTCCTGACTATGCCGATATGGAACTGTTGCGTCTGCAATTGGCAATGCTGCTTTACAGGAAGTAGCGCGCATTCTTAATGTAGGTGGGACACAGGAGTAGATTTAGGGCATCCAGTGATGACACTGTATCATCGCCTTGTACGTGACACGCAATACTTACTTTGAACTACCCCATATAGTGCCTACCAGAGCATGGAGTATATTATTATGCGCACTGGCCGTAGCAGCTCGAAAACGTGAGTTTTCATTAAAACGCGATGAAAGGTCCAGGGACACACCGAGTAGACGAGAGTGCTTGGATAAGGGAAGCAGAATTCTTTCCCAGAGAACCTGGAGATGCAGTTTGTGCTCAGCCGTTGCAATAGTGCACAGAGTAACGCTGGACTTCGCAGGAGAGACCTTTAACTATTTTGATTCCAGAAATTTAGCCAGACTGCTAGGGTATTTGTTCATCTCCGCAGTGGCGCGGTCAATAACAGGGTAGAGAGAATAGGCTTGGTGACAATACTTCACCTTGGGCAACGTCTGCCTTCAGGGGACAAGTGTCCGTCGAACTTCACACGTATAGAGCGATTTTTGACAAAGTTATCGGTCCATCGTTTACACCATTCCGGCATATCACAGTTCAGTATCGATTTAGGCAGCAATGATGTGCTGACATTGTCGAAGGCGGCAGTCAGATCAGTTGCGACGACTAGACTTCTACCAGCAGGAGTTTTCTTAGTGAAACCGGCAATAATGTGCTCCGTGATCGACGTGAGTGCAGTTATCGTGGAGTGAGCCTTCTTGAAGCCATGTTTATACACGCTATGTTGGATTGCAGTTTGAAGATGCAGACAGATGATCTTATCCGCTAACTTAGCGATGGGGGACAAAAGGGAAATGGGTCGATGAGAAGTTTTCTTGTCCTCAGGCTTACCAGGCTTCGGGATCGGTAGGACGATGGCTTGCTTCCACCTCACGAGAATCACACCAGTACGGAACGACGAGTAGACGAGATCGCTGAGCAACTACAAGAACTGGTCCGGCAGATGCTTCAGATGGATAGCTGAGATGCCGTCGGGTCCCACAGCCCTGGAGTTCTTCAAAGATTTGATTAGAGCAGACACAACTGAAGCAGTTATCGCAGGTGTATCGTGACAACTGAGTTTCCCCATGGACCGGACAGTTCGTCTTTGAGAGCGATCACGGCGCGACGTCGATGAGGCAAAGCGCTTCCCAAGCCCACAGGCAGCACCATATCCAGACTCGAATCCACCCGAAGGAACTCCAGCATGTTTTGGACCGCTGATATTTTCTTTCGTAAAAGCTTCTTGAGAACACTTCATGGTTTCTTGGCGTCAGTCTTGAAGTTTAAGAACTCAACGAACTCCTGCCATCGCTTTTGCTTGTGCATGTTGAGCAAGTTAGTGATCTCGTCAGACAGTTGCTGAATGCTCGAGTCTGCAGGATCAGCTCGTCGCTTCTCATAGTTCGATCAGCTCCGGAACATTAGGGTGAAACGTTTTCACACGTCCTGTCGGAATGGCTGCTTTAGCGGCCTTGCAAATGGCATTAACGACGAACTTCTCTTTCTCATGTACAGAGCCGGTGAGCGGATAGTTGGCTACCCGGCTGAGTAACACCTCCTTAAACAGGACCCAATTAGCCTTACGATAATTTGTATACAATTTGCTACGTGAGCCTGAGAATGGTGCGAGATGACTACTAAGAGACAAATCTAGTGATGCGCATAATGGTACATGATCACTGACCATGACCACAGCAGTCGACCAGTTAGAACATACAGCGAGAGAGGAGACAAATGTGACATCTGGCAAAAAGGGCCTGCCTGTGTTCGGAAGACGAGTAGGGGCGTCTTCGTTAATAGCAACAAGATCACAATCATCCGCAAACTGCTCAAGTAGTTCACCTCTATCATCAGGCCCTAGAGGGGAGAACCAGGACGAAGGGTGTGCATTAAAATCACCAGCCATAATAACTGAGGATGATGGGAGGGCAGAGTGTACAACAAACAAAAATGGTATAGGATCAAACGAATTGCGACATAAGGTGATTGGGGGAATGTAAACATCAACAACATCTAATGGGCAACTTTGCAATACAATATGCACACCAATACACTCAACAACATTGTCAGTGGGGAGCGGGATGAGGTGTGAGAAAATGGAATGTTTTACAAAAGTAGAGACGCCACCACCATGAGAAGTACGAGGGAGGTTTTAAGACGCATAACCGGGGAGACGGGGGAGGGAAGAGGATGCGCTAAATTTGGTCTCCTGCATGAGGATGACATCAGGATGAAAGCGTTCAATGTATTAGGTCTAGAAGTTAATTTCCGCGTTTTTGTTGTTATTGATATTTTGTAAAAAATAAAATTATTTTTATATAACGAATTTTATGTTATAATGCTCACTGTATTATCAGCTTTCTATTGATATATAACTTGCTTCACGTACCTTATAAAAAAAGTATTATTTTAGTTTCAGAATATGTCAACTTTTGTGCCGGAAAAACGCCATTTGCGGGAAGCTCTCCTTTTCCTTTTTCATCTCAAGAAGAAAGCCACTGACGCGCACCAAATGCTTGCCCAAGCTTACGGGGATGCTGCTCCATCCATAAGAACCTGCCAAGAATGGTTTCAGCGTTTCAAATCGGGTGATTTTGACGTTAAGGACAAAGATCGACCAGGACAGCCAAAAAGTTCGAAGACGAAGAACTTCAGGCTTTGTTGGATCAAGATTCGGCTCAAACGCAAGAACAGCTCGCGGCATCTCTCGGCGTCACCCAAAAAGCAATTTCTATTCGATTGAAGGCAATGTAAGGAAGATTCAAAAGGAAGGAAAATGGATCCCCTATGAGCTCTCAGAACGCAACAAAGAGCAGAGAAAAACAACTTCACAAATCTTGTTGGACCGATTCCAAAGAAAGTCTTTTACACCGCATCATAACTGGCGATGAAAAAAGTGGGTGTACTACGACAATCCGGAAGCGAAGAAAATCGTGGGTTAGTCCTGGTGAACCAACAACTTCGACCGCAAAACCAAACATCCACGGGAAGAAGGTCTTACTGTGCATATGGTGGGATCAACGCGGTATACTGTACTATGAACTTCTTCAACCTGGCGAAACAGTTACTGCGAATCGCTATCAACATCAACTAGCGCAATTGCGGCATGAAATCGAAGCAAAGAGACCAGAATGGGCGAGTCGACACGAAAAAGTCATATTGCTTCATGATAACGCTCGACCTCATGTTGCTCGAACGGTAAACCATACGCCAAAAGAGTTCAAATGGAAGTCTTACCGCACCGCCGTACTCTCCAGAACATCGCCCCCGTCGGATTATCACCTTTCCGGTCAATGGCGCATGGTCTAGCGGAGCAGCGCTTTCAAGATCGTCAAGATGTCAAAAAATGGCTCGATGAATGGGTGGAGGCCAAACCAGAAAAATTTTATTATGATGGAATCCATAAGTTACCCAAACTCTGGGAAATGGTTGTTATTAATGACGGAAATTATTTTGAATAAAAATTTTGTTTAAGTATGTCCAGTTTTCAATAGTGTAAAAAGCGTAAAAAAACGCGGAAATTAACTTCTAGACCTAATACAACGTCAGTTCAACAAGTTTGGCCGGCAGGCCATTATTGTTACTTACTTGATACTTGATACTTGATTGCCCGTTGTCAGCCGGCGATCGTCTCGGCGGCAGGCACACGGTTCCGATGGTCTCGAGGCACACGTTCGTTTTGGTTGCTTTGTGGAGCTGCCATCTTCCATCTCGTTCGATTTCGCGCGATCTGTAACCAGTTCGTGTTAGGTGTGTTCAGATGTTGGAGGCATCGCTCCATCTTGTTGGGGAACGACTGAGAGTTTGCTTGATGTCCCGCGGGTACCAGAGGGTTACGCAATTTGTCCAGCGGTCATCGGTGATGTTTTGCGGCTGCCACGTAAGTGACAGCGTCCCGAATTCCTGACTGTTGTCGCAGGTCGGTGCTGCGAAGGTGCTGGTTTCTTTGCTCTCGACGGTTCGTCCCCAACAGCGTTCGTTCGAGAGCTCGTTGCGTTAGTGTCATCAGAATTGCAGAAGACTTGTTGGAAGCCCAGGTTTCAACTCCATAGCCCATGGCGGGGAGGACGGTGAAGTCGAAAAGATGCGCACGGATTTTTTTGTCGGAGACAAGGTGAGCTGCTTCCCTTATGATGGACATCGCAGCCTATGCAGCGCTTCTTCTTCGACTGACTTCGACCCTCAAATCGTTGTCCGTGGTCGCGGGGCGCCCGAGGTAGACGTACTTTTCCGTATCAGGAAGGGGAATCCCGTCTACTGTAATCGGTGCTGGGTCTGCCCATCTGTTCCTTATGACTTCTGTCTTGCTGCGATCCATCGGCAACCCGATTCTGCGGCCAGCTGCGTCCAGTTCATCCACCATCTGTTGAAGTTTGGTTTGACAGTTGCTGACCAGAACGATGTCATCGGCAAAACGGAGGTTTGAGAGTTTCTTGTCGTATATGGGAGTACCCCTGTCGTTCCAATCTAGATCAATCATGGCGTGATGGAGAGCAGGGCCCGTAGTAAACCCCCATCAGTTTCTGGGGACGGGTGTTGATGATCGGTACAGGTCTGTGTAGAAGTCCACGACGATCTCTTCAATCTTTTGACAGGAAGTGTGCTGTGTTCCGCTGGCGTCCTTCATGACAGTGGTTACAGCTTGAGAGTCAACGAGCGTCTTCTTAGTAGGGTCGTGCAGGCCCTAAAAGAGCCCTCACGAAGTTGCAAGCGTTAAAAACGAGTCCAAATGACCGTATTCGAGCCGTAGTCAGTCACGAAATCATCCTTGCTCCGCCCATCGATACGGGCTCCGCCCCTCCATACAGGTATTCAATGCTCGATTGCGGCCACTTCAGATTACTTTTTAGGCTTCTAACGGCGTAAGCGTTCCAGAAAGGGCCGTACGAGTACATTAGCGTCGTTATCCCAACAAGTTTTCAGCCAGTGCCGTACAACTCGTCCATTTCTGGGCCAATATAAAACGTACCGTTATATCTTAAGTTCCGTCGATTTGTTTTCGTCTTTTTCGTTATTTCTGAATACCAACAGATTCAAACCTTCAGTTTAATCCACAAAATTGATATCGCTTTTGAGCGTGTCAGCTGCCTTTAAAGGCAGTGTCCACAATAAAAACCATGTCTGATTTTTTGGTGGAGATCGGCAGCTGTAGGGCCTAGCGCAACTCTAACGTTGGAAAAACTCAAAAAATTGAGCTCGGAACGGTCCCCTACGGCCCCAAAGTTGGACACCTGTCAGCTCGTCACACCCCAGATGCACTTTTCACGCCCACCGACGTGAACAAATGAATGCTCGAGATTGTGAGATGAGCGATGGTTTCCGATCACTGGCCACGTTCTTCCCTTTATTCCCAACTTCTCTCTTTACTCAGGTCAGCTTGCATTAATCGGCTGCAAAAGACGGAAGTTACAAGCCTCGTACAACTCGTCCACCATGCTTCCCTAGCTCAATTTTTGAGGGACCATAACTCCGTTCCTAGAAGGTCCTGTACGATTCCAAAAACATTATTGGAATCAGCATTGGACCGTCTTCAAGATAGGCAAAAAAGCAGAGAAACGATTCTTATCGTGAACACTGCCTTTAACAGCGACTCTGCAGGATTTGTTGATGATTGCCCTGTCGAGAATGCTGGAGGACGGATCCTGGTGAATATGAGCTCGCTGCTTTGGAAGTCTTCGGGCATGGTCGCTTATGCGTCCAGAAGAGCTGGGGACAGGCGGGATCATTGATGCCAAAGCACAATAGTTGAGGCCCTCTACGAGGAGCTGGTAGTCTTCCGCAAGATCGCTATTCTCGCTCCACTGGTATCCAGAAGCGGCAGCTTGTAGGAGATCAGCATCGAAATTGGGCAGTCGTGTCTATGCTGGGCGATGACCACCCTTTCGCTTCACCTTCTCGCGGAGACAGATCTTCGCTCGAACAAGTCGATGGTCGCTTCCGGCATTAAAGCGTTCAACTACGCCGACATCGAAGAGACACCAGCGGCGATTAACCAGGATGTGATCCATTTCCGAGTGAGTTACTCCGCTCGGGCTTGACCATGTCCATCGTGTGGCGGGATTTTTCTGGAAGAAGCTGCCACCGTGGAACAGATTACAGGCTTCTAGTAAGTCCATCAGATGCTCTCCGTTTTCGTTGGTGCTTCCAAGTCCGGAGGATCCCACTCTAGCAGAAGACGGCTGAGGTTCGTTGATGATGGCGTTGAAGTCACCGCAGACGATCTTGTGGTAGGCCTTCTCTTGCTTGATGATCTTCTCGAGGTCAATATAGAACTCATCCTTATCGTTTTCGGATGCAGCTGATATCGGAGCGTATTCGTTTATGATCGCCATGGTTGTCATCGCATTGATCTTGATCCGCAGAACGGCCAGCCAGGGGCTGATAATTTCGTGGGAGTCAATCTTTAGTTTGAGGTTGCGGTTGACAATGAATCCCACTCTCTGATGTTTTTATTGTCAACCTTGGCTCCATTAAAGGCAGCATACACGCTCGCAAAAGTTGTTGAGATAACTACATTAGTGGGGTTGTACGGGCCCTAGAAGAGCCCTCAAGAAGTTGGGAGAGTTGAAAACGAGTTGAAATGACCGTATTTGAGCCGTATTGAGTCACAAAATCATCCTTTCTCCGCCCACCGATACGGGCTCCGCCCCTCAATACCAATGTTCAATGCTCGATTACGGTCATTTTGGCTCATTTTTTACGCTTCTAACGTCGTAAGCGTTCCAGAAAGGGTCGTACGAATACATTAGCGTCGTTATCCCAACAAGTTTGTCGCTAGCTACGCTATTTCAGCCAATGCAGTAAAACTCGTCCACTTCTGGGCCAATGTAGAACGAACCGTTATATCATCATTTCAGTTGATTTTTTTCCGGTTTTTTAGTTATCTCTGAATATTAACAGCTTCAGAACTTTGATTCATTCCATAAAACTGATATCATTTTTGAGCGTGTATGCTGCCTTTAATGTTAAGTTGAAAAATGTTCAGATTATGATGAGGAACACTAGGGGGGAATTAGAGCAAGATATACAACAATAAGCATCGGTGTAGTCATTATAGCTAGCTAACCCCGAACATTTGAGGCGTAGCCAGCGAAGGCAACCACTGAACGCTTGCATGTTGAGCCGATAATCCTTAATGACAACAGGGATATCGCGGAGCCTTGCTGCGTGGCCCTGGGTTCCTCTCAATGCCAGCTCGTAGTAGTAGAATACGAAGGAGTGCAACAGCCAGCCACTAGCACTCCCATACAGAAAAAAACTCCTCGTGGAGTTGTTGACGCCAGTTTGATGAGTCTCCTTGATTTTGGTAGTCGACTCCACAGATCCACCACACGTAGGTTGAGCATCAAGCGTAGGCAGATCCTCAACTGCTGACCCCTGGAGACGTACGGTGTGTGAATGAAGACACACCGCTCTCCACTTCTTTTATACCCTACCCTTTATCAATTGATTATCATCAAATTTGGGCTTGAAAATATGTGGGGGGGGCACTCGAGAAAATGAAATGAGTCATCTATGAAAATGAAAAATTGGGCTGATATCATATGACTGATAGTGTTATCAGTCATTGTTTTCGTGGAGGCTCCATGGAAATACTTCGGCTTCTGAAAGCGGTATCATTCATTCTCCAACTGAATCCTGAGTGCCCCCCCCCAAATAATTTCATACCTAAATTTGTTTACGGAGCCGAATGGGGGGCTGTAAAACATCATCCCTAAGATTACGGTAGCCCCGTTCTGGCGCACTCAACTATCGTTCTTGTCTGAGTTGCATTCGTCGTGTTTCTCGTGATAAATCCTTCTTCGGACTTATTCTTGTGCAGTTTTTACTGTAAAGATCAGCACATCGGTTACCGACAACAAGTGTTACTCCATTCCTTTTATCTGTTTTGAGGTGTCGTTGTTATTATTTTAGCTTATTTGATTCCCTTTATTTTAGCTCGATTAATATCGTTCTTGTATTAATCGAACTAAAATAGGTTCGCGTGATGCTGATTCTTCAAATCGATCTGATTGTGAGAGTGCGAGATATAGTGGATCTATCCACGGCAGGGACCGATGCACACCCCCGGTAGAAGGGCAACGATCGATTGCCGGCCGCGCAGCAGACCCGCAGTGTTATACACGAATGAAATGATATCATGGTGAATGATATCAGTGATAACGCGGCTATAAAAGCCGCCTTATGACTCAAGTGGTGTTCAGTTGTTCATCCCTCGTCTATCGTATAAACGGTTACTCCCATCGTCTCAACACACCACCACCGACACAACATTTTGGCGATCAGGCAACGACGATCGCGGAACCGAACCCTCAACGACCGACGACATCGACAGCGACCTACTCTACCGTCGCACCATGCCAATCATCACCGACGAGCAGTTCCAACAGCTGCTCACCACCCTCGCCAACGCCCTCCGAGGAGATACCCTTCACCACTCGTCAGCATCCGAAGACCCCTCACCCAGACAATTCGACCTACTCGCCAGTCGAATTCTACCCTTCACGTATGACCCCGATGCAGACGTCACATTCGAAGCTTGGTTTCGACTCCACCATGATGTGCTCACTGTCGACGCACAATCTCTGGACGAACCCACAAGAGTCCGCCTCCTGCTTCATAAGCTCGATCCCGCCGATTATGAACGCTACTCCAACTACATTATCCACCGGACCCCCCGAGAAGTCTCATTCGATGCCACAGTCAAGACACTCGTGGATCTCTTTGGACCACAACAATCCCTATTCAGTGCACGTTCTTCCTGCTTGATGGTCAAAGAGGCCAAGGACGATTTCGCAACCTACGCTGGACACGTGAATCGTGAGTGCTCTAAGTTCAAACTTTCGGAATGTAATGACGCACAATTCAAAAGCCTCATATTCGTGTGCGGGCTTCAGTCAACTTCAGATGCTTTCATCAGGCTGAAGTTGTTGGAAAAAATTGAGGCCGACCCCACATGCTTAATCCAGACGCTCACTGAGAAGTGTAGGAGACTGATCAATCTGAAACGGGACACTAAAATTGTCGAGGATGGAACCACAACCGTGCAATCTGTACAACGTTCACCTGCTTTCCGATCACGCCCGCATCCTCAACCCATATCCTCTCATCAAGAAAGACGTCAAACCGCACTGAATCCCAGAAGCAATAACCACTTCAACCGCTCCGATACCAACACGAGACCGCCCCCATCCCCATGCTGGCTCTGCGGATCAATGCATTTCGTTCGGAACTGCACATTCAAACGCCACAAATGTTCCAACTGCCGCAGGACTGGCCACAAGAAAGGTTTCTGCGACCAAGCTAGACGCCGCCCAACGAATCCACACCACGATCGACAACGACTGCAACCGACAAAGCAAAGCTTCCGGTCAGACGCAGTATTCAAGGTATCCAGTATCAATTGCAACCACTACCGACGTTTCGCCACGATAAAGGTAGACGACCAACCCATTGTTTTCTAAGTGGACAGCGCTTCTGATATCACTATTATCAATCTGGCAACGTGGAAACTCATGAACAAGCCGAACCTACAAGCATCAACACTCAAACCTCACAGTGCTTCCGGCGACCACATTCATTTTGTTGGTGAACGAAAATGCACCTACTCCTCCAATGGATCCTCAGCTAAGGGAGCATTCTACGTAGCTGATACGAAATCGAACCTACTCGGAGCTGAATGGATTTCAAGAATAGGAATCTACCGTATAATGGACTCCCTTCCAAACACGGATTCATTAGCAACAATCAACTTCACCAACATCCCCAACCCCATTTCCCTTCCTACCTCCAACTACAACAGCAAACAAATAGCTGAGCAACTAAAAACCGATTACTCGCAAGACTTCGACACCGAACTGGGCCTGTAAAAATTCTCAAAGGCTACCCTCCAACTTTAACCAGGAGCATATCCAATTTTTCGCCCAAAACGACCCGTCCCATACGCCGTGCTTCACGCAGTGGAGAAAGAACTTGATCGACTCGAATCAAGCGGTGTCATTTCGAAGATCGACTACAGTAAATGGGCAGCCCCAATAGTAATCGTGAGAAAATCGAATGGATCACTGGGACTTTACGCCGACTTCTCAACTGGTCTGAACGACGCCCTGGATCTCCACCAGTACCCACTCCCTTTGCCCGAAGACATCTTCGCTACACTTGCCGGTGGTCGCTACTTCACTCACATCGATTTCGCCGATGCAAATCTTCAGATACAAATGGACGATAAACCGAAGGAACTGCTGGTCATAAACACCCACCGTGGACTCTACCAATACAATCGTCTACCGTTCGGAGTGAAATCAGCACCAGCAATTTCCAAACAACTAATTGACGCAACCTTTGCTGGTCTCAATGGAGTTGTAGCTTATCTTGATGATGTTATAGTAGTCGGAAGATCAGCCAAAGAACACAAACGCAATTTAGACGCCGTCTTCGAAAGGGTCGCAGACAGCGGTTTGCACGTGAAACTAGAGAAAAGCCGCTTTGCAGCATCTTCCGTCAACTACCTCGAATATTTCGTCGACAAAGACGGCCGACGCTCAGACCCAAGGAAGATCGAAAGCATAAAGAACATGCCAGCACCCAAGGATGTTCCCCAATTACGATTATTTTTCGGTCTACTCAGCTACTACAGAAATTTCGTCAAAGAAATGAGATATCTTCGTGCGCCCCTCGATGCCTTATTGATAAAGAACACCAAATTCGAATGGTCTTCAAAATGTGAGGAGATTTTCAACAAAGCGAATGCAATCCTTACCTCTGATCTCCTTTTAGCCCACTATGATCCCAACCAAGAAATTATAGTCGCCGCAGATGCCTCTAACTATAGATTGGGAGCAGTTATTTCCCACAGATATCCAGATGGATCCGAGAAAGAAGTATCACATGCATCACGCTCCCTACTCCCCGCTGAGAAGAATTACAGGCAGATTGAAAAGGATGGCCTTGCGCTGATATTTGCCATTCGAAAATTTCAACGGATGCTACACGGAAGAAAATTCACCCTTTTGACAGACCACAAACCCCTTCTCGCAATATTTGGGGCAAAGAAAGGAATTCCCATATACACGGCCAACAGACTGCGAACATTGTTAGCCTATGACTCATGACTTATGACTGTCGTTGCGACAACAACGACATTGTTAGCCTATGACTTCAATATTCAGTATCGATCCACAACAAGTTTTGGACAAGCCGACACACTTTCAAGGCTCATTGCGACTCAGTTAAACCCTGACGAAGACCGAGTCATCGCTGCTATCTCAGCAGATGCTGACCTGACACGTGCTATGCAACGCCGTCAAGGCACTGCCAGTGACAGCCGATGAAATCAAGGATTTCACTGCAAAGGATCGTATTCTGCAACGCATTAAGCTCTATGTTGAAGGAAGATGGCCGAAGACAATCAAAAATCCGAAAGTGCAATGTTTTCACAATCGACGCGATTCTCTCCCCACTCAGGATGGATGTCTTCCACTTGCTGAACGCGTGGTCGTACCAGAATCCCTTCAACAACGAGTGCTGCGCCAACTTCACAGCGGACATCCTGGAATGGTCCGAATAGAGGCACTCGCACGCAGTTATGTATACTGGCCAGGTATCGACAAAGATGTCGAAGACACAGTCAAGCGCTGCACTAAATGCTCGTCTGTCGTCAAACTTCCTGTCAAGACAACGCTTGCCTCATGCCCATTACCCGAGAAACCATGGGCAAGGGTACACATCGACTATGCCGGACCTTATGAAGGCACCTATTTCCTAATCATCGTCGACGCATTCTCTAAATGGCCCGAACCCTTCAAGGCGGATCGTACAACAACCAAAACTACGATCGCGATTCTACGACAAGTATTCGCAAGATATGGAATGCCTGAAAACACGAACTGAATTCAAATATTTCTGTTCAGAAAATGGAATCCACCAACTTTTCTCGCCTCCATACCATCCAAAATCAAACGGCCAGGCAGAGCGTTTCGTTGACACTTCTAAACGGACACTTTCGAAGCTCAAAGGAGAAGGAACCTTCTCTGAAATGCTCGATAAGTTCCTGCTGACCTACCGCTCAACACCCTGTCCAACTGCATGAAGCCAGAACCCCAGCAGAAGTTTTCTTGGGACGACAAATTTGCACGACCCTGTCCTTGATGGAACCTCAAGGAAAGCGACGCCATGGAACGTCAATTCAACAACAAACGCGGTGCAAGACGTCGAATTGTCAACATATATGCCCTAGTTTTCGTGCGAGACTATGGAAAGGAGCAAAGATGGGTCCCTGGTACAATTCTTCAGCGGGTCGGACGCGTACTCTATAAGGTGGCCGTAGGAAAAGAAATATGGACCCGGCACACCAACCAACTCAGGATCCGCTTCAACTCACAACGTGCGCAGGAAAAAGACATTGATACACTGTTTAATATGTTTGTTCTAGAGCCACCAAAATCTTCAAACTTATTACCAGAATAATATGATGGAAACTCCATGGAATCAACCCGATCGACACATCTGCTCGATGCTATGCAACAACGACGGTCTACACGACTACGGAAACCCACCAGGTGCCTCAGCGTAGATCCAAACAAGAAGACATATCATATCGTGTATAGACGTTTCTAACCTTATGTGCTTGCTTCTCAAAAAAGGGAGGTGTTGTATACGAATGAAATGATATCATGGTGAATGATATCAGTGATAACACGGCTATAAAAGCTGCCCTATGACTCAAGTAGTGTTCAGTTGTTCATCCCTCGTTTACCGAATAAACGGTCACTCCCATCGTCTCAACACACCCCCACCGACACAACAGGCAGCAACGCATTTTCCTCGTTTTCATCCCTCTTCTGCTTTCTCCTTCCATCTTACTATCTATCTTCTAGTTTTTCTGTTTCTCTATTATTAACTAACAAGGGAAGTGTTTAGAGTGGTAAACGCATCTGCCAGAACGACTAGTATCGTTATTATCTCTAGTGGCTCAATAGTAAAACTGCGCAGTATCCAGCCCCGAGCTGCAGGTTCCAAGAAGTTACAAACTTAAAAAGGTAATTTTTTGCGCTTTTTGTGCCCTCCAAAAAGGGCATTAATCTTTCCAAAATTCGGAAACGGACCCCATAAATGTGTTCAACGCCCAAAACTACCCCCCTGAGCAAAATTTGGGTGAAAGCGCATTTTCCGTACTCTGTCCAGGCTAACTGCGTTTTGGACTTAACGGATTTTCGGTTGGGCGAATATTTATACCGCTCAGAGGGCTCTGGAAGCGTTTTAGAAAAATGTTCCAGATTTGACTTGAAATTCTCCCTGGGGGGGGGTTTATTAGTCGGTTTTCCAAAGTTTTCGGCTAATTTCGTTCAAAGCTTCCCAACCGGGGAAAATTTCGAGGGAAAAACGCCACTTTCGAGATTTTCGGAGTGCTACAGTAGATATTGCTCAAATTGTTATTCTGGAGGTTATTTGGAGTGCTGAACACGAATCTGGAGTCCGTTTATCGATTTTTTGCAATTCGCGGTAGATTACCATGGGTATACGGTAGTTTGGTCAAAATCTCAGATGTTACTCAAAAATTGTATACGGGGGTTATTCGGGGTGGAGAATACGAATTTAACGTCCGTTTGTCGATTTTCGAAATTCTAAGGTGGCTTCTGCCCCTGAATGACATGTTACCTACCGTAACCTACAGTAAACCTCAAAATTTCAACAAATGGACTCCAGATCCGTGTTCACCACCCCAGATTACCCCAACATACAAGTTTTGAGCTAAATCCGAGTAATTTTTTTGAAACTCGCAAAAAAATGCCTGATGGTACCCTTGCCTTTTCGCGAGACTTAAAAAATGCTCATAACTTGTTCGAACCTGCAGCTCGGGGCGGGATACTGCGCATTTTTACTATTGAGCCAGAAGAGATACTAACGATACTGGTCGTTTTGCAGATGAGTTTACCACTCTAACCACTTCCCTTGTAAGTGTTCTGATTGCCTGTGCGATGGAATATTAACATGAAAAAGAATGAATTTGGATTAAAGAGTTTGAAAATCACGCAGTATGTTGACGAAGACACGTGAATCAAACGCACAGGCAATTAGAACACCTAGTTAATAATGGAGAAACAGAAGATGCAGGAGATAGGTAGAAAGATAGAAGGAGAAAGCAGAAGAGGGACGAAAACCAGGAAAATGCGTTGCTGCCGGTCAGCTGTGCGGTCGGCAATTGATCGATGCCCTTCCATCAGGCGCCCACCCCGTTGCGCAGCGCACCCACTAGTGTCGTCGGCAGGGGTTGTGCATCGGTCCCTGCCGTGGATAGATCCACTATAGCACCTAAAGCGGTGCTCTTTCGAATGAGTTGATTTTCTTCTGTGAAATCCTGGATTTTCGTTGCTTTTGGTAAATAACATGTGCATAAATCTGGGATCTATCCTAGACGGGGAGGGGGGGGGGGGAGCACTCAAGATTTAAAGGCAAGGTCCGGTCAGATTTTGACACCACCGAAATTCGGGTTAGATAGATTGGGCTGGTCTAGCTGGACACCGTCCAGAATCTTCACAAACTCTAAATCCGTATTTCTGGAGAAAACAGCCTGAAAGTCAGGGATTACGGTATTCACAGCATGATAATCAAGGCTGGAATGACCGATAATTACACAGCACTTTTGAAAAATGCGTGGACAACGGCTAAAATATGGACGATGGCCACACTTTTCTGACTTTTCTGGATCATCGGCTCTTGGAAGTGGCTTTAATAACTTGAAGAAGACCGGTTTTAACGCAGTTTTCGCATGTTCCTTCGGACTACCACTACCCTGAGCACAGATTCAGCGGAAAATCTCAGAATCGAAATTCTGCCCGGACCCTGCCTTTAAAGGCATCGTACACGATGAAAACCATACTTGGGTTTTTGACTTTTTCGTGTTGTTATATCCCTATAGTGACTGACGGTTGCAAAAAGCCCCCTCAGAAACGTCAACTTTTCACGAAAAACCCATTTCAAGAAAGCTCAATACAAATTTGAAGTTCCCGCCAACATCACTTTGGGATAGTTGCGCGAAGAACGCAAGGAACACTTTTACGATTCGTTCCCTGGCGCAGCGTCGGAAGCAATTCACTGAGGATGCCATTCAGACGAGCGATCTTTTTTTTCTTGAAAGAAACTGAAAAGGGTTACTAACCTGCTGCGTCCATCGCTGTCAGCTGCTTTCGATCGATGCCGAACGTGAAATCAAGTGGCATGTGAATTGCGCCCTACGACGCGTCAACGCACGATCGCCGGCAGCGACCACGGAGTTTTGCTCCTTGTAACAACGGATCGACCCCAAGGCCGGCCCCCAAAACCCAGGAAGCCTTTTTCAGGTAAGTAGATCTCCGTTCAGAGGCGATTTTGGAACTCCAAACTTTCTGAGTGACACTGTCATGACCCCCTAGTCCGACAGAACACAAAAGCTGGAATTCGGTTTTCATCGTGTACGATGCCTTTAAGAGAGAAATCTAATGAACCACCGGTTGGTAGCGCAACCAATCACTGGAGGAGAAATGCCGGACAGCAGAAATTGCCAGCATAGCCATCTAATAATGCGTTGTGGTGTTTGGTATGCACTTGCACACACCGCTCCCAGCTACTCCTATATTGTTGATTCACGACCCCCTGACTCAATTCAAGATTAGCTGATCGCAACTCATTAATGAGAATGAAAATTTACTAGTATTAAGGATGTCGGCTGCTATCCGTGAATTTCGAAGTGGAAACTCTCTAAAAATCATTTCGAACCCTTTTTGGACGCTGCTCAGAGTAGGAAATCCCTGCGTGGGGGGCTAAATCTGTCGTGTATCGGGTATTTCGGGGGTGGAAATCAGTTTGAAACGTATTTGGACGGTGCACCGTCGCTCTGGGGAAGAAAACCCCTTCGTGGAGGCAAAATCTGTCGTACATATATCGGGTATTCCGGGGGTGAAAATCCGTTTGAAACGTATTCGGACAGTGGAGCCTGCAGGCCGCACCGTCGCTCAGGGGAGGAAAACCCCTTCGTGGACGCAAAATCTGTCGTATATCGGGTATTCCGAGGGTGGAAATCCGTTCCACTCTATTTGCTTCAACGGAGAGAGATCCCTGGGTGAGGACCCATTCTTCAAGCGAAAGCTACGAAAACTGTTACAAGGCCTAAGCCATTCATTACTAGTTTCTGCTATTTCCTTTTTTTCACGTTTCATGTTTTAGAATTCAATTTTAGTTCTTATGTTGATCACTCTCTCACATCTTCTTTTAGTAGCGTATTAAATGAACATCTACCTCATAAACAGCGTTTCCGCTATGAATTCGTGGTTCCACCATGATTTGTGGTGGGATCAATAACTTAGGCGTAACAACTGCGGTGTGTTGTGCAGTCCCACCACCAAACACTGCATTTGACGCCTGTGTTGGCAATCGGTGCGGTCCGGCTTTTCGCGTTTTCACAACCAATCGGAGTATTTCTATACCAGCTTCATAACAACAACGACTGGTAGCATTATCAAGCGTCTTTCTTCAGAGTTTTGCTTCATTTCTATAAATAAATCTTGGGTGCCCCTCCCCCGTCTACTCTGATAGTTTTGACCGCGAAATAGCCCACCAGGCTCCGCAGCGGCTCCTGGCGGGCTATTTCGTGGCTATTTCTTGGCTTATCACGGAACGGACAGGAAGCAGCCGAGAAATGGCCGAGATATAACCGAAAAATTTTCAGAAGTAAACAAAATTAACGGTTCTCTTTTGGAATAGACGACCCACCTGAGAGAATCGGATGTTCTTGATGTTTTCTTTATGTTCTTTGCATTTTGCATTCTTTGCATTTTGTTCTTCACATGTTGTTCTACGCTTCTACATGTTTAGATGCCAAAACATTGGAAAATGATCCTGTAGCAGCATAAGAACACCTTTTTTATCAGAGTGGGTCGTCTACTCCGAAAGAGTACCAAATTAACCAATACGCAACCGTCGCCGGCTCGCCGAGCCACCATCTGGGCCGCCAGCGGTTGGGCGGGGCCTCCAGAGGCTGAACGAGGTCCAAGTACCTCAAGCTTGGGTAATTGAACCGACGGAGGTGCTGACATCTGAATCATGATTCTGGAACGCGCCGTATAACTACCTGGAGAGCTTGTAGAATTGTCCACGTGCGACTCTCCATAAATCTTGGCATGTTGATTGACACTTGTGGTATTCGGTGGTTGAAGCGATCTTGGTCTCGCTTCAACCACCGAATACCACAAGTACCTGGAGAGCATTGTTTCTCGGCTGTTTCACGACTATTTCGCGGCGAGCATTATTTGGCGGTTATTTTGCGGCTATTACGCGGCACGCAGGCATTTCGCGGCATTTTCACAGCTATTTGTCGGCCAATACTCTGAGTAGGACAGAGCCTAAATCTGAAAAGTTGCTGTATGTTTACAAAAAAAGCTGAAAACAGTAGTTTGGTTCCACACAAAAAATTCTCCAACAGTGAGTCGTACAGAGTTACGGAATTGAACTGCCTATTCTATCCACCGTAGTCCAAAGGCCAATATGTACCGAAAGTGGAAATACAAAAACACTACGAAAAACGACGAATGAAGATATTCAAATAAATCAAACCCAAATCGATCGAGCAGCTGGCAAAGAGAAGACTACTGCATTTGCCTTAGTCAGCCTAGCTGGCGCTTATCTAGTCTGCGACGACCTCGCGTGATGGACGAAGAAGTCCTCCAGAGCAGTTTTCTCCACCGAAACTGGTAGCGTCTCTTGTCTCCGCCCTCGAATTTCTATTTCAACATGCTCTGCCCACTTCGCAAGAATGCAGCGCATACTGCCAGCTTCAGCGAACTCGCGAGAAATATGTATAGTTGAGTCCGTGGCTTGTTTCCTCAAGAAAAAACATCTGAATTCCAGCTGCGGCGGTCGCGTGCGCTGGTGCGCTAATCCGAGAGAAGAGAGCAGCTTTCCTCTCAAATTAGCGGTTTCTTTCGCAGCTCTTCTCGCTTACCATACCGCCAGCATCCGGTGAGATTTAAATGTTTTTTCTTGAAGAAGCAAGCCACGAACATAACTAAACTGTGAATATAGCCTAACTCTCTCATTTGGAGCCGGTCGAAAAAGGCTTATCGGGTTTATTAGATTAAAATCTCTTCATCTTTATCGCTGTTATATTTTGCCATGACCGACCGCTCCGCTGCGCGCTCCGCCCGGACTCATCCGCGTAAGCTAGGCTCCACCTAGGAATGCTATATGTAGTTACGGCGTACACCTCGTCTTTCAGAATGCTCCTCGAACAGACACAGAAAAAACGCAGTAAGACAACTCTTTTTTTCGACAGTTTACTAAGTCTCACTGTTCCAAGCATTTCAGACGTCACGATGTTAGCTCCAAGGTAAATTTTGATTTATATTCTCCACGTTCGGCTTTAACGACATGCTTAAGGACATCAAAGCATGTCATTGAGTACCAAGAGTACCAGAAATATCAACCTTACCAATACTACAGGGAATTTTCCAAACATGAGGGCAAAACCTTCTAGTCTTGCCGCGGCTACATTATCGCGCCCCTAACCATATTAGTCGTTCCTGTTTTAAATTTTTGAAATAAAATATCAGCCTAACCTGTAGTATTGGGAGGTTGATATTTCTTGTACTCTTAGATTTCGCTTCGGAGAGAACACTTTCGGCCGCACTGCATTTCACCAATTTCGCAATGATGAAAAACTGGTGAGACAATAAGGCAAGTGTATAAGGTCTCCTGCCCCATATAGACGCCGTCTATGTTAAGGCGCTATTCATATTCCTTCAACGCCAGCGCGGCACGAGCGTGATGCTGGGGCTTGGCGTTGCAGTATGAATGGCCTGACGCCACGCCCACTCGGCACGCGCGTGAGGCCCGCTCAGCCATGGCGGCGACGACCGTAACGATTTCTTCATCATTTTTGTTATAAGTCTGTCATCAATTTCATTCCGTTTCATGATTATTAAATCCGTTACTATCCTCTGACATGGTGACGATGAACGCGTGAACAGAATTTATTTGTTTGGAAAAGTTGAGGCCCACTTTTTTTCCGCCACGCCATGGCGTCGCCGCTGGAGTATTCATAGTCTCGGCAAGCGCGTCACGCCCGTGTCGCGCTGGCCCTGAGGAGTATGAATAGCGCCCAACCCTAAGACGCACCCGCGGCATGTACAATACCGCTTGTAGAATTTAGTCAGAAAGCGCGCGAAGACGCGTCTTCTTTGCGTCTTTTCGTACTCTTTGATTAACTCAACCTTGAGCGAACTATGGTGTTATTCATGATTCTGAACTTGAGGGCTACCCAATTATGTAGACTCTGGCAACCCCCTAGTGACTTGTGGATTTCGTGTATCACCAGCAGCGGAGCGGTGAGCCTCGGTGAAATATACAATGAATGTAACTAGTGATAAGGGAATAGCGGTATAGAGCTTCGGGGAACCGATCGTCTCCTAACGTTGAAACATGCCTTTTGAAGTGACAAAACATGTTTACCTGCAATTACCTGTCTGAACACGTTTGATCGATACGTTTAAAAGCAGAACGGTTCCCCGAAGCTCCATACTTGCACGTGATAAGGAGGTTCCGATGAAATAGCCACCTCAGAACGTCGGAGGGCCGTTCCCCCGGGAATTTCCGACCAAGGGCGAGCGGCGGGGGCCATGTTTTGCGAGCGGAGAATCATTAGGCGCGAGGCGGGGGCGCCACCAAATTTCGTTAGCTTGGTCCTGCAGGGAAAATTCGAAACAGATAAAAACATGTTCGCTCTGGCAAATCGCATGATACGTTGAACGCCAGAATCAAACCCGTGCCACATACGGAGCACAATTTTATGATGACTTCACTGCAGGCACCACTGAGTAGGTACTTACATCATCGCGCACTTTGCGGGGTGGCAGTAAGGTAAGTTCCCCAGTCTATTGATTAGACTTGCAGGGGACACCCATCGTGGGGTTTGGAAAATTTTGGAGAAGGGTATATCACCTCGCCCAGGGTGTGGGAGAGGTGGTTCCCGGATATCGTTATACAAGGAATCAATCAATGATTTAAGCGATGACAACGTGGAGATGTTCTGCCCGGGCCCCGCGCCCTTTTGCTTGGATGTCCGGGCGTCGCGCCCATTATGAGTCATGGGGCTGGGGCGGGGACCTGTAGGGCGCCAGGCGCGGAGAAGGGCCCCGCCTCGCTGAGTGGTGGGTACGGGGGCGCGGCCCTCCGACGTTCTGAGACCTCTCCGCGCTGTGATAATCGAAAACAGGAATTCACTTGAAATAAACCAGAGGTTATGTAGCTTTTGTGGGGTTTTCGTTGAAAACTATAGAAGTTTTGCAATCAGCCAGGTTTCTAATTGCGGCACCGTGGCGAAGGGTGCATGACTGTCTCTGTCCGCGTTTCCCCGTTCCTATCCTCTGTGGAACATCGTAATTCGCATCACTCATAGCGCGTGCGGCCCACGCCATGCTGCAGCCTCCGCCTGCCCTCCGCTCTCTAGCTGTCTCTGACTTCCGCTCCCACCAGCACGCGTAGAGACCATGAGAATTTCGCGGTTTAACTTCTCCAGTTCTCAACGAATCTGTGCCAATGGCTATACCACCGGATAGCCCTGAACGCCAAGATCATGATCACCTCCCTAGCTTCGCACAAAGTTGACTTGAAAGCTAGTCATTCGAAAAGACGGAATCGACGCAAAAATGCGCTCTCATGCGCTTTCTGACCAAATTTAACGAGCGGTAGTTTATACGAACACCCCCAAAATCGCTCATTCTGAAAGTCAAAAGATTTCTTTAGCTGTGGGAGTGCTACCGCCATTTCCTACAACTTCGAAAACCGTAACAACAATCGGAGTTAGCGTGGGGGCACCCACGATATAGAACAGAAATTAAATGAACCACCGTTCGGAAACGCTATCAATCGAAGTAGACTCTGGTTCATTTCGAGTGAACTCCTGTATTAGGTTATCACAGCGCGGAGCGGTGGCTTTTTCGTAGGAACCTCCTTAGGAAAGTTGCTCTCTCAAGGGTTGTACACAATCGGGAGATTCTTCCTGCGCACCATACCATCTCCCTGGAAAGTGTGTGGAGCCCAACGAGCGTCGGGGAATGTGTGTGGGACGCAACTGGGAGTGCGCCCAGCGGCAAAAAATGTTTGCGGGACAAACCTGGGAGTGCGCCGAGCTCAGGGGAAAGTGTGCGGGACCTGAATGTGGTGCGGGACCCAACCGATTTTGCAATGATTGGATTATTGTATGCGCCACAATACACAACCACAAGTACGCCGCGAAGCGGTTTGTGTGTACACATAGTGTATGAAATATGTGGAATGAAATCAGTGGTATCATTCAATTGTTAACTAATATCATGTGAATATCGGTCGGGTAGGTCAAACAGGGTGTCGTTTTTTTACCCCCCCCCCCTTCATTCATGTCTTTTATGATTATCGATTGGGCTGGCTACGTCCGATCGACCAACTATGACCGGGGCCTAAACTGTTACAGTCACTAACTTCGACACAAAATTATAATTCACAGCCTAAGTCACAAATTAATTATGAACTCTCATTTGATTTGATTACTACACATGTGTAGAGGCAGAGATAGTTTTATAACTGATTGGGTCATTGATTCTTGTGACAACAAAAAGGGAACAGATCTAGTGGGAAACGAAGAGGTCTATGTTCGAAATTCTTTAATAGGATATTACTGAGTAATATGAAGAAAAAGTGATCAATTCTGTGAAAAACGGGTCTTCCAAGTAAAACTGGTTTGGTTCGCGTCAGAAACATGTGAATAAAAAGGGAACAATTGGAAAGTGGAGTGAGGAGAGTGTACAAAAATGAACAATATTTTGTGAAAACGATTTTCCTGGTCAACACCTCTAAATAGCAAAAACAAGCCGTTGCGGTGTTCTACATTAAACGGTTTAGTGGTTGCCGAAAAACCGAGAAAGGACTTCTATTTGTTTTACGAAAATATATGGGTGTACTCTTACAAGGGAAGTATGAGAAGCTTAGGTCTGAACGGTAGAAATCTAATGTCATGTGGGAATGTTCACGCATTACATGGTCAAATAGTGTTGGGTACCCGCCGCGAAAGGTAGATCTGAAGGAGTTATAAGCTCCGAAAATTTGCTGACCATCGACCTCTTCCTAGTCCATGAATTGTTAAGCGGCGTAGTCAACAGCATCGACGGCGCAAAGGGAGGAAGAGGCACTGATGGGAATGTGACCGGGGTTCGAATCTCCCCCAGGGCTGTTTTCTGCAAAATCGCGGAACTTTCATATTTTGATCAAAAATTATAGCACAAATGTCATCTTCTCCTTTTGCTGCGCGATATAGCCATATCGACAGTGAAATAGACTCGGGTACAAGGGATTCAAGGTTTTGTTTCCCATGAAAGCTTTCCCATTGCTTTGGGGAACTTTTATGATTGGGAAGTACATATTACCCCACATATTTTGAACAAGTTACGAGAACCATCAAGTAACAGAAGATTGTGCGCTTGGTGCAGTCGGCTTCTGCGACAACACGTAGTCTGACCGTCATGCCCCTCATTTCCCCATCAGGCAAGGTCGGAGAAATGCTCTTTGTCCAATTACCAGAGCCGGGTGGTCGCTTCCCATTGAAGGGTGTATTCAAGACAAAGAAACTTTACGTCGTCAGCTGAACATCCCATATCATGACGACGTTAACAACACTCGCATTTTTTCGAGAATGTTTTCATCCAGCAGATGCCAGAGAATTGTGTTCCCTTTCTCGACTCAAGGAGTGATTTTTCCAATAAAAGCGCAATACAGGCTCTTGTGCCGGCGGGGCAAAACTTGCAGATTTTGACAAAACCGTCTGGTGTAACAAGCTTGGTTCAGCTGGCGGACATCGGGTTTTTCAGCTAATCGAAAGCACTGCTCGAGCGATTTCACTCTACTATTGCTCTTCGAAATTTTGAATTTTCAGGTCGTTTAAAATAATATATGGTTTTTAGCGTGGACGATGTCTTTAAAGCCGGCTACGTTCTTATCCGTCCGGGTCCTGTTGGAACTCTAACTGATTTCGAATTCCCAGTGGCGCTCGGCCCCTGTGAAGAGATAGATTGCCAGGGGCCTATTGCGTTCATTAGCTGTCCCTATTGCAGAATTTGCTTATGTTTGATACATTATGTGCCTATTTACCATTAGTGAAAGAAATGGCTATGGATTTTGCGCCCCATAAAGTGATAAGGTTGTTAAAAATATGTGATGTTAATACATCCAAATCATGTAAGTTCTCCAAAACAATGGAAATATTTGATGGGGAACAAAACCTTAAACCCTTTGTACCCGAGTCTATTTCACAGTCGATATGGCTATATCGCGCAGCAAAAGGATAAGATGACATTTGTGGTATAATTTTTGATCAATATAATAAAGTTCCTTGAATTTGCAAAAAAGCAGCTCTGGGGGAGATTCGAACCCTGCTCACATGCCCACCACTGCCCCTACCTCCATTTGCGCCGTCCATGTTGTTGACTTGACCACTTAACGATTCATAGTCTAGGAGGGGGTCGATGGCTGGCAAACTTTCGAAGCTTAGACCTCCTTCAGATCTATCTTTCGCGACGGGTACTCAACACTATTTCACCATGTAATGCGTGAACATTCCCACGTGACATTAGATTTCTACCGTTCAGACCTACGCTTCTTCTTATTCTTCCCTTGTTGGTCGATGTTGTACACACTTTACTCGATGTTGTAAAGTGTGTCCGAATGAGACTGGCCGACCATGCGGCCATCGCATGAGCTGCTCTCGGACGAGTGTTCGAACGGCTGCAGCTGGATGATTGTTTGCTGACAGCCGCTGCCGGCCCCGCTCCTAGTGAATGGCTGCGGGGAAGGCTCGCTGTCGTTTCGCATGCTCGTCCGAGAGCGGCGCACGCGACAGCCGCCTGCCACGTACGATGGGCGCATGGTCGGCCAGTCTCATTCGGACACACTTTACGCCCTTCCTTGCAGAATACCGCAACGCTTGGTTTTTGCTATTTGAAGGTGTTAACCAGGAAAGTCGCTTTCACAAAATATTGTTCATTTTTGTAGACTCCTCACTCTACTTTCATACATATTGTTCTTTTTTCATTCACATGTTTCTGACGCAAACCAAACCACTTTCACTTGGAAGACTCCTTTTTACCGAATAATCGTTAGGCCCCAAAGAAAGGAATGGAAAAATTGAGAGTAGAGCATGACTGGTCCACAGAAGATGTCATCGTCCCAACAAGCAATTCCAGTGGGTCTGCGGGGGTGGAGTGAGAGTACAGCATTTTGTGTACTTCTGGTGCAGGAATCGGTTTAGCGAACAGCCTCAAAATTAAAAACCATCGTGAGCACGGTCTTTAGGTGCTAAACATCCTATTCAGGGATGAGCGGAATTCGAATTTCCGATTTCCGAATTCCGCAGGTTTTTGGGCATAGGAATTCCGATTTCCGATTTCCGAAAAATGGGTGCGGAAATCGGAGGAAAATGCGGAAATCACCTGAATCGACATCCTATGGTAGGCGTTGATCAGTTGAAATCGCGCGAATATCGCTCCACGTATAATGTTCTTTTTATATGGTTTTCCTGTTCATATTATGCTACATTTTTAGAATAATGCTATTTGGCTCACCCCTTCCCATTTTTGGTCTCATTCGCCGTGGGTCAGACTTTTGGCATTGAGGCGCGCTTATCGCTCACTAGGTGTGGACAAGGCCAATTGTGCTCAGACCCCCTTCCAGCAGCAGAACTTTGACGATTTTCTCAACACCCCCCCAGAAGCGTAATAGATCAAATGTTTTTTTTTCGATTTTCTCAGACACGCTCTCAGTCGTTTGATATATGTTGTGTTGTAAAATCCATATTCAATCTTAGGGAAACATTATGATTTTGACCTTTACTCTAACTTAGTTACGACAAGATTTTATGTAAATTGGACGGTATAATCGAATTCTTCGTAAAAAATGACTTCTAACAGTGTATACTCCCATTCAAAATGGTTCACTTGGTCTCCCGGCGAAGCTCAGACCCCTCCCACTCCACCCTTGCGCAGCTCAGACCCCCCCCCCCCCCCACGGTGTGGGTATCCACACCGCGCGCCGTTCCCTGAACTGAAAAAAGGCTCCGAAATACCGACGATCCCTCCGGGACAGGGTCTCTCTACACACCGAGGGAAGAGTTGTCCCGCTTTTCGCGGCTCTAATTCCACTCGGGGCCACATCGCTTGCATTGAGTAGCGTGACGTTCCGAACTGCAAAGAGGGGACAATTCCTCCCTCGGTGTGTAGAGAGCCCCTGTCCCCATCCCATCCCTCTCTAACAGCACCACCCTTGGTTATGATTACCGAGTGTGTTTGACCCTGAATCAAACATAACATATCCGTAGGATCCTACCCACACCGCTGCCCTGATTCCTTCTTTATATTTTTTATATCCTTCTTGATTGGGAAATCATCGAGAAAGTATGCACCATACTGGAGCCGCTCGCATCTGCTACAACCATTGCACAGGATCGTGCCTATTCACCGATTAGTGTTGTACTACCACTCTACATCATGATTGTTGAGGGATTGAAGGAGGACAACCCTATTCATGGGATCAGAAATCTGATTCATGATGGTCTAGTCTCAAGAATGAAAAAGCATCTGGAAAATGAGATCATGACGACGCTTTTGGATCCAAGGTTCAAGGACACATTTTTCGATTCCAGCAGCAAGTATGTTTTGCTGGACAAGGTCGAGGATGCAGCGGCACGTGTCGACGTCAGCAGGGAAGAAGAGGACGCCCAGAAATTATCGACCTCTTGGAAGAATGTATTTTCTTATTTCTCTGAAAGCAGAAGGATCATGAGAAGCACAGTCAACAGTGCACACCCTGTAGTGGACGCGAAGACCAAAGCTTTAGCTGTGAGATTTTCTAGGAGTTAGTGTTCACTTTCGTCGACGTTGAAATTACCAACCAGCTATTCAGGAGGTAGAAGAGTATCTCAGCATAGAGCCGGCAATCGATTTGGATCCATACGAATTCTGGGGAAATAAAGCGAATTCGTCAAAGTTCCCTCTACTGAAGGCGCTCGCTAGACGATATCTTTCTGCTCCGTCTACGTCCGCAGAATGCGAACGTCTATTTTCGACTTCCGGTATCACAGTGAATGATCTCAGAAAGTGAATGAATTCCGAGACTCTACAAAAACTACTGTTTCTCCATCATAACATTTGTATACTTGGTTATCAATAGCCTCTTTTCGGATTAGCATCCAGGTCCCATAAGGCGGATTTTTTTTCGTGAAATTGCAATAAGTATAAGTAGTTAAGAAACATTCTCTGTCCTAACTAACACTCCTACCCTCTTTTCGGAACACTCAGAGATTTTTGAAAATCCGCTTCTGATTTGGTCAGTACTGACTAGCTATGTGTGTCTATGTTTGTTTCGTTCCAAAGTATGAGCTCTGATCTAATCAAAGGATCATCTAACCACGGATGGGACTCCATAGGACCACCCGAAACGGATTGGGTGAGGTTCTGTAACCTGTTATCTGTCGTGGTCGTCTGGTCCTCAGAGGTGAAAAGTTCTATTAAAGGCAGTGGTCACTATGAAAAACGTTATCGGAAAAACAACAAAAATTAGCTCAGATCAAAAACAGCTCAAAAACTATGAAGGTAGCGCGGTGAAAAACGGGCTAGAATTAGAGGTATTAAGACCCTAAACTTCCAGTTCGTGCACACGTGCACAGAAAGGTCACAGTCTCATGCCAAGCAGTCGAAAATCATCGACACTCAGAGGAAGAAATAAATGAAAATTTACCTAATAAAACAGTTGAACAATGAAAGCAAGCACTTCAGTCAATGTTTTCGACTAGATGTGTACATAAATCCGAAGGTTCATTGATTGAAATTCAATTTCAAGCCAGCTGATGTTCCTGACACTAGAGATCATCGATGCCGATGATGTGGGGTGATCTCGTCCACCATCAAAAGACAAGGAAGTTCAGGCTTTAAGTTTGGCCTAGAACAGTGTTTTTTTTCGCGGTTTTTTCTTATACGTTCTACTACTCTATACCCAGAAAAGGGTTCAGAGAGGAAAAGAAGACGAGCATATTTGAGAGCGACCACTGCCTTAAAAGGCACAGTCCAAGCTCAGGGACGAATTTTGATATTTCCACGTAACTGTGAAGTAGACCCACCCTATATAGCACCTGCCAAGTGCGAGCTCGCAAATCCTATGAATAAGCGAGATATAGGAGGAAGCCACCCTGGGGCGTCCACATCCGGAAGCCACTTTGACACGCCCCTTTTACGATCTTTCGAGCTCAACAGTGGCGAGATGAACGATGGTTTCAGATCATTAGCCCCGTTCTTCCCTACATTCTCAACCTCTCTCTTTGTTCAGGTCGGCTCGTATACATCGGTCGCAAATGAAGGATGTTACAAGCCTCGGACAACTCGTCCACCATGTTCTCGTAGCTCAATTTCGGAGGGGCCATAACTTTGTTCCTAGGGGGTCTTGTACGATTCCAGAGACATCATTGGAATCAGCGTGGGACCGTTTTCGAGATAGTCAGGAGAACAGACAGTTGATTCTGAGGTTGGACTGTGTCTTTAAGGGTGATAGGGCTATGCTTTGATATTAAATGATTGAACATTCATATATGACTATTCAGTATTGAGTAGACTACATCTGAATAGGGAACTAAAGAGCAAAAAAGTGTCAAAGGGAGATAGTAGGAATGTGAAAGTTGAAACGTGTTTATCCATTTCACTATAATTTCCATGAAAAGCACTTAGTCTATCTAAGGAAAATATTTCCAAAAACTTTTTTCTGCATTGGGCTATGTCAAACATAGATTGCACTTGCTCCAGAGCTAAATTAGATTGCACAAAATTTCTATGCTTTATTATCACGCCCGATCTCGTCAATACCGGTGAGCTCATCAAAGATACATACGTTGAAGTTCTTGTTTTTTTCCAAACCTTGTCACTTGTTGGTTTCATGATATTACTTGTTAATGCGTTCATGCTGCAATACCGCTCGTAGGATTTGGTCAGAAAGCGAGCGAGGTCGGGTTTTTGCGTCTTTTTCGTCTTTTTTGTATAACTCGCTTCAAAGTCAACCTTGAGCGAAACTATGAAGATATTCATGATCCTGGCGTTGAGGGCTATCCAGTGGTATAGCCATTGTCGGGAATTATTGATGTTGTTTCAGGTTATAAAGTTTTTTGAAGGAATTGGTTTTAAATGAAAGAATTATTTGTTGATTTAAGTGAAAGTTACCTTTCAAAGTAAAATGCCTGTTGGAGGGAAATTTTTTTGTTCCGATTTCCGTAGGTTCCTATTGTGTTCCGATTTCCGAATTCCGAATTCCGAAAATAGATTTTTGTTCCGTTTTCCGAATTCCGATTTCCGAAATTCAAATTTTGTTTCGATTTCCGATTTCCGAAATTTAAATTTTGTCTCGATTCCCGATTTCCGAAGTTCAGATTTTTTCTTGCGCTCATCCCTGATCCTGTTCATGCTATGCGCATCATTATGATCTGAAGAAGAGCGAACCCAGGTGAGGCCACTGCACATTTTAGGACAAGGGCTTAGACAAATCGCTCGTCAACTGGGACGCCAAGCCGTCTGCACTTCAGCTTTGCTAAAGGGTCCCAATCTCTATGGGGCGCGTCATAGCTCTGGCCGTCCCCGAGTGTTCTTGAGGCAGGATGATCGCCATATCTGAAGACGCAATTGTGCTGACCTCTGAAGTCATGGCGCAGTTTTCACCTGGGGTTCCAAAACAAAGTGTTCTGCGCTTCATCCACCGCAACGAACACTAAGAGAGAACCATGTTGGAGAAAATCCCTGGCTTGAACGGACCCCATAGATTCGTTGGGCTTCGGTTAACACGCCAAGAAATGACACAAAAAAAGACTCTTGAGAGTGTTTCAACTAGGAGCCCATAACATTCGGCTGAGTGTTCCAGGTAATATTTCGCCAACAAAAAAGTTCAATTAGAATGGTCCGGACGGAGAGCGACATTATTGGAAAGATCTTAGGAAGGAACCAGCCTTCTTAAAGGCAGTGTTCACGATGAAAAAGTGTTTGAAATGCCACTACGAATGGGAAGTGGATGGACACTCTGTAACGTAACGTCGAAAGAACGCATGAAAAAGAGCCGGGAAGAGCCTCAAAAGAGCCCGAAATTGCCACTTAGAGTGCAAGGCAAACCCCAAAAGCGCATTGCCCGCCCTCCGACGTGAACAAATGAATGCTCGAGATCGTGAGATGAGCTATGATTCCCGATCAAATGCCCCGTTCTTCCCTTCATTCTCACTTTCTCTCTTTACTTAGGTCAGATCGCATACATCGGCTGCAGATGACGGAAGTTACAAGTCTCGGACAACTCGTCCACCATGCTTCTCTAGCTAAATTTTTGAGGGACCATAACTCCGTTCCCAGAAGGTCGTGTACGATTTCAGAGGCATCGTTGGAATCAGCATGGGACCGTTCTCAAAATAGGCTAAAAAGCAGAACTCAGGGGCGAAATCTGAGATTTCCGTATAATTCTGAAGTAGACCCGCCCCATATGGTACCTGCCAAGTGCGAGCTCTCAATTCCTCCGAATAAGCGAGATATAGGAGGAAGCCACCCTGGGGCTTCCACATCCGGACGCCCTTTTTACGATCTTTGAACAGTGGAGAGATGAGCGATGATTTCCGATCAATAGCCCCGTTCTTCCCTTCATTCTCAGTCTCTCTATCCATTCAGGTCGGCTCGCATACATCAGTTGCAAACGATGAAATTTACAAGCCACGGAAAACTCGTTCACCATGGTTCCGTAGCTCAACTTTTGAGGGGCCATAACTTCGTTCCTAGAGGGTCTTGTACGATTTCAGAGACGTTATTGGAATCAGCTGGAAGCCTTTTTTAATATAGGCGACAAAAAAAACAGAAAACCGATTTCGAGGTTGGACTGTGCCTTTAAGCCGCCCGAACTTCGGGGCGGAAACTTGATAGAGGGGGCGGCATTCCGTGGCAGTGGTACTGTTGGAATGACCTTCGCGACTAAGGTCAATCGTATACTTTGTCGCTCTCATGAGCGACAGTCATGACATTTAGCAGAAATCGTGGCGGGACCAGCATATGAGCATCGGCACTGGCCGTCGTATAAACCGTTGCTGCGTGTCCGTAGTAGCGACATGTGCCGATGCCTGTCGTTGCCACTGTCGCTGTCGCAGTGCAGCGCACTGCGACAGCGAAAGATTTAAAGGGGGAGCTCCGCGACAGGCGGCCGCTGTCGCTTTGCAGAGCGACGCGACGTGTCGAAAAGGTATACCATTTGCCTAACAGGATGGACTCCGCAGAGCACCAGAAAGCTTTAGGAAGCCGTTTACTACCATTCCTCTACCGTAAACGGCGTCAGAGGTTCTGCTCCGTCTAAGATAAAGCTATCTTTGGTTAGATGCAAAAATGTCGCCCATGTGTCTTGACTTGTGGTCAGTCCAAATTTAATCTTTATGGAAAATTTATAGGATATCATAGTTCGCAGATTTTTCTCGATTGCAATAAAGTACAAAACAGTAGGCGTTTGTTACTCTGAATGTGTGGAGCGGTATCTATGGTGTCCTACTGAGAATTCTTTCCCGAAGCCAATCTGACAGGATATTTGAAGTTGTTCCATCTAGTAGTAGTCCTAGTTCATGGTGAAGTGTTATTACTGATTGTCGCCCAATTCAGTTGTCAATTCTGTTATTTTCCGTAAGTTTTCGTATATTTATGGAACGGTCAAAAGTCGTGTTTTGGCTTAGGAAGTGTTTGAAATATGTAGTCGCGAGGAGACTAATTCCGATAATCGCTCCAGCCGCGAAGCGGCAGGAGAGATTTGGTTTTTCATATTAGGTTCGAGACAACGTTTTGATTTTTTTGTCTTCTTCTCTACGAGCAACTCAGAGAGCAGGTGCGGGCGGATCGCTGGCTTTTGGCGGGCGGATCGACATCCCCCCCGCCATCCGCCCGCCAGTAGCCAGCGATCCGCCCGCCACTAGCCAGCCATCCGCCCGCCGGTAGCCAGCGATCTGCCCGGCAGTAGCCAGCGATCCACCCGCCAATAGCCAGCGATCCGCCCGCCAGTAGCCAGCGATCCGCCCGTCAGTAACCAGCGATCCGCCCGCCAGTAGCCAGCGACCCGCCCGCCAGTAACCAGCGATCCGCCCGGCAGTTATCATCGATCCACACGCCAGTTATCAGCGATCTACCCGCCAGTTGTCAGCGATGTACCCGTAATTTGAACCCCTTTTCCTTTTGATCCCTCGGGTCGGGGACCAATTCTCAAAGGCACAGTCCAACCTCCAAATCGATTTTCCGTTCCCCTTCTTATCTTGAAAATGGTCTCACGCTGATTCCAATGATGTCTCTCTGTAATCCAAGGGAGGTGCTCTACTGAGGAGAGAGTTCTTCTACGATTCCGCAGAAGAGCTTGTCTAATGGTTTTTCCCAGTGGACAAGCGGAGGACTGTGAGTTCAGAGTTTGAAACAAGAAGAGAGTTCACAAAGGTTTATTAGAACAAAAAAACAAACAAGAGCAAGAATCAAAATCTACCTTACGGGAAGACAAGTCGACTTATATAGGGCTGGCTACAGCCCCAGGAGGCGGCGCCGGAAATGGTACTGTCTGGTGTACCGGAAGTGGCGACTTGGACTTTGAACGGGGGTGACAGTCATAGGGCGTGACCGGAAGTGGCCAGTCTGGTGCGCTGACCGGAAGTGGCCAGTGCAGTGTCAAGGACAACTGGGTCAAACGAATTAGGGACCAACCACATGCAATTCATTACAAAAGGAGATTACTTGGGAAAAAAGTGTTACAACGTATTATCAGAAGATTACATATATGACATCTCTAGTCGTACAAGGCCCCCTGGGAACGGAGTTGTGGCCCCTCAAAAATTGAGCTGCGGAAGCATGGTGAACGAGTTGTCCGAGGCTTGTAACTTCCGTCATTTGCAACCTATGGATGCGAGCCGACCTGAATGGATAGAGAGGCTGAGAATGAAGGGAAGAACGGGGCTATTGATCGGAAATCATCACTCATCTCGCCACTGTTCAGCTCGAAAGATCGTAAAGGGGCGTGCCAAAGTGGCTTCCTGGTGTGGGCGCCCCAGATTGGCTTCCTCCTATATCTCGCTTATTCTGTGGAATCGAGAGCTCTCACTTGGCAGGTGTTATACGGGGTGGGTCTACTTCATAATTATGTGGAAATCTTAGATTTGGCCCCTGAGCTTGGACTGTGCCTTTAAGCGCCTATGACGCAGTGTTAATCAACCCAAAGAGTTGACTACCTAAACATGTTGAGGAAAACCTGGGCCAAAAAATCCGGTCAAAAACTTTTTACTTCCCAAGAAACTGAAGCCCTGAAGTTTGTGCTGCACCCTAGACCCCAACCGGCGTATAGTCGACAACAGATCGCTTTGATATTTTGCTTTCCTTATTGTTCCTTGGAGCAAAGCCGATGCGCCTATGTTATACATATAGTCTACAGCAATGGAAGTAGGACATGGTGAGGTTGCGGACTCGTCCTAACATACGGTAGTTTGTTAGTGGTATCACTCATTTTTCCGAAACAACTGTGAAAGATCGGTGAGTCTGTGTTTTCAACGATATGACTACATCTGTGGAAGCAATGAAAACAGGTGAAAATGCGGGAGTGGAAACAAAAACTCACCGACCAATCTCAGTATTTCGAAAAAATGAGTGATAACACAATCAGACTACAGTATGTTAGGAAGAGTCCGCAACCTCACCAGGTCCTACTTCCATTGCTGTAGATTATAACTTGCGTGCACCGAGCTTGCGCCAAGTCACAATAAGGAACGCAAGGTATGTGGGCAACCGGTGCCGGCCGTACTTCTGCACACCTCAGTACTGCTCATCTACTGCCTTATACCCACATAATAATGAATCAATTCGTTTACTCCGTCCCGTGTCTCATATTCTACCCTTTAATGTTTGAAAACTTTACAATTTTTCTTATACGTTGGTTTACGACAGATTGACCCACCGGTGTACGATAGGCCTCTTCGAACACCAGACACGACAGTTTGTCAATCTCTTCAAAAATTGAGTGCAATGCCCCAGTCTCTCAAAAGAATTACGTCCAGCCCGCCCCGCAGTGTCCGAACAGGAGTGAAATAGCGCTGCGCATTTGCAGATAAGGTATGTTGCAGCACGCAGCTTACAAACAATCTTGCTGGGACCTAAATGATAGCGCCGTGACCCCGTAGACCCAGCTCTAGTATATCCGAGCTGCTCGCTGCAACTACGGTTGTTTGCAGCTGCGGACCCAAAGTTAACTCTGATTAGGGCAGTAGAGGTTTGAAGCTCATCAGCTGCGCTAGTAGTGTAGTTTGCGGTCCGATTGTGCTGCAGTATGGGGCGCAGGTTGGATATTGTGGAATCATTCACGCGACCATCCTTTCAGGGCGCCAGTTCACAATCACCCTGAAAAGTTCTGTGGTCATATCCATGAAACTACGGGAGCCTCCCGGAATGGTTCCTATAAGCAGCCAGTGTATGCGTTGGGCGAACTTTGGACCTTCCCGGGAGGCTCCCTTTGTTGCATGAATACGGCCAACTAACTAAATTGCGCCAAAACGTGTTGCTAGCTACAACTAGTCGCATTTTCTTTGGCAAATGAAGTAAAATCACATCGTGCTAGAGCGGATAATTTGGCTCACTCGGCACTTTAACAAAGTTAGTAAGGGCTCCCTACATTGCCTAAGTTCCAGACAAATCTGCATTGTGGGTCTCGGAATAATGAAATTCTATTTACCATGCGTTCCTAACTGAAGGTTGGCACAAACTTGGTGCACCTATGTATTAGCATATGGCACCGAGCTTGCGCCAACGTTTACTAGGGAACAGAACGCCTCAATAGGATCTATGCCGACCGTACATTTCAAATGTCGTAATTCGACTTCTTTGAAACTCGGACTTTCGGGTATATTCAGGTTTTCAAATTCTTACCTTTCGTATCCTCCCATAGAAAATCCTCAAAAATGTGGGCAGTCACGGTCCACACATCCAAATTGGGGAACCTCATCACTCGAATTCAACCCTGCGCCCACACAGCTAGCCTGCACGCCGACACACGATGCGGCCGGCACCCCGATACGCGGCGCGACGACACCTCCCAACCTCTATTGGGCCTTCACCGGGTGAGAGGGACCTCCAGATAGGGTTCAAGCACCGCAAACTTTAGTGACTGAACCGAGGACGCCACTGCCATCTGACTCCTGCGCCTGAAAAATGCGTCATATATCTACTTCCCTCGAACGAGGCTCGCTTCCTCTAAAAACAAGGTTGACACCAGTTTACTATAGTTGTGCCCTGGAAGAAAAGACCGAATATCGAATAGATTCGAATGACTCCTTTTTTTTAACGTCCGATTTTTGAATATATTCGAATGACCCTCTTTTGTCGAGGTCCGAATTTGAATAGTTTCGAATGAAATCGACTCGAATATATTCGAATAATTTCAAAGCGAAAAACTGAAAACAGGTCAAGTGAGCCGTCAGCGGATGATCGTAAAATACTCCAAGCGCAGGAGAGGCGGGGAAAACTCGGTGACTCTTCCATTCACGCGCTTCGCTTCGCTTCTCCCCCGTTCGTCCACTCATGCGCTCCGATCATCCCCGTCTGCCCGTCCCTTTCGTAATCGGAATACATTACGACCACCACCCTAGTTGCCCAAGAAATACTGACAACACAAGCCGTTTTCGCTGATGCGACCTGAGCTTTCTCTTGTAAAACGTGGATGAGTACGTAGCACCATCTGTGTCAAGAATTTAACGATATTGTATGGTTTCTATCATATCCCTAAATAGCCGCGGCGTAGATGTTATTCCGCCATCTTTTGAGCGAAGCGTTTTTCTCTCCATTTCTAGCATACACCATATGTTTTTTTTTCAAAGACAACCGCCTCCCAGAATTAGGATACTCGTGATAAACTGGGAGAATTAAAGAACACGTACTCTAATGAGCTTAATACAAGGTAAGCATTATAAAATCTTTCAACAATTAAGCAACATCAAGAAAAAAGCGACATATAGAAGTGAAACAACTATGACACTGAAGTAGAGATGGCGAATGGGGCTTTATGGCGTGGCAAAGGACCAATAAATGAACTCCAATCCACTCATGATTGATTGACCAGTTTCACCGTGTACAATTTGAGCGGGCGGATCGCTGGCTATCGAAGCCCTGGCGGGCGGATCGCCGGCATGTTGCGGGCGGATCGCTGCATCTCATAGCTCAGCAGGCGGATCGCTGGCTATCAAAGCCCTTGCGGGCGGATCGCTGGCAGGTTGCGGGCGGATCGCCGCCTTTAAGCTTGTCGACGATCCGCCCGCTAGGGTGTTCAAGTTTCCCAGGCGCCGCTATCCGCCCGCCAAAACGCAGCGATCCGCCCGCAAAGGCTTTGATAGCCAGCGATCCGCCCGCCGAGGCCACGATGAGCAGCGATCCGCCCGCAACTTGCCGGCGTACCGCCCGGAGAGGCCTTGATTGCCAGCGGTCAGTCCGCACCTGTTGTCTGAGTAGCTCATGTGCTAAAGTGTCTACCACCAGTCTCACTGTTCCGATCCACGTTTTTGTAACCACCGTAATTTAACCGCATTTGGTTAGTGCTCAGTACATGAGCCTATAGTCTCACTCGTTTTTTCGCCTTCATCTTCAGTCGCTTCTCTGGTGCTTGGGTTTACTCACTTGGCTGTTACTTTTCTGCAGTGGCTTGTTCTCTTATCCAGCTTGCCGGTCCCACGAAGGCTGTCGGTATACTCGTGTTCCGAAGTTCCGGTAAGCCCGATTATGCCTTACATGACTAATTGTAAGGGCATCATTGCCGGCTGATGCGGACATCTGTACATTTGCACATTCAAGAGTCTCAGCTTTGTATGAGCAACGGGGTTCCCGAGGCAGAAATCAGTAACAATGTATCCCCCCCTCAGACATTAGTACCTCACTAACCTAGTGTCGGATTAATAACTTATCCCAATCTAGTATCTGATCTGTTATCGTGAGGCAGAGGGCTTCCTTTACATGATGTTTGCTCAGTTTCAATTTCTGTTTGACCTGTGTTTAAGAATGCGCGAAAAAATAAATAAATAAATATTACGGTTCTCGGAGTTGTAGAAAACTGTGGTAACATATTTCAGATCTCAAAATTTTCGAGTTCCAGAATCAGTGATTTCATGGGTGTTCGTGTACACACTCATTTACGGTGCGGAGTGTGTTACCGAGCCCTCCGGTGGCGACAAAGGCGGAAAAAAGTTTTCATAGTTTCTGTCAGCTCCGGTTGTTTGCCCCAAGGTAAATGAGAGCACACAAAAATGCTCAGTGCTAGAGATTTCCACTGAATTTGAGCCTATAATTCGAGGACCACCAGGGGAGATGGCATTCGATAGAAAATGGTACGCGCCTTCGAACGGTATGTGATCTCTGCCCGACTGGGGCTGTCCACCCACGCGGTCGGCGTGCGTGTGGAGCGGCCTTCGCAGTGGCATTATTTTAAATGAGGCTTCCCATAGCTGCAAACAGCTGATTGGAATATGTTCACCAATCGTCAAGTATTCCTGCTAAACTATTTCCAATCGCAAAAATGCCTTCATGACAGAAGTTCGACACGCACGCCGACCGCGTGGGTGGACAGTCTGTTTCGGGAGGGCTTTCTCTCAAGCTTGGACGGAAAGATGAGAATCAAAGTTTGAAAAATCAACAAAGTCGAGCCGCGGAAAGCTTTGGCTACATTTGAAGATGGTTAAAGTTAGCAGTAGATATGGATGAGTCAAATTTCTCCCTGAACTTGATCGATGAAAGGATGAAAGTAAGATTATTTTGATCGAAGCCAGAAAATCTTCAAAACAGTGAGACAAAATGATCTGTGTGATTCAAGTAGGAAGCCGTGACGCTGCTTCGAGTGAGAGTAGGCTTGCGGGAAAACGAGGATAAGATTACTATCGACCCAATGATTCCGTGCCCAATTACTGTGTACGGCCCCCTAATTGAATGACACGAACAATTCCCTCCACTTAATCCGAATCGTTTGAGGACCCCGACGCTGAGAGGAAAGAGGAGAAAACTGCGTAAGTTCAATGTTCTTTTTGTAGCTCATTTTTGAGAAACCGGCCTCTGTGGTTATCCTGCTTAGTTTTTGAGAAAATTCAGGTTGCCAGAACAAAAAACAACGATAGCGGTATGTTTTCCATTTTCCATTGAGTCATTCCTTAAAGTAACGTCTCCTGATTTCTATCCTCTCTGCGAACGTATTTCTAGGCGCCCTATGATGAAGAATCGGTGGATCCTGGGCAGGTTGGTGGTTCTGTTGACGAGGTCTAGCTAAACGCCTCTGCTTACAAGGGAAGCGTTCATGGCGGTGAACGCATCCGCAAAAACGATTAGTACTGTTGGTATCTCTTAGGCCTCCATAGTGGAATCGCGCAGTATACCGCCCAGAGCTGCAGGCTCCAAGAAATTATAAGCTCAAAACGGTCATTTTTTTGTGGTTTTTGTACCTTCCAAAACTCGTAAAGTAAACTTTCGAAATTCTGGAAACGGACCTCATAATTGTGTTCAGAGCCTAAAACAATCACTCTGAACAAAGTTTGGGTAACAGCACATTTTCCGAACTTTGTGCAGACTGATAGCGTTTTGGAATACGGATTTCCGGTTGGACGTTCATTTATACCGATTAGAGAGCTCTGGAAGCGTTTGAGAAAAAAGTTCCAGATTTGACCTAAAATCCTCCCAGGTGGGTCATTTGGGGCGCTGATCACGAATCTGGGGTTTAATTGTCGGTTTTCCAAAGTTTTCAACTAAATTCGTTCAAAGCCTCCAATCGGGGAAAATTTGAAGGCTAAATGTGACTTTTGACGATTTCCGGAAGGCTACGATAGAAATGGCTCAAAATGTTTCTCTATGGGTTGTTTGGAGTGCTAAACGCGAATCTGGAGTCCGTTGGTTGATTTCTGACAGATTACGGTGGGTATACGGTAGTTTGCTCAAAATCTCAGATTTGACTCAAAATTTGTATACGGGGGTTATTCGGAGTGGTGAATACGAAGTTGACGTCCGTTTGTCGTTTTTGAAGATACTAAGGTGGGTTCAACCTCCTAAATGACATAATACCTAGGTATACAGGTGTGGGGGTGTGTATACAAGTCTGTTGGTACCTGCTCGTTGGTGCCCCTGCTTCTACTGAACCCAGCAGACGTTTGAGTGTACACAGGGAACGTTCGAGCGATATAGCGTGCACAACTATATCGCGAAAGTATCCCGCACATTGCACAAAGGTGTTGCCGTCCGGCACACTAAGGCCTCTGGTCCATAACACCTTAGGATCCGTACCTAGGGAGTTCATGGAGTCTTTGGCCACCAGCCACAATTTCGCCACCCTGAATTGCCGGTCATTGTCGAGTGATATCCAACAATCTGCGTCGTCCAATCTTCTGAGCTACTTCCATGCACCGTTTGCTGCTTTGCAGAAAACTCGCCTCAAGGATAGACCAGTCATCAACGTCGGAGAGTACGTCATCTATTGTTTTGACGCTGATGATAGGAGAGTGGGAGGCTGTGCGATAGCTGTAAGGAAGGACTACAATGGTATGATCAAGGAATTCGGCTCGACGTCGTGTAGGAATGCATTTGTGCGACTGCGGGATCACAGAGGAATCAATCTGTGGATAGTGAGTGCTCATGCGCCCACCGAAACCGCCGAAGACAATTCCAAGGATGCCTTCTACGAGGAACTCAATACGTTGCTAGCCAGGATACCTTGTCAACATGCTGTTGTGGTGGGAATCGACGCAAACACGAGGATGGGACTTGATCAGGAATCCGAAGTACTCGGTAAATGGTTCTTCCCAGTGGAGCAAACATCGGACAATGGCTACCGCCTTGTCGACTTGTGTGAACGCAGTGGTCTGATTATTGCATCGACATTCAAGAGGAATCATCGCCGCCATCAGCTTACGTGGCAGGGACCAACCCAGCTATCTCCAGAAGAGCAGCGGAAGCGGAAGATGACGACTTTGAAACTACAGCTCGACTATGTTCTGACGAGGAATATTCCAGTATCGGACATTCGAAGATCTAGAGCTGTGTGGGATGTCGCATTCGATTCGGATCACCGTCCAGTTCTGTTGAACTTTACTGCGAGGATTCATAAGAGGAAGCGAGGGGCTCAGCCTTTCCAGAGGATTGATACGACAAGTCTCAGGGATGAAGAATGCAGAAGGAAATTCCGACAACGCGTTTCTGTTTATATTGGAGTACGGACTAAAAAGAAACTTTGCGACGCGGACTCTTCCTTCAAGTGCATCCAGGACGCTTCGAGAGAGGCACTCCCGGTTGTACAGCCCAAGAAGAAGCTCGCCTACGTCTCAGAGGAATCAACAACGACCTACAACAGAGTATGTGCTCTCCGAACTGCAGGAAACTTCGTGGAGGAGAAGCGTCTCAGGAGGAAGTTGCGTCGGCAGCTTCAAAATGACCGCGAACGTGAGTGGACGTGTAGAGCTAAGGAGTTCGAGAAGGCTTGGGAGGAGAAGAATCCGAGGAAAGCCTACACGTTGTTACGACAGTATAGCGGCAAGATGAAGAGATGTTCTGCTGTCCTCAACACTACCAATGGAGTTGCAGTTGGTGATGCGACGCTGCCATTATGGAAGGATTACTTCAGTTCACTACTGAACCGTCCAGCGCCGTCAGTACCTGAGCTCCCGCATGTTCAGAGAGCACATTACGATGTCAGTGAGGAACCGCCGACTGAGGCTGAAGTTTTGAATTGTGTCCGGAAAATTAAGAATGGAAAGGCAGGTGGAGATGACAACATCACTGCTGAAATGCTGAAAGCTCTTCCTCCGTCTGGGATCCGTGAAATGACCAACACCATCCGTGCCATATGGATGAGCGAAAGGATACCCGATTCGTGGAGACATGCGATCATCGTACCTCTTCACAAGAAGCTATCCGTCACGGATCCTAAGAACTACAGAGGAATCTCTCTACTTCGTGTCATGTACAAGGTTTTAGAACGTATCATTCTCGAGCGACTCATCAAACATCGTGAGGAAACGACCAGAGAAGAGCAAGCCGGTTTTCGACCTGGAAGATCGACCATCGACCAAGTGTTCGTTGTGAGAAGAGTAATCGAATCGTGGCAGCGGTATTCGAAGCCATTACAACTTACTTCTTCGGACTTTGAAGCCGCATTCGACTCTCCTTATCGTGATCGATTGCTCAACGCTCTGCGAGCCGATGGAGTCCCGGAAAAGTATGTTCGACTAATCGAGGACATGAACAAAGGAACAACAGCAGCAGTTCGTACGCCTGTCGGATTTACGTCAGCTTTCGATGTGAAAACAGGAGTAAAGCAAGGAGCCGTTGCAGGACCTTTCCTATTCACCTTTGCCGTTGATGACATCATGTGTAGAGTTGCAGAACAGTTTCCTGCGGACGTGATCCTAACACCATCAGGACGCTCCCTTGTCGACCTGGAGTACGCCGATGACATTGTCTTATTCGCTCAAAACAACGCAAAACTGCAAAGGATTGTGAACCTCGTTTCGAAGTATGCCGCAGCCTATGGACTTCGTCTTCGTCCGGACAAATGCAAGCAGATGTGGGTCTCTCAGAGGCCTTCAACGGGAGTTCGTGTGGACGGACAACGTATCGAACTGGTGGACGATTTCTGTTATTTGGGCTGTTTGCTGAAGAACGATGGTAGTTATGCAGCGGATATTCGACAACGATGTGCGAAAGCTACGTCTGCATTCAATTCTCTAACCAAGTGTTTGTGGTCTACCCCCATCGCGAAGGAAGTCAAGTTGTGCGTCTACTTATCCGCTATTCGCCCTATCATGATGTACGGATCGGAGACGTGGGCAGCACCGAAGACGCAGATGGAAAGGTTGGATTTCACGGAGAGGAAGCTGTTTAGACGTTTGCTCGGATATTTCTGGCCGCGGATGTGCCACAACGAAGATCTCTACAACGAGATTGACGCCTTACATCTACGTTTGACACGAGGGAGGTGCCAACATCTCCCAATGCCATCTCAAGCGGCAACGGAAGGTCGTCTTTGTCTGTTTGGGCATATTTTTAGAAGACCGCCAGATCGTCTTGTTCAACACGCTCTAAGGATGCTTCCAAGTCCTGTCTGGAAACGGCCGCGTGGACGTAGGCGAAAGTTTTGGACGGATGTGGTGAAGGAGGATTTGAAATCACTCGGCATTGAAAGGCAATTTAGGCGCGATGTTTTACTTCGCAGGAAGTGGAATAGTGATCAATGGATGGATTGTGTTCAAATTGTGGCTGAGGACCGTGACAAGTGGACACGGCTGACTACTAGGACGGCACACCTCGGTGAAGATGCGGAATGACCGCGTCAGGCGAAAGCCAACCGATTAGGTCAAGTCAAGTCAAGTACCTAGGTACATAACATCGGCATGGATCGTGAAGAGACTCCGCGTTCACTGTTGAAGGTTGGCGCAAACTCGGTGCACCTACATATGTTTAATCATATGGCACCGAGTTTGCGCCAAACTTCAACAGTGAATGCGAACCCTCTTCACGATCCATACCGACGTTACCCTTGCCTTGCCTTTTCACAAGGCTTGAAAAACGCTTATAGCTTCTTGGAACCTGCAGCTCGGGCGGGATACTGTGCAGTTTTCCTATTGAACCACAAGAGGTACTAACAATGCTAGTCGTTTTCGCAGATTTACCACTAAAACACTTCCCTTGTTAGTAGTGCTGGGTGCTCCCAGTCGCTGATCAATGAGTTCTTTGAGCAACCCAATGTGGTCTAGCGGTTCCTATTGCTTCTAAGCAGGGAGAGGTCTATTTCGTTGCCTACTGATTCGCTAGAGCGCACGAGGGCGAGCTTCAGCCTCGGCCCAGTTTGGATGATAAATGCGACGCACACGAAGCCGCGTTTACCTTGCAGGAGCGCTGCGCGTCGCATTTAGCCAGACAAATGGGTCCGAGTCTAATCCCTTTCTGTGAACCCTATCAACAAGCAGTAAGCGCGCGTAAGCGGCTAAAAAGCCGTATGCCAACCATCATGATCGAATTCGCGCAAACACATTACATGGACGCTGCCTAGGACTGTACCTCATCATAGCTATTACATAAAAGCAAACGACCACGTTCCCTTGAAAGTTAAGTGGAAACTGCTGCAATAAGGGTTCTTTTTGATTGTTCGTAAAGGAAAATACTATGAGCATGCTCAACGTTTTTTTTTCGACTCTCATAAAGTTAACCAACCTCATGCGCACTATTTTAGGTCAAGAAAAAACAATCGGATTCGAAAAAATCACGAGAGAAATCAGCTCCATCGGTACGTCTCCGATGAGGTTACACTTTAGCTGCTTTTTTAGAGAATTACGTGGGAACCTTTGCGCATCGCAAATTATACAGTACCGCAAAATTCTATTCGCACGACCCATCCGCGAATAATATTTTTATACATATCTTGGCTTACCCTTAGCGAAACTAAATGAAACGCTAGTATGTCATGGAGCACCACAACCCTTTGAATTAGGCGTACACAAATTAGGTTTTTGAGAGTGCAGGTTTTGAATATGGAATCTATTTATGATTTTGTGATAATATTTGAAATTATTACCATTTCTTTGAGACAAGGCTGTTAAAATTTCGGTCCCATAGCAGTTATTCGATATTCGAAGGTTTTCGGAACCGATGTATACCCTTGTAAAAAATTAATATCTTTCGAAATTTTATTTAGAAATAAATTCGAAAAAAATCATGCGATATGGCACCTATTAGGTATCTCTTTCTGACGTTATCAAAAAAAGAGCGAAATTCATGTTCCAGTTGTACTTTGTTAAAGCTTATGAGGCACATCTTTTGTAATGGTTCTGGGGTGAATAGTTTTATAGGGGTGAATTTCCAAAAATTTACTCTAACCTGTTCAATTTTCGGTTTTCAGAAAATTTCTTATAGAGACTACTTGCTCACAAGCCATAAAACGGTTCCCAAGACCATCGAGTGGCGAATAACTGCTACGGGTTTGGAGTTGTAGTAGCCATGTTTTGAGGGAATAATCCTTACTCTAAATATAATAATATCAGAAAATGATAATTAAATTAAATATTTAAAAACTGCATGCTCAAAACTAATTTAGTGTATGTGTAAAGCAACGATTGTGATGCCCCATAACATACTAAAGTTTCATCAAGTTTCGCTAAGGGCAAGCCAAGATATGTATAAAAACATAATTCGCGGAAAGGCCATGGGAATAGACTTTTTGACGATACTGTATGTGCCTAGTATTAAAGCAAAATCGAATGTCTGATTTTGCATGAGAGCTTCACTTCTTGCGCCCATTTTCAAACTCCTAATCTTGAAAAGAGGAAACCCCTGAATTGCTACGGAGTTTATGGCGTCCGATCAATTGTGCCTGCACTAGTTCTCCGTCATATTCTTTTACGGTCTGTGATCACTAGACTGCATCCCACCCGTTTTGGGTAAGTCTGATTGTCACTTCGAGCGGAGAACGCGTGTATCAGTTCTCAGCATCTTTGTGATTGTCCAGACTTCTACAAGTTAGTTCGAGCATTGATGTCAAGGTTGCCACGAAATCTGCTGCTAGCCAGTCGAGTCATGCTGATGACGAATGCTCGAACAGAGAAAACTGTCGTGTGTGGGTAAAATCTAGCATAACGCAGTAACCTTCTCCTGAACTAACTGATGAGACAGTTCCGAATGCACTTCGATTTTGATCAATTCCGTCTTGCCAAAAGGTGCCACCCTTCTGGCTTGCCAATCAATACGGAGGTTTTTGATATGTAGTCACGGCTAGGGTATGAATAGCATAACCAAACAAAATGGTTTGCAGAAAAGACAACCGCCCAGCGTAATGAAAACATGTTTCCTACCTGTAACTCAGCCGGTAGGTTTCACAGAAAACTTTTTTTCGATCATGACCAATATTTTTGCATGAAATTGTAGAGAAAGAAAAGGAGCTCAAAGAAGGAGAAACAACCAAGCAGTGAAACTGTTGCAGAAATGGACAGCGCGGTAAGTCCAGTGTTCGGTGTAGTGCCAACTTGAATTCGTACAGGGCGAGATTGGGTGTCTCACATGTATTGGATTGAGGCATAGATTCATAGAGTTTCTGTCATGTCGTTGTTTTTGAACGACAAAGGGAGAAGCCCGATCAAAACATCTTCTTTGTCTGGGCAAAGCCTCCCTATTCGCTTATTCACAAGCCTACATATTTTAATTTTGGGCAAATTTTCGAAGCTTGGCCTCTGAAGCTGTTATATTCACAGTTTGGCCAAAAGGCTAAATGTCTTTACGAATGACCCCTTATTCCGAGGTAGGAAAAACTATTACCGTCTCCACTACGAAGTCAGGCTTATCCCTTGACATATAATATAGTTCCGACATCAGAGAAAATGGTGTTTTCGTACTGTTTGTTTGGGTTGAGCACCAGAACATGATGAAATTTGAGCATGAACAAGTGTTCATTCTGTTTAGCAACTCGCTACTACTTGATTTCTTATAGAGGAAACGCAGCCGGAAGAAGGAATCACAAGAAAGAACAGCAGTCCCTTCTGCAGAGGTGAACTATGCACTTCATGAGAAAAAGTTTAATATCATGCAGAGCGCTCACTTTTCAGGGTGAGCCGCAGCCCGACAATCAAGAGTTGAAGAAAACTGGAAGGAGTGTGAGTTGTCAGATTTTTCAGATCACTACAAAGATAAATGGAATTAGTTACAATGTTAAAGGTGTACATTCCAACTCCAGCACGTGTCTATTTTTCAATGCGATCCTAAGCTTCAGAGCTCATTCAAAACGTTGGGACTGATCCCGAGTAGTCTAGCAGTAAACGGTTGAGTTCACTGACAGTCGAACGAGTCTTAGTGATCACCCTTGGATTGCAAGGAAACAAACCCATACATTGGTAAAACATCAGCTTCCGCATTGTGCACGCTCATGTCCGCAACTGCAAACTGAACACGTTTTAGAAGTTCGACGTTACAAACGAATTCCCATGCCAGTCGTAGACTTGGAAATGTGGTTTCTGAGGACTCCTCAATATCTCCCAGCTTTCACGCCGATGTTTCATGGTTGATCAGCGTGATTTCGAGGTCTTGGCATCATACCCCATCAAATTGAATTCGTAAGTAAGGAATGTATCCAACTAGCATTTGCAGTCTATGTTTTTCCTGCAAGCTCGGGGGTATCTTGATTTCTGTGATCACCCATTTACAACTTTTCTGTAGTATTTACGGTAAATTCACCCCTCTTTACTTCGGAACCTCCAGGAATTTTCATCTGTGAATATACTCAAAAGAATCAGCCGCAAAATCAGCTATATAGGTGCCGAACATTCAAAGGCAACAGACGGTTCCGTGGCTTGTTTCCTCGAAAAAACATTTAGAATCAAACCGGTAATTACCAGCCAGCCGCTGGTGAGATTTAAACCGCCGCGCCAGCCGCGGTTTGAATTTAAATGCTGTCTCTTGAGGAAAAAAGCCGCGGACCTGACCATACACGCTCGTAAACGTGATTGAGATAACTAAGGAAATAGAATGGTATTTCCCAGAACACAACGCCTACCCATTTTGAAGCGTCAAAAACGATCCACAATGCCGCTACACGAGTGAGAAGTTATCCCCGCCTCTGTATTTCTCCGCTCACTGTATTTGCGTGCTACTCCAAAACAGAGGTGCTGGGCCGTTTCCACCGCCGTCGATGTATATAGTTTACTTATTGTACTCATTGTACCGCCCACAAACGTCACCGACGGTGGGAATGGCTCAGCAATTCATATTTGGAGGAGGGGGGTGAACACAAGGGAGACAAGACAAGACATTTCTATAGGCTTGACTTACTTTTGACTTAAACGGTTGGCTAACGCCTGACGCGGTCATTCCGTTTCTTCACCGAGGTGTGAAGTCCTAGTAGTCAGCCGTGTCCATTTTTCACAGTCTTCAACCACAATTTGAACACATTCCATCTTGAACACTATTCCATTTCCTGCGAAACGAAATATCGCGCCTCGAACTGTCTTTCGATGCCGAGTGACTTCAAATCCTCTTCAACCACATCCGTCCAGAAGTTTCGCCTACGCCCAGGTGGCCGTTTCCAGACAGGATTTGGAAGCATTCTCAGAGCGTGTTGTACGAGACGATCCGGCGTTCTTCTTAGTATATGCCCGAGCAGTCGAAGTCGACTTTCCATTGCTGCTTGAGATGGCGTTGGGAGATGCTGGCACCTCCCTCGTGTCAAACGTAGATGTAAGGCGTCAATCTCGTTGTAGAGATCTTCGTTGTGGCACATCCGCGGCCAGAAATATCCGAACAAACGTCTAAACAGCTTCCTCTCCGTGCAATCCAACCTTTCCATCTGCGTCTTCGGTGCTGCCCACGTCTCCGATCCGTACATCATGATAGGGCGAATAGCGGACAAGTAGACGCGCAATTTGACTTCCTTCGCGATGGGGGTAGACCACAAACACTTGGTTAGAAAATTGAATGCGGACGTAGCTTTCGCACATCGTTGTCGAATGTCCGCTGCATAACTACCATTGTTCTTCAGCAAACAGCCCAAATAACAGAAATCGTCCACCAGTTCGATACGTTAACCGTCCACACAAACTCCCGTTGAAGGCCTCTGAGAGACCCACATCTGCTTGCATTTGTCCGGACGAAGACGGAGTCCGTAGGCTGCGGCATACTTCGAAACGAGGTTCACAATCCTTTGCAGTTTTGCGTTGTTTTCAGCAAATAACACAAGGTCGTCGGCGTACTCCAGGTCGACAAGGGAGCGTCCTAATGGTGTTAGGATCACATCCGCAGGAAACTGTTCTGCAACTCTACGCATGATGTCATCAACGGCGAAGTTTCAAAAGAAAAGGTCCTGTTACAGCTCCTTGCCTTACTCCTGTTCTCACCTCGAAACCTGACGTAAATCCGACAGGCGTACGAACTGCTGCTGTTGTTCCTTTGTTCATGTCCTCGATTAGACGAACATACTTTTCCGGGACTCCATCGGCTCGCAAAGCGTTGAGCAATCGATCACGATAAGGAGAGTCGAATGCAGCTTCAAAGTCCGAAAAAGCAAGTTGTAATGGCTTCGAATACCGCTGCAACGATTCGATTACTCTTCTCACAACGAACACTTGGTCGATGCTCGATCTTCCAGGTCGAAAACCGGCTTGCTCCTCTCTGGTCGTTTCCTCACGATGTTTGATGAGTCGCTCGAGAATGATACGCTCTAAAACCTTGTACATGACACAAAGTAGAGAGATTCCTCTGTAGTTCTTAGGATCCGTGACGGATAGCTTCTTGTGAAGAGGTACGATGATCGCATGTCTCCACGAATCGGGTATCCTTTCGCTCATCCATATGGCACGGATGGTGTTTGTCATTTCACGAATCCCAGACGGAGGAAGAGCTTTCAGCATTTCAGCAGTGATTTTATTATCTCCACCTGCCTTTCCATTCTTCATTTTCCGGACACAATTCGAAACTTCAGCCTAAGCCGGCGGTTCCCCACTGACATCGCAATGTGCTCTCTGAACACGCGGGAGCTCAGGTACTGACGGCGCTGGACGATTCAGTAGTGAACTGAAGTAATCTTTCCATATTGGCAGCGTCGCATCATCAACTGCAACTCCATTGGTAGTGTTCAAGACAGGAGAACATCTCTTCATCTTCCCGCTATACTGTCCCAGCAACGTGTAGGCTTTCTTCGGATTCTTCTCCTCCCAAGCCTTCTCGAACTCCTTAGCTCTACACGTCCACTCTCGTTCGCGGTCACTTTCAAGCTGCCGACGCAACTTCCTCCTCAGACGCTTCTCCTCCACGAAGCTTCCAGCAGTTCGGAGACCACATACCTTGTTGTAAGTAGACGTCGTTTCCTTTGAGACGTAGGCGAACTTCTTGTTAGGCTGTACATTGGGGAGTGCCTCTTTCGAAGCGTCCTGAATGCGCTTGACAAAAGAATCCGCGTCGCAAAGTTTCTTCTTAGTCCGTACTTCGATGTGAATAGAAACGCGTTGTCGAAACTACCTTCTGCACTCTTCATCTCTGAGACTTGTCATGTCAATCCTCTGGAGAGGCTGAGCCCCTCGCTTCCTCTTATGAATCCTCGCAGTGAAGTTCAACAGAACAGGACGGTAAACCGAATCGAATCCGACATCCCACACAGCTCTAGATCTTTGAATGTCCGATACTGGAATATTCCTCGTCAGAACATAGTCGAGCTGTAGTTTCAAAGTTGTTATCTTCCACTTCCGCTGCGTTTGTGGAGATAGCTGGGTTGGTCCCTGCCACGCAAGCTGATGGCGGCGATGATTCCTCTTGAATGTCGATGCAATAATCAGACCACTGCGTTCACAAAAGTCGACAAGGCGGTAGCCATTGTCCGATGTTTGCTCCACTTGGTAGAACCATTTACCGAGTACTTCGGATTCCTGATCAAGTCCCATCTTCGCATTTGCGTCAATCCCCACCACAACAGCATGTTGACAAGGTATCCTGGGTAGCAACGTATTGAGTTCCTCATAAAACGCATCCTTCGAATAGTCCTCGGCGGTTTCAGTGGGCGCATGAGCACTCAATATCCACAGTTTGAATCCTCTGTGATCCCGCAGTCGTACGAGTGCATTCCGGCACGAAGTTGAGCTAAACTCCTTGACCATACCATTGAAATCCTTCCTTACAGCTATTGCACAGCCTCCCACTCTCCTATCGTCAGCATTACCGCAGTAGATGGTGTACTCTCCGACGTTGATGACGGGTCTATCCTTGAGGCGGGTTTCCTGCAAAGCAGCAAACGGTGCATGGAAGTAGCTCAGAAGATTGGACAACGCAGATTGTTGGATATCACTCGACAATGACCGGCAATTCAGGGTGGCGAAATTGTGGCTGGTGGGCAAAGACTCCATGAACTCCCTAGGTACGGATCCTAAGGTGTTATGGACCAGAGGCCTTAGTGTGACGGCGCCACCTTTATGCAATGTATGAGATACTTTCGCGATATAGTTGTTCAAGCTATATCGCTCGAACGTTCCCTGTGTACACTCAAACGTCTGCTGGGTTCAGTAGAAGCAGGGGCACCAACGAGCAGGTACCAACAGACTTGTATACACACCCCCTTTAAAGGTAGTGTTGACAATAGATCTCGTTTTCAAGTTTTCAGTGTGAAAAACTATGCTGGAAGATGTTGGAGGGGATAGGGTCAAAGAAAGCAGCGACGCTAAGTGAAGACTTTGTCAGTCCATTATGCCTGCGAATCCCGTCCCGCCCCACGTTCTGTCGAGATTGTGGCGCCGCGGACGTTTTCGATGGCGAATCGCCAGGCAACTCCGCAATGTCCAGCCTGATCGACTCGCGCAGATTCCGCCATTAGCGCGCACTTGCGGAAACTTGCTGGGTTCATATGCTTCAGAGTTAGAAATCGCTATTTTAGTTTATTCTGAGCGCTTTTCTTTGCTGTTTCTTCACTATTCGATAGCTCACGACCAAACAACCCCATTTTCGGGCCGAGCTCGGATATGATAATCATCGTGAACACTGCCTTCAAAAGTAGTGTTTTAGATAGATTCTGCTTTCGAGTTTTTCACGGTATACAGAAGGTCTTGTGTCCTATATAGCAAGGCATGCTAAATCAGTACACGATAACCGGGTTTGTGTGCCGAAAGAGGTCTTTTTAGCCTACAATTCGATTATTTCCAGTTATCTTTCATTTTTCGACATCGGGGGACTGAAAGTTGGCATGAGGAGTATTGGAGACTTCAGAGCGCTTGCTTGCAGCCATTTTTTGTCATTCTTTCGACATTTGGGACCAAGGTTTTGCTTGCCCATCATTTCACTGTGGAAAGTGACCGATAATGATTATTGTGAACGCTGCCATCGAGTAATTTTTCAGATCCAAAAATAATAATTCAAAGGAAGTTGTCAAAAACCACCTAAAGACGCGAGAATGCGTCCACGCGCACCTTCTAAACAAATCCTACGAGCAATATTGTACAATTTTCCATGCATTTACTCTGCTTTCATAGTTATGCTCCCACGAATCTAATAATAATGAGAACGGACTGTAAACGAAAATGAATCACAGATCTTCTCATTCCGGCTTGTTGAATTTTCATTATAGTTCATCGCAGAAATACGCAGTCGACGGTCAAAGAGTCCAAGAAGGAAGAAAACTTCGAAGGTACGTACCCACTCCCAATTCACTACTTTACGCCTCTCGTCAGAGTTGGCCAATCGGCTGAGTCCGTCCCGAACGATACTCACCAAAAACATGGTGAATGGGTGCACAAAATGCAACTGTTGAGTCCGTCCGCGGCCTACCGTTATTGAACGTTTGCACGCAATCTCGACCAACGAAAATAAGTACACTCATTGTGTCCAGATGCGTCCCGGAGTCACATGTTGTTCATGATTTTCAGAAGTCCGACGGACCGGGACGATTTTTCTTCCATTTGTGACTGGGGTCTACCTCTCCCGTTAGTTTTGTATATCAAGTCACTGGCAGCATGCTGTAGGGGACTGTATAGTCGGCGCGCGCAGATTAGCACTGATTGTTTTGGTTCCCTCTTGACAGCAGTTTGCGCCATGGCAAACTACATAGTTTAGAAGGAACTCAAACGTTTTGTATGTCCGTGCCTACTGTATTTCTGTCCGCTAGGCGATGATGTTATAGTGAGCATAAAATTTCGTGTATCTAGTGCGTTCAGGTTTGGGCTCCATATACGCCCCTTACCATGATGTTTTAAATCCATTTCCAGGCAAATGACACCCAGACTACAGTTGCACAAACTGAAGCGGATCAACAGGTACGATTTGCTATTTCATGTGTTGCACATTCCGAGTTAGCCACAATGATCATAGCTTCCATTCACATCACGAATGTCCACGACTTGGGTCCTAATGGGAGATATTGTTTTGTCGCTTAACTGATCACCTATGTAGACAGGTCAATCCGCTCAGCTAAACACTCATTTCCGGAAAGTAGAAATTCCTGAAAGGCCCACGGGGTAGGGTTCGTTGAATTACGACGCCCATACGGATGGATCCTTTAGCGCCAGAATGGCGTCTTCCACATCCAGAACGGCCTCTATCAAATCTCTTCCATTGAATCTTAAAAGGATTTTTCGTACCAATGTTCCGGACAGCAGGTTACATGCACTTGGGATTTGGGAAAAGCGAAATCCCCAAATGCTCGAAGAATAGCAAGGTCCATCACATAATAATCGCCGTGTTTTTTTAGCGAAACCCGATTTCAAACCTCTTTCATTACCAGTCCATTCGAAAAAAGTTCAATTGATGTATTTATTTCAAGAAAACAACGTCAATCAGAGAAAAATCCTCTCGCGAAAGACCGTCCGTACGGGAGCGGCCATCCACTAGAGAGAAACGGAAAAGAAAGGGAGTGCTTTCATGCGAAATGTCCAAGGAAGAAAAGCAGCCGGCATCAATACGAGGTGACATTCTCGTTCCAGTTACAGCAGCAAAGTAAAGGTGACCTGATTCTATAAAGTTGGCCACCTATCGACCTAAAAAGAAAAGAAAGTCGAGTTGAATCGCAAATTTCGAAACAGTTATCTGCGGCTTCAATAGAAGCCACTTGAGCGCACGCTATTGCGTTTGCAAGTAACTCTCTCATTGTTTCAACTTATCCATATCGTCGATCACCGGTCGAGTGATCGCCGCGTCGAACACACGTGACACGCACGCAAGCGAAGAGGTAATGATACTATCATACTATCATTACCTCCTCGCTTGGGTGCGTGCCACGTGTGTTCGACGTGGCAACCTCTCGACCAGTGATCGATCATATGTTTCAAGGCACAGGAAACCCAGAAGAATATTTTTTTCAGTTTTTGTGCTGATCTTGGAGAGAGTCATACGCTGATCACAGTGATATCCCTGAAATCGTCCAAGACCCCCGCTGAACAGAGTTATGGCTCCTCAAAGATGCCTAGATTTCGAGGGTGAAAAGATGGTGGACGAGTTGTCTCAGGCCTGTATTTCTCTTCATTCGCAATCGTCGCGCGAGAGCGAGCCATGATAAAGAGGCAGTCTGGTAATGGACTGAAGAACGACGACTTGTTGAGAATCCATCTAGCCCCTATCGAGTTCGGAAATCTGATAGGGGTGCGGCCTGTGGTGATGAGCGAAGGGGATCGGGCCTGTGGTGGTCGCTTATATCTCGCTCAATTGGAGGAATTGAGATCTCGCATTTGGCTTATGTTATAGAGAAGGGGTCTACTACACAACCAAATAAAAAACACAAAATTCATGTATGAGGGCGTACTGTGCCTTCAAGGCAGTGTTCACAGTAAAACCATTCCAGAGTTGGGGCAGAAATCGCAAGTACGAAAGTAGAAGCCGAACAAACGCCTACAAGTTCGCATGGGTTGTTCATTACTACTGACTACTGATAGCGATTTTGGACACTGTACCATGTTCTAACCTGTAGAGGTAGCTAATCATTACCCGTAGCCAGATCTCACTAATCTCATCCAAATCGGGGGACTCTCCCGGGAAATTTTCGGCAGCGGGTCTGCCGCATAACACCTATCGGGAGAGCCACTAGAAGAAAAAGTGAACGATGGATCGGGAGTCCCGGTGGATGACAATTGATGATGATCACGAATGATCAGGCTGTGATGTGCTTATCGCCGGTATAAAATTAGCCTCATCTCACTCGAGTTCTCATTCGGCATTCTGATGCCGTCCTTTGAAGGTGACTTCCAGTCAGTTTCTGGAGGGTAGCGTATCTTTAATCGCTGGGGGGATAGGGGATATCCTCAAGGCTGGGGGGGGGGGCTTTCGCCCAGTTTGAATTTGTCGGCTTGCTCAGTCAGCGGTTTTTCGGCTTCTATAGCAATTTCGGCCAATTTTTTTCGCAAGCTATAGTTATTTTAGTCTTTTTTCTTACAATAGTTATCCGTACTTACGGTTTTTGACAAAAACTCTGGGACAGTTTTAATCGGGAAAAAGCGCAGTCCAACCTCAAAATCATTTTCCAGTTTACCTGCTCGGTTCGGAGAGAATTACACGCAAATCACAACTGTGTCTCCGGATCCGCTCAGAACTCTTCACAAACAGAGTTATATACTCCCAAAGATTTTGATTTTCACCGGTGACAAATTCGCGGACGAGTTGTCTCGGGCCCGCTTCTTCTCGTCTTTCGCAGTCGTCACACTGGAGCAGATCACATTGTAAAGCTAGATCGATAACAATGGAAGAACTTAGATTTTGATCAAAACCTATAGCGCGTATCGTCCTTACTGAAACCAAGTAATCTTGAGTGGGCGGTGGAAATAGGTGCAGTTTTGGGGGCGGAGGAAATAACAGGCATCGCAGCAGGAGCGGCTGTCCATAACATATCATCCGAACCATCGGCCCGTGCTGCAGATAGCCGAAAACCCCATCTGATTCTGGCCTACTCTCACCCGTTCGATAGCCATTCACGGACCATGAGGCCCCCGTCAGAGCTGGTCGATCGGCAGAGTCCCACCTGGTCGATATGTACCGAAATAGTGACAGACGGGTGCAGAAAATCCACCCAATGAGTCCGTCTGCAACCGTCTGCTTGCGTCCGCAATCCACCCAGTCGATACTGGTGGTCCACGCGCGCACACGGGCAGAGCCAATGCACCCGAGGTCGGTTTTTCCGCCCCGGTCTCAGCCGAACTCAGTCTGTCTTTTGACCACGTCTGACGGGAGTCTGACACGGAGACGCATGCAAGGCAATGGGGGTATCTTCTTCTGCTGGGTTTCCGTACTAAAGATCAATATCGGCCTGGAGGGCTGACGGACGGACGCAGATGGGCTTCATCAGAATAATTTTCAGCTCCCCCTTTCTTCACATTTCAAGTACGTGTCTATCGGGTGGGAATCAGCCAATCGGCCAGTTCTGACAGGGGGATCGTTTACTCCTTGGTGTTCAAGAACACGTGGCATGCGCCAGCGATTTAGCGTTGTGCGCCAGCGTTTCAGCGTCAGCTATCGACTGAGCGTAGGTGTTCAACTCTGCGCGGCACAATCGCTCTAGGAGTTATCCCTCCAAAGCAGAACTGCGTTGAATGATTGGGAACATACGTCATCTAAAAGGCGAAAAACGGCTAACAAGTGCTCTAGTATTTCGGTTGCCTCCCACCTCCCCTTGAGTCCCACTTGTTATCATCAACATCTGCACACACGGATCTGCATCGACGGGTTCTCAATCTCGATTTTCAACAACAGCGGAGCGGTTGGCCTCGGCGAAATATAACTGGTGGTAATTATGTTCCAGCGCAAAAGCGACATCTTTTGCTCTGATAATCGTAATCAAGAGCTTACTAGAAATGTCCCAGAGCTTACTTATCTCAAGCTCAGTTGATGCTTATCGCTGGCTCTATGTATTTAGGCGCGACCGCAGGAAAAACACCTTTCTCATTTTTATCCGCATTTATCTCCATAAAATCAGTGACCTTCTGAACCCTCTGCTGGACCACAAGCCGAACTCAGGTAAAACTAGTTGTTCTGAATCCGGCGAGTTTACGTCCTGAATTCGTACAGGTTTAGAACATTATCTCGGCTGATTCTGGAGAAATCTTAGTGAATTTTTGACACTTTTCACCGATTTCTACCGAATCCTCAGCTCATTCAGGAGAACTCTTGCTAAATTCTCGAAATTATTTTTCGTAGGAAGGTCATCCCAGCCGCCGTCGGCATCTGGGACATGATCATCCCAACGGTGTCCGGATGCGGGACCCCCCCCCTGTCCGTGGGGGCCATCCCCTCAGCTGTCAAAAATTATCCTTTGGCTTCCGAGTGATCCTTCAGAAGTGGCTTGAAGTCACCATCCAGGAGCGGTCTCGAAATGCCGACTGAGAATTTGGTGACATGGACCAAAAATTATGCCCTTCGGTTTGTTTACTCTGCGCGTGATACTGGTACCGGGGCACCGGCCCAATACCTGGCCGGGTCGATATTTCAGAACGAAATCAGATGGACTAGGCAAATCGGCCGGAAAGCGGATTAGCATTGGAATATCAGCCGAAGTCGTAAGTTACAGAATAGCAACTCACGACTTGAGCTGCAATTTGGTAAGAGACGCAAAGCTGCGACACACGGGATTCAAACGTCTCCACGACGCCACCAGGACGTCGTGGAAATCTGTAGGAATTCAGATGGCGCCGTCAAGACGTCGTGGAAAGTTGTTAGGGCTTCAGAAGACGTCAGCAAGACGTCATGGAAATCGGAAGGACTTCAGATGACGTCGTCAGGACGTCGTGGAAAGTTGTTAGGGCTTCAGATGACGTCAGCAGGACTTCGTGGAAATCGGCAGGGCTCCAGATGACGTCGCCCAGGACGCCGTATGAGGTAGGCAGGGCTCCAGATGACGTCGTCGGATCTTCATGAAGGTCATCACGCGTACGCTGGTTACGATAGTCGTTAAAGTAATCGCGTACAGAGTGACGCCTTTCGCAACGTCGCGAACTGTCAGGAACTGTCTAGGAAAACGGAAGTATCTTCTGTTTGTCGACTGGAATTTTCGGCGTCGCTTATAAGTATGATTATGTCGACTCTCGCGCTACATACGTGTGCGTGTTAGCGTATGTGTGCATGCGCACCAGGAATGTGCGGCAAACGATTTTGAATTTTCGGCAAAGGGAAATCGACAAAATTTGTTGAAAAACAGCCGGCAAACGGCAATCGACAAACGGCAAATTAAAAAAAATCTTGTACGAAAACCATACAAATGTTCTAAAAGTATCGATAAAAAAACACCATTTTCTCATGCACATTTCGCATTTCAATAGCAAGGTATGAAATGGCTTGACAATAGCACCACAAAAAGTTGAACTTCTTTCGTTGGAACAATACCTGATATAAAAATCAACACCTGAATAAGTACTGTATCGAACATGTTTGGTGAAAGGATAGCGATTCTCGGAGGTTCTCTAATATCAACCTTTTCCGGATTACTAGCCATTTGTTTCGTGTTTCAGATTCATCGCACAAATTTTACGTATGGTGCAACTAAAGTTTAGAGGGCGAGCACTCGAGATTTGCAACCCTCTCCCCCTTCGACTCATAAAATTCTCCTGATCTGCGCGCTCACAACTCAAATTCATGCAATCGAGTGGTTTCTCAGGCTTTTCTTTATATACGAGTCCTGAAATACCGCGGTTGTCTCAAATCATCTCCTTCCCAAAATATACGCCACCCCTTCCTCCCAACTTATCACTTCCGAGTCCGTGCATCCACTTTATGGTCAAGTAAAGAATCTAATCGAAATGGACGCTCCCCACGTGTATACCCTCTCCGACCCTTCGAACTCAAAACTCTAACTTTCAACACAGAAGAATGTTTTCGCCGCAGTTGCCCAAAAACTGCCAATGAAGTACAGCATCCCTTAGGCCATTGTTATACCAGAAGTTTGCGACCGCGACATGTGCGGGCAACTGTTACAAATCGTGTCGGGACAAGGCCCACACAGATCAAAAATGCTGTCGCACGAACAGTTTGCAGCACCTGTTGCGGTCGCTGGCTCGAAAGGGGATGTTATGCCTGAAATGTTAAAACCGTGCGGTAATCGGTCACTGTCGCGGCTGTCCGTCGAAGTGCAGTGCACTGCGACGGGTGCCAGCGACAACGGCCAAGCCAAATCCGGCATCGTGCCGGGTGTTTCTTCGTCCTGAGCGACAGCGACGGCTGGCCCTGAGCGACCGCGACGTAGAAGTGCTCTGCGACCGCGACAGGCCTGTCGTGAGGTACATATAACAATGACCTTACACGAAACTTTTCCTTTCCCAGTGAAGTCTTGCTTAAACTCCAAGACAGTAACGCACTCTGATTAAAGTTTTGCACACATTCCTCGGCGCTCTGCTCACTCCTAGCGAGCTACCGGCTTATGGCTCGGGTCCTAAACACTTCTCTTGGAGCCCGGTGCCGTTCTAATTCGGTCCCACTAACTTTTCCTGACGCTTGGCGCACTCCCAGTTGGGTCCCACATGCTTCTCCGTCGCTCTGTGCGCTCCCAACGAAGTACCGTGTAATCTGCGCTAAACGGTCATCAGTTAGCGGTCAGCTCCTAGCCGTTTATTATGATGTAAGATGATCTCAATGGAAATGTATTGTTACAAAATATCTGAAACAAATCGAGCCATTCAGTGTTTCTTCCTGAACATTTTATGTCCTCTCCTGGAATTGTCAGGGTATTGATTCTTGTCCCAAAGTGCCTAGCATTAATTGCCCAAGGTTACATCAATTGGCTTGGAGGTTTTAAGGTATGTATAGCCTGTCTCTCTCCTTTCGAGCCGGTCGCAGCAGGGCTTATCGGCCTTACCGCGTTTGTTATATATTGCGCACCTTTTGCCGAAATTTGTCGAAAAGGGAGAGGAAAAACGGCAAACGACAATCGACAAAAATCGTCCGAAAACGGCCGGCAAACGGCACTCGGCAACCGGCAAACGGCAATTGCCGCACATCCCTGATGCGCACACGATGTTAAGTGTTTTGCGTGTTTGTGCTCATACGCGCGCGCGTGCATGCGCGTTTTTGCGAGCGGATATTTAACGGGTAATTGTAGGCGCATCTACATACGCATTTGTATGTGCATATGCGCGCGCATGTGTTCGAAAGTTGACGAGGATCACATTAATATTTGGCGACCTTAGTGTGCGTTGGCGCAATTATAACATATGTGCACCGAGCATGCGGCAACGCAAAATAAAGAACGCAAAGTAACAGTGCGATTAGTGCTGACTGTACGTAATAGTGCGCTTAGGTATGCGCGCGTGTTTGCGAATATGAATGTGATTAGGCGGGCGTGTCACTGCACAGACGGTGTCTGCGCAATCATCTAAGCATGCGCATGCGTTCTTATGCCCAGAACTGAGCGTCCGTGTGAACACGTGTGCGTGTTCTCGTGAACGGAAGTGGGGATTGTGGCAGCGTACATATGAATGCTTGCTTGTGTGAGCATTTAATCACTGCGCGCATGAATGCAAATTTTTACACTTTAGGACGCAAGGATGTGCTCGTTTTTGTGTACGCGTATGAGCCACTGTTCATGCGCGCATAAGCACTCATGAACGCACGCAGATCTCCGTGGGTTTTGCGTGCGTGTGTATACGAGGCAGGTGTGCGCATATATACGTACTGTCACATGTGTCCGTGCGCGTATACACGCGCAGGTGCGTGCTAGAGTGTTGCCCGAATATTCGTTTATTCGAATAATATTCGAATATTCGAATATTCGAATAATTCGAATATTCGAATATTCAAAGAAGTGGATTATTCGGGTTATTCGAATAATCGAATATTCAAAGAAGTGGAATATTCGTTTATTCGAATATTCGAATATTTAAAGAAGTGAAATATTCAGTTTTATTCAGACATTCAGCACGAATAATTTGAACATTCGACAAGATCGCACTCCATTTTGCCCTGGTTTTACATTTCAAACATCTTAGCGTAGTGACTACTAACTTCTCACAATTCTCCGGTACCTCATAAATATAAAGTTACTGTACTTATCTGGGTTAAATTCCATTCCGAAATTGCGTCTCGAAACGCTTTGCGACGCATTACGCTCAGTCAACCGAGTTTCCAACTCCAAAGCCGACACGATATGGCTTTTTATGCAGTTATCTTCAATTTTGTTTAGTTTCCAGTTTTTAAAACCACACCTAGAGTCAACAGATTCGCACGGCTGCGGCGCTGGAAACTCTTCCGACTCAGCGCGCGGCCGCAAAGCGTGTTGAGACGCAATTGCGGACCAGGTTGACCCAGATAAGCACAGTATAGCAGATATTTCCAATATATTAAATCGCTCGTAGGATTTCGTCAAAACGCTAGAAATGCCCATTTCACCTTTAGTTAAAGGCAGTGGTCACGATGAAAAACGTTATCGAAAAAATTGCGAAAATCAGCTCAGGTGGAAAACAGCTGAAAAACTATGAAGGTAGCGCGGTGAAAAACGGGCTAGGATTAGAGTTTCTAAGGCCCAAAGATGTCAGTTCGTGCACACGTGCACAGCGATGACGAATTAGATCGCAGTCTCATGCCGAGCAGTCAAAAATCATCGACATTCAGAGGACGAAATAAATGCAAATTTGCCTAATAAAAACAGTTGAACAATGAAAGCAAGCACTTCAGTCAATGTTTTTGACTAGATGTAATACATAAATCCAGCTGCATTGATTGAAATTCAATTTCAAGCCAGCTTATGTTCTTGATAAAAGAGGTCATCGATGCCGAAGATACGGAGTGAGCTCGTCCACCGTCAAAAGACAAGAAAGTTCAGGCTTCAAATTTTGCCCAAAACAATTGTTTTTTCGCGATTTTTTCTTATAGGTCCTACTACTCAAGACCCAGAAAAGGGTTTAGAGAGACAAAGACGACAAGCATATTTGATCGCGACCACTGCCTTTAAAGAGAAAAGTTTAAATCTCGAGCGACTCATAAGTATAGCTACACTTGAGCAACATGGAAATTTCTCACGATGATGGCCAGAATGAGCCATTTTCACGGGCATTTTCATGAAACTGGTTCGAGGTGATGCTATTTGTCTACTTTCCCGGTGAACTTCACCTGAATTCTGACGCAAAAGCCCAAGTTCTCTCCTTCCATAATGCTGGACGTGGAATTCGATGGTTTCCAGCCACCTAGGACGACTAGCTGGGTGTAGTCTCAAGTTCGCGCCAGATCCTGAGCCACTCAACGTCTGTTGTCGCCCAGACGTCTCACGGGTACTGGAAGCGAAATATTACGGCGAGTTCCCAGAGACATGGTGTCGGTCTCAACGACAAACTACGAATTGTCGCTGAGATTCGGGTAGGGCACGGCTAAGCAGGCACTAAGAGTTCGCCATCGCATAAACCGCGCATAACTCAGCTGAACTCAACTAAGCTAAACCAAACTAGACCGAAGCAGACCACAAATTTGGCGGCAATTTAGCGGGTATTTTGCGGCTATTTCGGCGAGCATTATTTGGCGACTATTTCGCAGCCAGCATTGTTGGCGGCTATTTCGCGACTATTACTCCGGGAAAAAGGCATTTTCGTCTGTTTCGCGGCTATTTCTCGGCAAAACTCAGAGTACACGCTTGCAAACGTGGTTGAGATAACCACGGAAATATAATGTTGTGGCTCAGAACACAACGTCTACGCATTTGAAGCGTCAAAAACGACCCACAATGACGCTACACGTGTGAGAAGTTCGCCCCACCATATCTGCCCGCCCTTGCATTTGCGTCCTCCTCCAAAGGGTTTTGGGCCATTCCACCATCGGCGACGCTTGTGGGTGATACAATGAGTACAATAAAGTGAGCAATACACATCGACAATGGTGGGAATGGCCAGCACTCCTGTTTGGGGGAGGACGCAAATATGGAATGCGGGCCGACTCCTCAGTCGTGTGGCGTCACTTGGGAGTCGTTTTCGACGCTTCAGAATGCGTAGGCGTTGTATTCTGTGCCATGCCGATTCAACTTCCGTAGTTAGTATCTCAGCCACGTTTACAACGTGTATGCTGAACAAGTGATAAGAGTGCAGCCGGTTCAATTGCAGAGTATGCAGTACATGGCCCCGCCCAGCATCTGGAAGCCCTGCCCATCCGGTGGCGGCCTCAGTGGAGGTTGGGCGACCCAGCCGCGACGCGTGGGTCTACCAACTACGCTGCGCGTCGGTGTGTCGACCGCGACGCGGGTCGGTTTGCCGACCGCGACGCGTGTCGGTGTGCCGGCCGTGGTGCGTGTAGTAGAGTGTTGGAACGAATATTGTCGATTTTTTTGAATAAATCTAATTTTCTCCTCATCATCGAAATGGTTTCGATTGCTTTCATTCTCATACGTTACGGTGAGTGGAAGGTTTTCATATTTTATAAAAAAAAATTGAGATTCCATTCATTCATTAAAGTGCCAAAGCAATTAAGTGAGTTTTTATTCGAATATTCGAATAATCGAATAAATTAATAATAGCGCTTCTGTGATTGGACAGAATTTTACTTTTTAATCAATTATAGTAACCTTGCCCTTCACGTAATGTTTGAAACCAAGGACAGTTAAAACCTTAACGGCTCTGAGCAAATATTATAATTAATCGGAAAATCGAAAATTATTCGCTCCAACACTCTAGCGTGTAGGTGTGCTGACCGCGATGCGTATCGATGCGCCGACCGCGACGCAGGTCGGTGCAAAGTAGTTCCTATGCCACATAAGGTCTTGCGGGATGAACCGCTGCTAAATAGAGCCGCTAAACGCTGACAGGTCAAAATGTCAGCAGACCAGACAGCAGGCCGGACGTCGCTGGGCAACGGGCGGTTGTCGGAAACTTACAATGCGAGCGATTTGAGTTGTCAGAGGGTGCAGTTTATGAAATGACAACTTCTCAACCTGTTGTCGGTGCCTTAGTTTGCCCGAGTGGATTGGATGGGATAGTACGCAATAGTGTTCCCCAAATATTCGTTTATTCGAATAATATTCGAATATTCGAATAATTCGAATATTCGAATATTCAAAGAAGTGGATTATTCGGGTTATTCGAATAATCGAATATTCAAAGAAGTGAAATATTCGTTTATTCGAATAATCGAATATTCGAAGAAGTGAGATATTCGAATTATTCGTTTATTCGAATATTCAAAAAAAATTATTCGTTCCAACACTCTAGTGCGTGCATGCATTTTTGCGAGTGCGCGTGTGTTCGTGTGGTGCGCGCATGCGGGTGAGTATTAGAGTGTTGCCCGAATATTCGTTTATTCGAATAATATTCGAATATTCGGATAATTCGAATATTCGATGATTCAAAGAAGTAGAATATTCGTTTATTCGAATATTCGAATATTCAGCATGAATAATTTGAAGATTCGACAAGATCGCACTCCATTTTGTCCTGATTTTACATTTCAAAAATCTTAGCGTAATGTCTCCTAATTTCTCACAATTCTTCAGTACCTCATAAATTTATAGTTATAGCAAGTATGTACAATATATTAAACTGCTCGTAGGATTTTGTCAAAACGCTAGAAATGCCCATTTCACCTTCAGTTATAGAGAAAAGTTTAAATTTCGAGCGACGCATAAGTATAGCAACACTTGAGGAACATAAAGTGTCTCGCAAAAACGGCCACATTGTATCATTTTCATGTGTGTTTTTATTGAACTGGTTCAAGGTAATGCTATTCGTCCACTTTCCCGGTGGACTTCACCTGAATTCTTAGACTAACAAAAGATTTGAGTTGTCAAGAGGGTGCAGTTTCTGAAATGACAACTTACCAACCTGTTGTCGACGCCCCAGTTTGCCTGAGTGGATTGAATGGGATAGTACGCAATAGAGTGTTGCCCAAATATTCGTTTATTCGAATATTCGAATAATTCGAATATTCGAATATTCAAAGAAGTGGATTTTTCGGGTTATTCGAATAATCGAATGAATATTCAAAGAAGTAGAATATTCGTTTATTCGAATAATCAAATATTCAAAGAAGTGGATTATTCGAATTATTCGTTTATTCGAATATTCAAAAAAAAATGTTCGTTCCAACACTCTAGTGAGTATGGACCAATACGGCTGCGTTCACACGTTGCGCTACGCGTGACCGCAATCATGATTTTAGCAGAAGTTGATGGAAAACACTCCATAGCATCGCCAGTCGCGCGAAGCTGGAATTGGGTCTAAGCTCGGACAGGTCCGCGCGCGCGATTGCTGGAAAGCGTAGAAGCGTGCATGCATGCGTTTTCTGTGCCACTTTTTGATAGACATCGAGAGCTGACTAGTTTAAGGAGAATCTTGTAGTATATGTCTGATAATTCAACAGAGTAAGCAAAAACCAAATATTTACGGAAAATTCTCAAAATGATTTCCATAAATCAAAGATAATTGCACGTTAACTTGAGATTATTGGGAAATTCGTGGTGAAGTTCTGGTACATTTCGGACTTGAGAATGGTCATACTCTCTGGCAAAAGGTGAACATGTTGAGTTCTCTGCAAAAATCAAGCCCGTGGCCGGATTCCAACCCTGAATTCGTCGCATGAGTCCGGCATCAATACGAATAGGCCACAACCCTCGATCGTTGCTATGTGCTGCAACCAGCCGGGTGCCGCCAACAATTTTCACACGGCTGACTTGGGTTTACTACGAGCCTAGAACAAAGCTCTATTCTGAACAACTTTTCGACATGTACTCTTCAAATGGTCCTGCTTGAGCTCAAATGTATAGTGTAAAACAAAAGCGCTAAAATCTTGTTCACAGGAGGTACATGCGCTGGTTACGTTTCATCAATGATCGCGAGGAGACAGATTTTTCCACTTCACAGGGAAGTGCTGGATGCAACCACTACCAACGATATCTTCCACACTCCTTGTATGGCCTTGCCCACTGTGCACGATGACCCATGCAGCAGTCTTGGAGTATTGATTGCTTTGCAAGATGTCCTGCTCACTACTGCTCGAGTCCTGCCCAACTTCCTACCGAAGTCCTGATCTCTCTATCTGACGATTTGCGCAGGAGTACTGGAGGCTTGCACACAATGCACTGAGTTCTCCGGGAAAACATGTCGCGATAGTGCCGGGGAAGTTCCTCAACCCTCGACTGTGCCGTGATAGTACCTCGACGGATCCGCAATCATCACTGTGCCAAGAAGATTCTGCAACAACGTATTGAGCCTCGACAACTCCGCGACATTGCCGGAATAGTACCGAAGCAGTTCCGCGGTAGATCCGCGCCGGCTCCGCAAGGATGCATCAGCGAACCTGCGCCAACTGCGATACACCGCCATGTGTGGTAAAACGAGATTTTCGTCGGTTCGCTTACTCAAGTGAAAGGTACTTCCCGAATGTCCTGCACACTTTGTGCATAGCCGTGCCCGCGCTGCACAATGTCCTGCGCTTTTTGTGCAGAGCTATGCCCGCCCAGCACGTTGTCCTGCACTTCGAAAGCAACGTCTCTTCCAGTTCCGATTCGGTCCTGCACACTCCTGTTCAAGTCCTTTCCAGTCCATCTTCCAAATCCCAGCTCAGCGTTTGACGACTTGCTCAGCCCCGCTTGAGCGCTGCACATGTTTTACCTTCGGAGCGCAGCTGCTTGTTGACGATAACTGCTAGAGAAATTGTCAAAAATTGAAAACTTGTCGAGAAATAGTCGAGAATTCGGCTGAATACAAGCAGGGCTAATTGCTAAAGCAGCCTTCCAAAATTGTCCGAGAATTGTCGACGAAACTAGAACAAATTCTCTAACTGGTGAGGAAATGTCCTGAATTCTGCAGCATTTTTGTAGCATTTCTCGACAAAAACACGATTCTCCCGATTTCTCGGCATTTGCTCCCTCAATTCAGAACAACTTTTGAGTTCTCAACCTATTCAGGACAAGTTTTCACCGTTCTCAGGACAACTACTTTTGCATGAGAACAATATTCAGGAAAAATCGCCGGGTTGATGTATGCCCGAGCAATCTGCGCCTCTGCGTGTCTATTTATAGAGGTCTGCAGAGTTTCAGCGACAGCCGAGTGGTTGCCGAGCGTCAGCCTTGACGCGGCAAAAAAATCTTCCCGAACATTATCGTCGCCGAGTCGGTTGCAGCTCGCTGGCAGTGACGCAGGGCCGTCGCCGCTTCAGAACACTCTGCGGTGACCCCTCGTCGCCCTTCTCGCCGCGTCGGTCACCTTCGTCGCCGAATGTAATCGATGTTGCATCACCCAGCGCTATTCGCCGCTGCGAGCAACGCCGCAACTTTAACTCTGCAGACCCCTTATGAGACGCGCAGTCCCTATGGTTTCAGCATGCGTATGCACGCTGGTTTTTTCGCTTAGCCGTCGTAATGAATCGTTATTACAGAAAGACTTAAACGCGGGTTCACTGGAATCAAGTCGGCGTTTGCCAACTTCAAAAGAGCATCATGGGAAAAATCAGTTCAAAGTGCGAAGGCTCGCCAGAAGTACACTCCACCGCCAAAAGTATGTGTCTTAAAGGCAGGGTTCTCGATAAAATTAGTTGTTGTGCTATTCTCATGGAAAGGTAGACCTGGCCATCACAAAAGTGAAAATAAGTAAAAAATTGGAGAAAAAACGCTCACGAAAAGTTACTGCTCTGTGTGCCCCCGCCCCCGAATATCAAGATTTCTATGAATGCCTGTTTTGTCAACTTTTACTTTACTTCTAATGTAATTTCTGAGCACTTCTAAACAGTACTGACTACTTTGAGGGCAAAAGAAGAGATGGATAAACAAGCATTGACGAAAATCTCGTTAATTAGAGGGCCGGCCGACACCTGTAATTGACCGTTTTACCTTGTTTCTAAGCGTTTTTTCCGTAAACTTCCAGGTTTTTTAACTTGTTTTCACTATCATTGTTCCTATTCTTGTCTGTTTCAGTCGAAGCTGTATGACTACCAAGACTCATACATGGGCGGGTATGTTTGGAAATTTACAAATGCTATTATGATTACGCAGTAGGGCACTCTGAGAGAATCTCCCGCGATCGTTCACGGATAGAATTCCCTCGGTTTTCGGTAGAGGCCGAGAAGATACTAGCATGGGCCTATCGCGGAACGATCGCTAGATTCTATCAGTCTCAAACGAGAGCGTACCGCGTTCGTTCATCTATGCTTCATCGCGGAATCACAAGGATTCGAGCCCGGGGGTATCGCGGAACGATTGCGAGATTCTACCAGTATCAACCTGAGGACGTACCGCGTCTATACATTGATGTATTCAGGGTGTTATATCGCGTAACAGCGATGAACAGAGCCCAGACCTATCGCGGAACGATCGCGAAGTTCTGTCAGTCCCCACCCCTGATCGTACCGCGTCCTCATTCATGCCCTCTCGGTGTTTCACCCGAACGGGTGTTGCCTATTAGATTAATGCGAAGCTATAAGGTATTGTCCGTGCTGCCGTATCTCGCGCTGCTTTACAAATCTGCAAAACATGAGAGCACGGAACAGGGGGGAAACGATCGCGCTACAATCGCGGATCGCGAGTGCACCACGGTACTAGCACGGTAAACTTGGTAACCATCGCGGTACCATCATGGTACAAGCACGAGAATGTCAACGGATGGGTCGAGTGGGTAACTATCGCGTAACGGAGGCGGATCGCGGTACGACGGAGAGACGAACACGGTACCATCGCGGATCGCGGGAGCATCACAGCACTAGCGTAAAAGATTGTCTCAGAGTCAGCATTCCGCCAAATTATTCGGAGCATACCACCCGCGGTTTACACATGTATAGAAAAGTATTTCATATTTTCAATTGTAGAAACATCGATGATGAGATGGATAGCGAAGATGAAGAAGACGAGGATGTGGAGGCGTTCACAGATACGAGTCATCGTTCCGAACTTATACTTGTCACCTCTAATAACACTAACAACGGGCGTATATTTAACGAGGTGAGCCTCATTTTCCGAAGCACATATAGGGCTGTAGTAAACCACCCCTATCAGATGATCTGATATTATTTCGATAAGATGATCTGATATTCTTCCAGACAAGTTTCAGATGATCTTAATTTCGTATTGATTCATAATTATCGTTATCAGTCACGGCTCGTCGCTGAACTTAGGCCCGTATTCATTTCATTAGCGGTGATTCGCCCTAAAGCGGTCGTCCTCGCATATTCATGATATGATAACACATGATTATACTTGTGAGAATAAGAAAAGCCGGACCTCATTCTGCAGGTGGTCATTCTCTAATCGACCAAATCCATGCTTTCTTTTTCAATGAATGAAATGAGGTGTTTGTTGTTCTGTGATAGCTGATAATGATAACTGGTATTTCATCTGAAGAATAAGACGCGCTCCGGGATAATCTTAAAGATAGGACGAGCTTCTCCGGGAATGGGTGCTCTCTCGCTTTTTTCTGTATAGATGATCTGTTGAAGTTCAGCTAACCTGATGAAGTTAGCATCATCTTGAAAATGTTCATCATCTGAATGATGCGCTTACATATGAGGTTCATATCCTTCACCATATCATCAAGATAATCTTACAGATCATTCCAACATTTCTTCATACGATCGTTTAAGATCATCTTAACTTCATTTTGAGGGGGTTTACTACAGCCCATTTGAGGGGGTTTACTACATATAGTCTCCTTATCAGATTTACCCTAGCGAATGGACCAGGTGCGATCATTGGCGGCATCACTTGCCAACGGGATTTCGATCGCGCGCAACGATCTACCGTCGCAGCCCCGTCCATTCACTGCATTAAATTGAGCACGGGGTACAGCAGCAGTCAAAAATCTACTGATATTTGCTTTTTTCAACTACCTTTGCTCCCCTTGAGGCTATCAATTTCGCCTTTTAATATGAGATTTTAGGTCACGATGTCGGTATAATGAAGTATGCTACAGGACTACATATAACGCAAATGTAAATCGATGGTGAAGATTTTTTGTCAATATTCGAGATCTGCGACTTTTTGGCCCTCTTTGAACTCGTTCATGTCCTTCGTCTCTTTCGATTTTTATTTGGTGATTTTGTATTTTGCAGGATTGGTCGTTTATTTGAGAGTACAGATTTGTTACGTAGCAATCGGAGACCTACATATCACCTGAAGTTCTGAAATGGGTTTACCATCAGCCATTCTTGAGAGTCAGTTCGGTTTCACAATACAAGCTATTAGAAAATTATGCACGCTGCCGTTTGACATATATCAAGACCAGAAGCTCGATGAAGACTTCATGAGATAAGAACAATGCTGGATGGTATCATAACACGCACCTCACGCTACATTCCAAGGCTCAATGCACCGGACATCAGAGGTAAATTCAAGGAGTCTCATGGATTACAGGTTATTTTGCGGCTTGATTTTCCTTTAGAGTTCTCTCAGAGGTTTCTCAGGTATCGGTAAAAACTGGGAGGCGTCGATACCGTCTTCTCCAGAGTCTTTGGACGTCGCTTCTTTAAATGGCTTCTGATTAGGCCCTATTTATACATCAGCGTTTCGCTGTCGCTAATAATTGCGGGACGTCTGCCATTGGTGAGATTTCGAAATTGACCAACGGCAGACCGGCCACGGAAGGCGGCGGCAGCGAAACGCGAATGTATAACTAGGTCCTTAGGGCAATGCATTAAAATACAACACAGCCATGAGAGACGGGGCATATGCACTAGACTCAGCAGCAATGAAAAAAGTTTTCTCGGCTGAATCTCGTGTTTCAAACAAACGAGACTTAAATTCGGCTGAGAAGATAACGGTATTTCACTGCGGTCCACTGTAGTATAGTGGAGTCCACCAAGAGTGTCGTCTCATTTACTTATCAATAAGAAGCGGTCGGCTGGGGATCAATGTGCATGAATCCCATACCAGCACGCTCGATACCGATTGAGCGAGAGCGGTTGTGCTGCAACGAGTTTCATGTTCAGTGATCTCCAATCGACCGCTTCTCATTGATAAGTAAATGAGACACTCTTGGTGGACTCCACTATAAACAATCCGCCGCCCACACCAGTACTGTATTCTGATGCCTAGCACTTATCAATGGACCTATGACTGGACGAAGCCTGGTGCGTCCAGAACAGGGATGTGCTGCAATTGCCGGTTGCCGTTTGCCGGCCGTTTTCGGACGATTTTTGTCGATTGTCGTTTGCCGTTTTTCCTCTCCCTTTTCCACAAATTCCGGCAAAAGGTGCGCAATATATAACAAACGCGGTAAGGCCGATAAGCCCTGCTGCGACCGGCTCGAAAGGAGAGAGACAGGCTATACATACCTTAAAACCTCCAAGCCAATTGATGTAACCTTGGGCAATTAATGCTAGGCACTTTGGGACAAGAATCAATACCCTGACAATTCCAGGAGAGGACATAAAATGTTCAGGAAGAAACACTGAATGGCTCGATTTGTTTCAGATATTTTGTAACAATACATTTCCATTGAGATCATCTTACATCATAATAAACGGCTAGGAGCTGACCGCTAACTGGTGACCGTTTAGCGCAGATTACGCGGTACTTCGTTGGGAGCGCACAGAGCGACGGAGAAGCATGTGGGATCCAACTGGGAGTGCGCCAAGCGTCAGAAAAAGTGAGTGGGACCGAATTAGAACGGCACCGGGCTCCAAGAGAAGTGTTTAGGACCCGAGCCATGTGCCGGTAGCTCGCTAGGAGTGAGCAGAGCGCCGAGGAATGTGTGCAAAACTTTAATCAGAGTGCGTTACTGTCTTGGAGTGTAAGCAAGACTTCACTGGGAAAGGAAAAGTTTCGTGTAAGGTCATTGTTATATGTACCTCACGACAGGCCTGTCGCGGTCGCAGAGCACTTCTACGTCGCTGTCGCTCAGGGCCAGCCGTCGCTGTCGCTCAGGACGAAGAAACACCCGGCACGATGCCGGATTTGGCTTGGTCGTTGTCGCTGGCACCCGTCGCAGTGCTCTGCCCTTCGACGGACAGCCGCGACAGCGTCCGATTACCGCACGGTTTTAATCTTTCAGGAATAACATCCCCTTTCGAGCCAACGACCGCAACAGGTGCTGCAAACTGTTCGTGCGACTGCATTTTTGATCTGTGTGGGCCTTGTCCCGACACGATTTGTAACAGTTGCCCGCACATGTCGCGGTCGCAAACTTCTGGTATAACAATGGCCTAAGGGATGCTGTACTTCATTGGCAGTTTGTGGGCAACTGCGGCGAAAACATTCTTCTGTGTTGAAAGTTAGAGTTTTGAGTTCGAAGGGTCGGAGAGGGTATACACGTCGTGGGGAGCATCCATTTCGATTAGATTCTTTACTTGACCATAAAGTGGATGCACGGACTCGGAAGTGATAAGTTGGGAGGAAGGGGTGGCGTATATTTTGGGAAGGAGATGATTTGAGACAACCGCGGTATTTCAGGACTCGTATATAAAGAAAAGCCTGAGAAACCACTCGATTGCATGTATTTGAGTTGTGAGCGCGCAGATCAGGAGAATTTTATGAGTCGAAGGGGGAGAGGGTTGCAAATCTCGAGTGCTCGCCCTCTAAACTTTAGTTGCACCATACGTAAAATTTGTGCGATGAATCTGAAACACGAAACAAATGGCTAGTAATCCGGAAAAGGTTGATATTAGAGAACCTCCAAGAATCGCTATCCTTTCACCGAACATGTTCAATACAGTACTCATTCAGGTGTTGATTTTTATATCAGGTATTGTTCCAACGAAAGAAGTTCAACTTTTTGTGGTATTATTGTAAAGCCATTCCATACCTTGCTATTGAAATGCGAAATGTGCATGAGAAAATGGTGTTTTTTTATCGATACTTTTAGAACATTTGTATGGTTTTCGTACAAGATTTTTTTTTTACTTTGCCGTTTGTCGATTGCCGTTTGCCGGCCTTTTTTCAACAAATTTTGTCGATTTCCGTTTGCAGAAAATTCAAAATCGCTTGCCGCACATCCCTGGTCCAGAAGCGCGAGGCCAACGCCTCACAGAACTGACTCATACCTGAGAAACCTCAAAATGGATTCTCAGAAAAAAGCCTCGAAATCACCTGTGTTTCATGATATTCCTTAGGTTTTGCTCTGATGTCCAGAGCACTGAGCCTCAGAATGTCGCGTAAGGGGTGTGTTATGATACCATCCAGCATTTTCAAATGGCCTTATTTGTTATGGCGAGTTGACTTCCAAGAACTGCTTCTGATAGACCCATCTCAGAACCTCATTCGATAGATCTTCGATCACTATGTAACAAATTCCTACTTCCAAATGAACGAACAATCCTGCCAGATACCAAAGTATCGCCAAAAGGACGAAAAATTGAAGGAGTTCAAAAAAAGTCGCAAATCGCGTCTTATGACCAGTAATATTCCCCCACCGATGCGCATTTGCGCTATATTCCTATAGCGTGCTTCATTGTGTCGGCATTATGACCGAAAATATAATATTAATACGTATATGAAAGTGATAGCTCCAAGGGGTACAAACATATTTGAAAAACAAAGCTGATGTAAGTAAATTTTTGCTAACAGCAACGCAGTGACTTCTACTGTGCAGACCCCTAGATGCAATAGCCGCTGTTTTCCAGTGCCTTTTTTCGTTCCTCCCCGTTTTCTTCTGCCCTTTTTGTGGTTTGTCTGTCTTTAGATCACCAAGCGATAATTTCTGATCTTTGATCCCGCAAGGATTATCACTGTAAATAGAGCGATTTCGGTGGCGGTCGTAATGTTTCCCAGCCGCAAGAGATTTGGAGGAAACAGGGGAGGAGCAAAGTGCGTGATTGTGCTAGCACCGTGTTTCGTCCAGCCACGCGCTTCGCTCCTCCCCCGTTTCACCCGCCACTTCTGCGGTTGGGTAAGGTTATGACCACCACGCGAGCGACTTATAACAACCGATTCCGAAATCACGCAAGCACTGTTCAAGAGAGAAAAACGGTTGATACTCTCAAACAAACACAGTGAACCTTGTATTCTCTTTTCAGAAAGGTAAGCCATTCTGGAAGGACAAGAAATGGCGGTCGGAAATCCCCAAAATGGAGAGAAAACCGCTGTCTACTCTATTATTTTTACTAGCAGACAAAAAGCTATCTTTGAAGGACTCGGTTCCCACGCCGTGAGTTCATCTTTTACTCTCAGGCTTATTGGTGAACTGTATGTCGAAAGAGCTTAGCTACCGTTTCATACTCCATTTTCTTACATGATGCGAAGGAAAAAATTGAAATATGTAGTCAAAGAGAAGAATTTCTGATACGGCTAACCTCACGCCCATACCTACGAGGGCCAGCCGTTTTTAAGGATGGAGAAAAAACCACTCATTAGCAAGCGGCGTGACTGGGCTCAGCTCCAACCAGAACGCCTTCCTCTACGAGAACCACCGAAATTTATCGAGCCTAGGTCAAGTTTGACTGTACATCCAGAATAGAAAAAAATTAGTGATCGGGCATGCAACCGAATCAATTTATAATTTCAACACTTCAGCTTGCAAAATTTTTATGCGAAAACAAACAAGGAGGAACAGTTAAATTGGGTCATAACGAATAAGGCAACAATAAAGGACGCATTATAGTTCCTTCAGATGCAACGAAAAACCCTTTTAAAGGCATCGTACGCGCAGAAAACCGTATATTATTTTTTTCATGTCTTTGTGTAGCTTGGCCTCTCTAGTGAACGAAAATGTCGAAGGGGCCCATGAAAAACCTTCACTTGTAAAGAAAAGTCAATCGGAACACATTGTAAATACGAATTTGAATTTCGCGCCAAAATCCTTTTTGAAGTTTTTCTACTTTTGGAGGCCTCGTCACTGTCATTTTCGGAGTTTTTCTGCATGTAGAGTTCGTGCCGTAACTATTTTTGATGTTGTCTTGCGGTCGCACCAACATTCTAGGAAAAAATGCTAGATGACTTTTGAGAATTGGTGGCGGATCTTCATCTCTGACGCCTTCCAACCTCATTGCCCAACGTTTTTGGCGCGCCAAAGTTTACCAGTGTGGTCTACCGGGTTCAATCATGAAATTGAGCCTAAAAAATCGAAATTGATTTCCAGCGCGAACGATGCCTTTAAGACAAAAAGTGAAGAGCAACACCACGGAAGAAAAAACACAATTACGCGGGGGGAAAGGGTCCCTAAAAGAAAAGGGATACACGCAGGAAATCAGGGGCGACTCGCAAGAACGATTGTTAGGCCTCTTCCAGAGTTGGATCGCCGCGCGACGCGATGGGATGATAATCATGAGTATCGCTCGAGATCGCATCGCACGTCGCTCTGTATTCAAAACATGCCAACGCGCCAATCAGCGATGGAAGTGTGAATTAGGCTTCAGGAGGGCAGGGAGCCGCTCCGCGTTCTACGTGCGGAGCGTCGAGTCAGAGTTGACCCGAAAAACACTGCGCACAGCCAACCTAGCGCCTAACAGCTGTTTTTCGATTTTATCCTTATCTGAAACGGCTTCATTTCCGTGAAACTAAAGCCAAACAGGGAAATTATTCAAAAGTCATCAAAATGTCAAGAAGAAACTGAAAAAGGTAGAAGTTGAGCACTATTGAAATCTTTAAAAAAATAGGCAGGATGAAAGTTCAACGCGCGTCTTAACACGATGGGAACGGCATGTGCTTCGAGTCACCTGTGGCTCGACGCTCCGCACGTAGAACGCAGAACGGCTCTCTGCTCTCCTCATGAGCGTTTATACATGCCGCACTTGGTTCCCCACTGGATTGAATGCGTGTGGGCCACTAAGGCGACGTGACACATACAACCTTAAAGGCATTGTTCGCGATAAAAAATCGCTTTTCTGTTTTTTTGCCTATCTTGAAACCGGTCCCATTCTGATTCCAATGATGCTTCTGGAATCGTACAAGACCTTCTGGGAATAGAGTTATGGTCCCTCAAAAATTGAGCTAGGGAAAATGGTGGACGAGTTGTCCGAGGCTTGTAACTTCCGTCTTTTGCAGCCAATGTGAGCGAGCTGATCTGAGTAAAGGGAGAAGTTGAGAATGAAGGGAAGATCGGGGCTTTTGATCGGAGACCATCGCTCAACTCACGATTTCGAGTGTTCCTTTGCTCACGTCGAGGGGCGGGAAGAGGCGGGACTTGCCCACAATGGCGGGGTTTTCCCACTTTTCTAAGACGTTTTGCGGCTCCTGGGTAGCTTTTCGTCCCATTTCTTCGACGCTGTTCTGCTTCTGAGAGCCACGAGAAGCGTTTGTCATGTAAAATTCGAGGATAAAGTTTATCACGAACAGTGCCTTTATCTGTGAGGTCAAACAGACGCAGAAGCTCAAAAAAATAATCCCACGCGCAGGGACTGAGATTTTTTAGGCATCGAGTCGAGGGTTGCTCTAACCCCGAGCCAAACGAGAGCTATCATTAAATACCTACTCTGAGAGAATCCCCCGCGATCGTTCACGGTTAGAATCCACTCGGTTTCTGGTAGGAACCGAGAGGATATTATGAGACATGGGACTATTGCGGAACGATTGCGAGATTCTGCCAGTCTCAAATCGAGAGCGTACTGTGTTCGTTCATCGATGCTCCCGCCATGCTCCACCGCGGAATCGCGAGGAGTCGAGCCCGGGGCTCTCTCGGAACGATCGCGAGATTCTACCAGTTCCAACCTGAGAGCGCGTCGCGTCTGTAAATTGAAGCATTCGGGTTGTTACATCACGGAACCGCGACGAAACGAGTTCGGAGTCATTGGTGGAAGATCGCGAGATTCGGCCAGCCTCCACCCCTGATCGTACCGCATCCATGCCTTCTCGGTGTTTCAGCCGAACGGGTGCTACCTATCAGATCAACACGAAGCTATAAGGTATTGCACGTGCTGTATTTCGCGCTGCTTTTCAAATCTGCACAAAATGGGAGCGCGGAACCGGGGGGGGGAAACTATCACGGTAGCATCGCGGGTCGCGAGTTCACCACGGTACTAGCGCGGTAAACTTGGTAACGATCGCGAAACCATCACGGAAAGCGCACGAGAAAGTCAACGGATAGGTCGATTGAGTAACTATCGCGGAACGGACGCGGATCGCGGGACTAGGGGGAGATCGCGGGAGCATCACGGTGCTAGCGCGAAGGATTCTCTAAGAGTAAAGTCCTAGTTATACATCGGCGATTCGGTGCCGCTGGCTTCCGCGGCATATCCGCTATTGGACAATTTCGACATCTGACCAATGGCAGGCGTCCCGCAAAAACCAGCGATACCGAATCGCCGATGTATAACTAGGGCCTAAGTGCCTACGATGCCATACATCATGTGTGCAGCCCGCGCTTTGTCATGTTTCTACGTCCCTCACCAGTGCGCTGATTCGAAATGGATAGGTGTTTCTTCAGAAACACATGCCTTTTTATGGTGTACGCCTCCTAGTGTACCTCAGGGTCTCGCCCTATGTGAGCCCCTCACAAGCTATAAACTATTATTGTGACATTCCAACGATCTAGTACCAGGAGAAAACTGTTGGTTCAGATCCTTCACTATCCGCAATTCCGGTAAAACCTTGAATGCGCTGAGTACCGGGAAAATATTTCATACAATACATTTTTGAGCGCATTTGTCTCCTCCTTGTGCACATCTGGTTTATCAAGATCCAGCTTTAAGTAACTTTCTAGAAGGGACATGGATGCTCTACTAGATGACCTGGATGATCTCAAGAGCAGAGACCCCAAACATTTCAATGAAGAACTTCTGCTTAGTAACACGGTGCGCTCTATAATTGGAACACTTGATGGACTGGATGATTTTGACAAGAATCAGAATAAGGTGAGGAAAAACTCGTTTGATTTGAAAGACTCTGTGGAATCTTTTCTTTCTAGGAAAATCGACTTCGTAGTCTCACTGTTATTGAGCCGAAGACTGCAATGAGCTACTCAAGGTCGGAGAGCTGCTCAGATCTTTACTAGGTTCTCGGTGAAGTTCTCCGCCGATTCGCTTTGAATTCTTTCACAAGTTTAAGCATTGATCTTTTGGTCAATGTTCGCGTTTCTCTCATTAAGTGTTGAGAATTATCATGAAGGTAAATTGCTGTCGTCTCACTCCGCCCAGTACTCTCACAAGGGAAGTATAAGAAGCTTAGGTCTGAACGGTAGAAATCTAATGTCATGTAGGAATGTTCACGCATTACATGGTGAGATAGTGTTGGGTACCCGCCGCGAAAGATAGATCTGAAGCAGTTATAAGCTCCGAAAGTTTGCCGACCATCGACCTCCTCCTAGTCTTTCTCAGGCAATCGCCGCATTCAATGCGTGTCGAATATGCATTCAACTCGAGGACAAGGTGGTTTCGAGCACAGTCAGGGAACGTGCTGCTAGGGGAGCACGTGCTTCTATTGTTTTTCAAATTACAGCACGCGCCCCAACAAACAAGCCGTCCACTGCGTGCATGATACACATTCAACTCGATGACAAAACGATTATCCAAAAAAAAATGAAAGTATACGATGCACTCCTGAGACGGAACTGAGAGGTCGGTAGCTCCGCCGGTTCAATTACCCAAGTTTGCGGTACTTTACCCGCCCGGCCGCTGGAAGCCTCGTTTAATCGCTGACGGCTTCAGATGGTGCTCGGCGAGCTGGCCGCGTCGCAAGTAGGTGTGCCAGCCGCGTCGCGTCTATGTGCTGCTACGATGGCGCTCGGCTACCATGCAGCACGTACTCCTGCGATTTAATTTTGCGGCACATGCTCCTGCTATAAAATTTAGCAGCACGTGCTGCTGTTTGGAGCACGTGCGCCTGTGATGAAGCCTTTCGATGGGTGTGGTCACTCGAGTTGAATGCATATTCGACACGCATTGAAAGCGGCGGTTTTCTGAGTTGAATGGTTAAGCGGTCGAGTCAATAGCATCGACGGCGCAAAGGGAGGGAGGGGCAGTGCTGGGCATGTGACCAGGGTTTGAATCTCCCCCAGAGCTGTTTTTTTTTTTGCAAAATCATGGAACTTTCAAATTTTGATCAAAAATTATATCAGAAATGTCATCTTATCCTTTTGCTGCGCGATATAGCCATATCGACAGTGAAATAGACTCGGGTACAAAGGATTTAAGGTTTTGTTCCCCATCAAGGATTTCCATTGTTTTGGAGAACTTATATGATTCGGAAGTATTAACATCACATATTTTTGACAACCTTATCACTTTATGGGACGCAAAATACATAACCATTTCTTTCACCAATGGTAAATATGCACATAATGCATCAAACATAAGCACATTCCGCAATAGAGACAGGGAATGAACGCGATAGGCCCCTGGCAACCTATCTCTTCACAGGGGCGGAGCGCTACTGGAAATTCGAGATCAGTTGGAGTTTCGAAAGGACCCGGACCGATAAGAACGTAGCCGGCCTTAAAGGCGTCGTCCACGCCGACAACCATATATTATTTTAAACGACCTAAAAATGCAAACTTTTGAAGAGCAATAGTAGAGTAAAATTGCTTGAGCAGTGCTTTCGAATAGCTGAAAAACCCGATGTCTGCCAGCTGAACCAAACTTGTTACGCCAATCGGTTTTTCATCAAAATCGGCAAGTTTTTCCCCGCCGGCACAAGAGCTTATATCGCGCGTTGATTGAAAAAATCACTCCTTGAGTCGAGAAAGAGAACACAATGGCATTTGCTGGATGAAAACATTCTCGAAAAATGCAAGTGTTGTTAACGTCGTCATGATATGGGATGTTCCGCTGACGACGTAAAGTTCCTTTGTTTTGAATACACCCTTCAATGGGAAGCGACCACCCGGCTCTGGTATTTAAACAAACAGCATGGGAGTGCGTAGGGCGCCGAAAGAAGTCCACGTCCACTTTATACGGCGCGCTCTGCACTCCCACATGAATCCCGTCCAAAGCTCCCGGCGCACTGTGCACCCCTTTTTGGGTCCCGTTCACTTTTACAGGTGCGCTGTGCACTCTTATTTGGGCCCTACCACTTTTTCTGGCCCCCTACGTACTCCCTGTTGAGCCCCGACCACTTCTACCGGCGCGCTGTGCACTCCTACTTGGGCCCTACCACTTTTTCTGGCCCCCTACGTACTCCCAGTTGGGCCCGACCACTTTTCCCGGCGCGCTGTGCACTTATGCTTGGGTCACGCCCACATTTCCCGAGCTATGTGCACTCCTAGTCGGATTCCGGTTACTTCTTTCGGCGCCCTGCGTACTCCCAGTTGGGTCCCGACCCCCCTTCCCGGCGCACTCTGCACTCCCTTTTGGGTCCCGTCCACATTAACCTGCGCTCTACGCACACCCATTAGTCACGTCCACTTTTTACGGCGCGCTCTGCACTCCCACATGGGTACCGTCCAAAGCTCCCGACGCTCTGTGCACTCCTTTTTGGGTCCCGTTCACTTTTACTGGCGCGCTGTGCACTCTTACTTAGGCCCTACCACTTTTTCTGGCCCCCTACGTACTCCCAGTTGAGCCCGACCACTTTTCCCAGCGCGCTGTGCACTCTTACTTAGGCCCTACCACTTTTTCTGGCCCCCTACGTACTCCCAGTTGAGCCCGACCACTTTTCCCAGCGCGCTGTGCACTCCCGCTTGGGTCACGTCCACATTTCCCGAGCTATGTGCACTCCTAGTCGGATTCTGGCAACTTCTTTCGGCCCCCTACGCACTCCCAGTTGGGTCCCGACCACCGTTCCCGGCGCACTGTGCACTCCCTTTTGGGTCCCGTCCACATTAACCGGCGCTCTACGCACACCCATTAGTCACGTCCACTTTTTACGGCGCGCTCTGCACTCCCACATGGGTCCCGTCCAAAGCTCCCGACGCTCTGTGCACTCCTTTTTGGGTCCCCTTCACTTTTACCGGCGCGCTGTGCACTCTTCCTTGGGCCCTACCACTTTTTCTGGCCCCCTATGTACTCCCTGTTGAGCCCCGACCACTTTTACCGGCGCGCTGTGCACTCTTGCTCAGGCCCTACCACTTTTTCTGGCCCCCTACGTACTCCCAGTTGAGCCCGACCACTTTTCTCGGCGCGCTGTGCACTCCCGCTTGGGTCACGTCCACATTTCCCGAGCTATGTGCACTCCTAGTCGGATTCCGGCCACTTCTTTCGGCGCCCTACGCACTCCCAGTTGGGTCCCGACCCCTTCCCGGCGCACTCTGCCCTCCCTTTTGGGTCCCGTCCACATTAACCGGCGCTCTACGCACACCCATTAGTCACGTCCACTTTTTACGGCGCGCTCTGCACTCCCACATGGGTCCCGTCCAAGGCTCCCGGCGCTCTGTGCACTCCTTTTTGGGTCCCGTTCACTTTTACCGGCGCGCTGTGCACTCTTACTTGGGCCCTACCACTTTTTCTGGCCTCCTACGTACTCCCTGTTGAGCCCCGACCACTTTTACCGGCGCGCTGTGCACTCTTACTTGGGCGCTACCACTTTTTCTGGCCCCCTACGTACTCCCAGTTGGGCCCGACCCCTCTTCCCGGCGCGCTGTGCACTCAAACTTGGGCCTCACCACTTTTTCTGGCCCCTACGCACTCCCAGTTGGGCCCGACCACTTTTCCTGGCGCGCTGTGCACCTCCCGCTTGGGTCACGTCCACATTTCCCGAGCTATGTGCACTCTAGTCGGACTCCGGCCACTTCTTTCCGGCGCCCTACGCACTCCCAGTTGGGTCCCGGACCACCGTTCCCGGCGCACTGTGCACTCCCTTTTGGGTCCCGTCCACTTTTTACGGCGCGCTCTGCACTCCCACATGGGTCCCGTCCACAGCTCCCGGCGCACTGTGCACTCCTTTTTGGGTCCCGTTCACTTTTACCGGTGCGCTGTGCACTCTTATTTGGGCCCTACCACTTTTTCTGGCCCCCTACGTACTCCCTGTTGAGCCCCGACCACTTTTACCGGCGCGCTGTGCACTCTTACTTGGGCCCTACCACTTTTTCTGGCCCCCTACGTACTCCCAGTTGGGCCCGAACACTTTTCCCGGCGCGCTGTGCACTCATACTTGGGCCTCACCACTTTTTCTGGCCCCCTACGCACTCACAGTTGGGCCCGACCACTTCTCCCGGCGCGCTGTGCACTCCTGCTTGGGTCACGCCCACATTTCCCGAGCTATGTGCACTCCTAGTCGAATTCCGGCCACTTCTTTCGGGGCCCTACGCACTCCCAGTTGAGTCCCGACCACCCTCCCCGGCGCACTGTGCACTCCTGCTTGGGTCACGTCCACATTTCCCGAGCTATGTGCACTCCTAGTCGGATTCCGGCCACTTCTTTCGGCGCCCTACGCACTCCCAGTTGGGCCCGACCACTTCTCCCGGCGCGCTGTGCACTCCTGCTCGGGTCACGTCCACATTAACCGGCGCTCTACGCACACCAATTAGTCACGTCAACTTTATACGGTGCGCTCTGCACTCCCACATGGGTCCCGTCCACAGCTCCCAGCGCACTGTGCACTCCTTTTTGGGTCCCGTTCACTTTTACCGGTGCGCTGTGCACTCTTATTTGGGCCCTACCACTTTTTCTGGCCCCCTACGTACTCCCTGTTGAGCCCCGACCACTTTTACCGGCGTGCTGTGCACTCTTACTTGGGCCCTACCACTTTTTCTGGCCCCCTACGTACTCCCAGTTGGGCCCGAACACTTTTCCCGGCGCGCTGTGCACTCATACTTGGGCCTCACCACTTTTTCTGGCCCCCTACGCACTCACAGTTGGGCCCGACCACTTCTCCCGGCGCGCTGTGCACTCCTGCTTGGGTCACGCCCAAATTTCCCGAGCTATGTGCACTCCTAGTCGAATTCCGGCCACTTCTTTCGGGGCCCTACGCACTCCCAGTTGAGTCCCGACCACCCTCCCCGGCGCACTGTGCACTCCTTTTTGGGTCCCGTCCACTTTTTCGGCGCTCTACGCACTGCCACTTGAGTCCGTCCACTTTTTCTGGCCCCCTACGCTCTCCCAGTTGGGCCCGACCGCTTTTCCCGGCGCGCTGTGCACTCCCGCTTGGGTCACGTCCACATTTCCCGAGCTATGTGCACTCCTAGTCGGATTCCGGCCACTTCTTTCGGCGCCCTACGCACTCCCAGTTGGGTCCCGACCACCCTTCCCGGCGCACTGTGCGCTCCTTTTGGGTCCCGTCCACTTTTACGGCGCGCTCTGCGCTCCCACATGGGTCCCGTCCACAGCTCCCGGCGCTCTGTGCACTCCTTTTTGGGTCCCGTTCACTTTTACCGGTGCGCTGTGCACTCTTATTTGGGCCCTACCACTTTTTCTGGCTCCCTACGTACTCCCTGTTGAGCCCCGACCACTTTTACCGGCGCGCTGTGCACTCTTACTTGGGCCCTACCACTTTCTCTGGCCCCCTACGTACTTCCAGTTGAGCCCGAACACTTTTCCCGGCGCGCTGTGCACTCATACTTGGGCCTCACCACTTTTTCTGGCCCCCTACGCACTCCCAGTTGGGCCCGACCACTTTTCCCGGCGCGCTGTGCACTCCTGCTTGGGTCACGTCCACATTTCCCGAGCTATGTGCACTCCTAGTCGGATTCCGGCCACTTCTTTCGGCGCCCTACGTACTCCCAGCTGGGTCCCAACCCCCCCTCCCGGCGCACTCTGCACTCCCTTTGGGTCCGTCCACATTAACCGGCGCTCTACGCACACCCATTAGTCACGTCAACTTTATACGGTGCGCTCTGCACTCCCACATGAATCCCCTCCAAAGCTCCCGGCGCACTGTGCACTCCTTTTTGGGTCCCGTTCACTTTTACCGGTGCGCTGTGCACTCTTATTTGGGCCCTACCACTTTTTCTGGCCCCCTACGTACTCCCTGTTGAGCCCCGACCACTTTTACCGGCGCGCTGTGCACTCTTGCTCGGGCCCTACCACTTATTCTGGCCCCCTACGTACTCCCAGTTGGGCCCGACCACTTTTCCCGGCGCGCTGTGCACTCCCGCTTGGGTCACGTCCACATTTCCCGAGCTATGTGCACTCCTAGTCGGACTCCGGCCACTTCTTTCGGCGCCCTACGCACTCCCAGTTGGGTCCCGACCACTGCTCCCGGCGCACTGTGCACTCCCTTTTGGGTCCCGTCCACCTTTTACGGCGCGCTCTGCCCTCCCCCATCGGTCCCGTCTACAGCTCCCGGCGCACTGTGCACTCCTTTTTGGGTCCCGTTCACTTTTACCGGTGCGCTGTGCACTCTTATTTGGGCCCTACCACTTTTTCTGGCCCCCTACGTACTCCCTGTTGAGCCCCGACCACTTTTACCGGCGCGCTGTGCACTCTTACTTGGGCTCTACCACTTTTTCTATCCCCCTACGTACTCCCAGTTGGGCCCGAACACTTTTCCCGGCGCGCTGTGCACTCATACTTGGGCCTCACCACTTTTTCTGGCCCCCTACGCACTCACAGTTGGGCCCGACCACTTCTCCCGGCGCGCTGTGCACTCCTGCTTGGGTCACGCCCACATTTCCCGAGCTATGTGCACTCCTAGTCGAATTCCGGCCACTTCTTTCGGGGCCCTACGCACTCCCAGTTGAGTCCCGACCACCCTCCCCGGCGCACTGTGCACTCCTTTTTGGGTCCCGTCCACTTTTTTTCGGCGCTCTACGCACACCCACTTGAGTCCGTCCACTTTTTCTGGCCCCCTACGCACTCCCAGTTGGGCCCGACCGCTTTTCCCGGCGCGCTGTGCACTCCCGCTTGGGTCACGTCCACATTTCCCGAGCTATGTGCACTCCTAGTCGAATTCCGGCCACTTCTTTCGGCGCCCTACGCACTCCCAGTTGGGTCCCGACCACCGTTCCCGGCGCACTGTGCACTCCCTTTCGGGTCCCGTCCACTTTTACGGCGCGCTCTGCACTCCCCCATGGGTCCCGTCCACAGCTCCCGGCGCTCTGTGCACTCCTTTTTCGGTCCCGTTCACTTTTACCGGTGCGCTGTGCACTCTTATTTGGGCGCTACCACTTTTTCTGGCTCCCTACGTACTCCCTGTTAAGGCCCGACCACTTTTACCGGCGCGCTATGCACTCTTGCTCAGGCCCTACCACTTTTTCTGGCCCCCTACGTACTCCCAGTTGAGCCCGACCACTTTTCTCGGCGCGCTGTGCACTCTTGCTTGGGCCCTACCACTTTTTCTGGCCCCCTACGCCTTTCCAGTTGGGCCCGACCACTTCTCCCGGCGCGCTGTGCACTCCTGCTTGGGTCACGTCCACATTTCCCGAGCTATGTGCACTCCTAGTCGGATTCTGGCCACTTCTTTCGGCCCTCTACGCACTCCCAGTTGGGTCCCGACCGCTTTTCCCGGCGCGCTGTGCACTCCTGCTTGGGTCACGTCCACATTTCCCGAGCTATGTGCACTCCTAGTCGGATTCCGGCCACTTCTTTCGGCGCCCTACGTACTCCCAGTTGGGTCCCAACCCCCCTTCCCGGCGCACTGTGCACTCCTTTCGGGTCCCGTCCACTTTTACGGCGCGCTCTGCACTCCCATGGGTCCCGTCCACAGCTCCCGGCGCTCTGTGCCCTCCTTTTTGGGTCCCGTTCACTTTTACCGGTGCGCTGTGCACTCTTATTTGGGCCCTACCACTTTTTCTGGCCCCCTACGTACTCCCAGTTGGGTCCCAACCCCCCTTCCCGGCGCACTCTGCACTCCCTTTTGGGTCCCGTCCACATTAACCGGCGCTCTACGCACACCCATTAGTCACGTCAACTTTATACGGTGCGCTCTGCACTTCCACATGAATCCCGTCCAAAGCTCCCGGCGCACTGTGCACTCCTTTTTGGGTCCCGTTCACTTTTACCGGTGCGCTGTGCACTCTTATTTGGGCCCTACCACTTTTTCTGGCCCCCTACGTACTCCCTGTTGAGCCCCGACCACTTTTACCGGCGCGCTGTGCACTCTTGCTCGGGCCCTACCACTTATTCTGGCCCCCTACGTACTCCCAGTTGGGCCCGACCACTTTTCCCGGCGCGCTGTGCACTCCCGCTTGGGTCACGTCCACATTTCCCGAGCTATGTGCACTCCTAGTCGGACTCCGGCCACTTCTTTCGGCGCCCTACGCACTCCCAGTTGGGTCCCGACCACCGTTCCCGGCGCACTGTGCACTCCCTTTTGGGTCCCGTCCACTTTTTACGGCGCGCTCTGCACTCCCACATGGGTCCCGTCTACAGCTCCCGGCGCACTGTGCACTCCTTTTTGGGTCCTGTTCACTTTTACCGGTGCGCTGTGCACTCTTATTTGGGCCCTACCACTTTTTCTGTCCCCCTACGTACTCCCAGTTGGGCCCGAACACTTTTCCCGGCGCGCTGTGCACTCATACTTGGGCCTCACCACTTTTTCTGGCCCCCTACGCACTCACAGTTGGGCCCGACCACTTCTCCCGGCGCGCTGTGCACTCCTGCTTGGGTCACGCCCAAATTTCCCGAGCTATGTGCACTCCTAGTCGAATTCCGGCCACTTCTTTCGGGGCCCTACGCACTCCCAGTTGAGTCCCGACCACCCTCCCCGGCGCACTGTGCACTCCTTTTGGGTCCCGTCCCCTTTCTTCGGCGCCCTCCCCACACCCACTTGAGTCCGTCCACTTTTTCTGGCCCCCTACGTACTCCCAGTTGAGCCCGACCACTTTTCTCGGCGCGCTGTGCACTCCCGCTTGGGTCACGTCCACATTTCCCGAGCTATGTGCACTCCTAGTCGGATTCCGGCCACTTCTTTCGGCGCCCTACGCACTCCCAGTTGGGTCCCGACCCCCCTTCCCGGCGCACTCTGCACTCCCTTTTGGGTCCCGTCCACATTAACCGGCGCTCTACGCACACCCATTAGTCACGTCCACTTTTTACGGCGCGCTCTGCACTCCCACATGGGTCCCGTCCAAGGCTCCCGGCGCTCTGTGCACTCCTTTTTGGGTCCCGTTCACTTTTACCGGCGCGCTGTGCACTCTTACTTGGGCCCTACCACTTTTTCTGGCCTCCTACGTACTCCCTGTTGAGCCCCGACCACTTTTACCGGCGCGCTGTGCACTCTTACTTGGGCCCTACCACTTTTTCTGGCCCCCTACGTACTCCCAGTTGGGCCCGACCCCTTTTCCCGGCGCGCTGTGCACTCAAACTTGGGCCTCACCACTTTTTCTGGCCCCCTACGCACTCCCAGTTGGGCCCGACCACTTTTCCTGGCGCGCTGTGCACTCCCGCTTGGGTCACGTCCACATTTCCCGAGCTATGTGCACTCCTAGTCGGACTCCGGCCACTTCTTTCGGCGCCCTACGCACTCCCAGTTGGGTCCCGACCACCGTTCCCGGCGCACTGTGCACTCCCTTTTGGGTCCCGTCCACTTTTTACGGCGCGCTCTGCACTCCCACATGGGTCCCGTCCACAGCTCCCGGCGCACTGTGCACTCCTTTTTGGGTCCCGTTCACTTTTACCGGTGCGCTGTGCACTCTTATTTGGGCCCTACCACTTTTTCTGGCCCCCTACGTACTCCCTGTTGAGCCCCGACCACTTTTACCGGCGCGCTGTGCACTCTTACTTGGGCCCTACCACTTTTTCTGGCCCCCTACGTACTCCCAGTTGGGCCCGAACACTTTTCCCGGCGCGCTGTGCACTCATACTTGGGCCTCACCACTTTTTCTGGCCCCTACGCACTCCCAGTTGGGCTCGACCACTTCTCCCGGCGCGCTGTGCACTCCTGCTTGGGTCACGCCCACATTTCCCGAGCTATGTGCACTCCTAGTCGAATTCCGGCCACTTCTTTCGGGGCCCTACGCACTCCCAGTTGAGTCCCGACCACCCTCCCCGGCGCACTGTGCACTCCTGCTTGGGTCACGTCCACATTTCCCGAGCTATGTGCACTCCTAGTCGGATTCCGGCCACTTCTTTCGGCGCCCTACGCACTCCCAGTTGGGCCCGGCCACTTCTCCCGGCGCGCTGTGCACTCCTGCTCGGGTCACGTCCACATTAACCGGCGCTCTACGCACACCAATTAGTCACGTCAACTTTATACGGTGCGCTCTGCTCTCCCACATGGGGCCCGGCCACAGCTCCCGCCGCACTGTGCACTCCTTTTTGGGGCCCGGTCACTGTGACCGGCGCGCTGGGCGCTCTTATTTGGGCCCTACCACTTTTTCTGGCCCCCTACGTACTCCCTGTTGAGCCCCGACCACTTTTACCGGCGTGCTGTGCACTCTTACTTGGGCCCTACCACTTTTTCTGGCCCCTACGTACTCCCAGTTGGGCCCGAACACTTTTCCCGGCGCGCTGTGCACTCATACTTGGGCCTCACCACTTTTTCTGGCCCCCTACGCACTCACAGTTGGGCCCGACCACTTCTCCCGGCGCGCTGTGCACTCCTGCTTGGGTCACGCCCAAATTTCCCGAGCTATGTGCACTCCTAGTCGAATTCCGGCCACTTCTTTCGGGGCCCTACGCACTCCCAGTTGAGTCCCGACCACCCTCCCCGGCGCACTGTGCACTCCTTTTTGGGTCCCGTCCACTTTTTTCGGCGCTCTACGCACACCCACTTGAGTCCGTCCACTTTTTCTGGCCCCCTACGCACTCCCAGTTGGGCCCGACCGCTTTTCCCGGCGCGCTGTGCACTCCCGCTTGGGTCACGTCCACATTTCCCGAGCTATGTGCACTCTAGTCGGATTCCGGCCACTTCTTTCGGCGCCCTACGCACTCCCAGTTGGGTCCCGACCACCGTTCCCGGCGCACTGTGCACTCCCTTTGGGTCCCGTCCACTTTTTACGGCGCGCTCTGCACTCCCACATGGGTCCCGTCCACAGCTCCCGGCGCTCTGTGCACTCCTTTGGGTCCCGTTCACTTTTACCGGTGCGCTGTGCACTCTTATTTGGGCCCTACCACTTTTCTGGCTCCTACGTACTCCCTGTTGAGCCCCGACCACTTTTACCGGCGCGCTGTGCACTCTTACTTGGGCCCTACCACTTTCTCTGGCCCCCTACGTACTTCCAGTTGGGCCCGAACACTTTTCCCGGCGCGCTGTGCACTCATACTTGGGCCTCACCACTTTTTCTGGCCCCCTACGCACTCACAGTTGGGCCCGACCACTTCTCCCGGCGCGCTGTGCACTCCTGCTTGGGTCACGCCCAAATTTCCCGAGCTATGTGCACTCCTAGTCGAATTCCGGCCACTTCTTTCGGGGCCCTACGCACTCCCAGTTGAGTCCCGACTACCCTCCCCGGCGCACTGTGCACTCCTTTTTTGGGTCCCGTCCACTTTTTCGGCGCTCTACGCACACCCACTTGGAGTCCGTCCACTTTTTCTGGCCCCCTACGCACTCCCAGTTGGGCCCGACCGCTTTTCCCGGCGCGCTGTGCACTCCCGCTTGGGTCACGTCCACATTTCCCGAGCTATGTGCACTCCTAGTCGGATTCCGGCCACTTCTTTCGGCGCCCTACGCACTCCCAGTTGGGTCCCGACCACCGTTCCCGGCGCACTGTGCACTCCCTTTTGGGTCCCGTCCACTTTTTACGGCGCGCTCTGCACTCCCACATGGGTCCCGTCCACAGCTCCCGGCGCTCTGTGCACTCCTTTTTGGGTCCCGTTCACTTTTACCGGTGCGCTGTGCACTCTTATTTGGGCCCTACCACTTTTTCTGGCTCCCTACGTACTCCCTGTTGAGCCCCGACCACTTTTACCGGCGCGCTGTGCACTCTTACTTGGGCCCTACCACTTTCTCTGGCCCCCTACGTACTTCCAGTTGGGCCCGGAACACTTTTCCCGGCGCGCTGTGCACTCATACTTGGGCCTCACCACTTTTCTGGCCCCCTACGCACTCCCAGTTGGGCCCGACCACTTTTCCCGGCGCGCTGTGCACTCCTGCTTGGGTCCCGTCCACATTTCCCGAGCTATGTGCACTCCTAGTCGGATTCCGGCCACTTCTTTCGGCGCCCTACGTACTCCCAGTTGGGTCCCAACCCCCCTTCCCGGCGCACTCTGCACTCCCTTTTGGGTCCCGTCCACATTAACCGGCGCTCTACGCACACCCATTAGTCACGTCAACTTTATACGGTGCGCTCTGCACTCCCACATGAATCCCCTCAAAGCTCCCGGCGCACTGTGCACTCCTTTTTGGGTCCCGTTCACTTTTACCGGTGCGCTGTGCACTCTTATTTGGGCCCTACCACTTTTTCTGGCCCCCTACGTACTCCCTGTTGAGCCCCCGACCACTTTTACCGGCGCGCTGTGCACTCTTGCTCGGGCCCTACCACTTATTCTGGCCCCCTACGTACTCCCAGTTGGGCCCGACCACTTTTCCCGGCGCGCTGTGCACTCAAACTTGAGCCTCACCACTTTTTCTGGCCCCCTACGCACTCCCAGGTGGGCCCGACCACTTTTCCTGGCGCGCTGTGCACTCCCGCTTGGGTCACGTCCACATTTCCCGAGCTATGTGCACTCCTAGTCGGACTCCGGCCACTTCTTTCGGCGCCCTACGCACTCCCAGTTGGGTCCCGACCACCGTTCCCGGCGCACTGTGCACTCCCTTTTGGGTCCCGTCCACTTTTTAGGGCGCGCTCTGCACTCCCACATGGGTCCCGTCCCCAGCTTCCGGCGCACTGTGCCCTCCTTTTTCGGTCCCCTTCACTTTTACCGGTGCGCTGTGCACTCTTATTTGGGCCCTACCACTTTTTCTGGCCCCCTACGTACTCCCTGTTGAGCCCCGACCACTTTTACCGGCGCGCTGTGCACTCTACTTGGGCCCTACCACTTTTCTGGCCCCCTACGTACTCCCAGTTGGGCCCGAACACTTTTCCCGGCGCGCTGTGCACTCATACTTGGGCCTCACCACTTTTTCTGGCCCCTACGCACTCACAGTTGGGCCCGACCACTTCTCCCGGCGCGCTGTGCACTCCTGCTTGGGTCACGCCCACATTTCCCCGAGCTATGTGCACTCCTAGTCGAATTCCGGCCACTTCTTTCGGGGCCCTACGCACTCCCCAGTTGAGTCCCGACCACCCTCCCCGGCGCACTGTGCACTCCTGCTTGGGTCACGTCCACATTTCCCGAGCTATGTGCACTCCTAGTCGGATTCCGGCCACTTCTTTCGGCGCCCTACGCACTCCCAGTTGGGCCCGACCACTTCTCCCGGCGCGCTGTGCACTCCTGCTCGGGTCACGTCCACATTAACCGGCGCTCTACGCACACCAATTAGTCACGTCAACTTTATACGGTGCGCTCTGCACTCCCACATGGGTCCCGTCCACAGCTCCCGGCGCACTGTGCACTCCTTTTTGGGTCCCGTTCACTTTTACCGGTGCGCTGTGCACTCTTATTTGGGCCCTACCACTTTTTCTGGCCCCCTACGTACTCCCTGTTGAGCCCCGACCACTTTTACCGGCGTGCTGTGCACTCTTACTTGGGCCCTACCACTTTTTCTGGCCCCCTACGTACTCCCAGTTGGGCCCGAACACTTTTCCCGGCGCGCTGTGCACTCATACTTGGGCCTCACCACTTTTCTGGCCCCCTACGCACTCACAGTTGGGCCCGACCACTTCTCCCGGCGCGCTGTGCACTCCTGCTTGGGTCACGCCCAAATTTCCCGAGCTATGTGCACTCTAGTCGAATTCCGGCCACTTCTTTCGGGGCCCTACGCACTCCCAGTTGAGTCCCGACCACCCTCCCCGGCGCACTGTGCACTCCTTTTGGGTCCCGTCCACTTTTTCGGCGCTCTACGCACACCCACTTGAGTCCGTCCACTTTTTCTGGCCCCTACGCACTCCCAGTTGGGCCCGACCGCTTTTCCCGGCGCGCTGTGCACTCCCGCTTGGGTCACGTCCACATTTCCCGAGCTATGTGCACTCCTAGTCGGATTCCGGCCACTTCTTTCGGCGCCCTACGCACTCCCAGTTGGGTCCCGACCACCGTTCCCGGCGCACTGTGCACTCCTTTTGGGTCCCGTCCACTTTTACGGCGCGCTCTGCACTCCCACATGGGTCCCGTCCACAGCTCCCGGCGCTCTGTGCACTCCTTTTTGGGTCCCGTTCACTTTTACCGGTGCGCTGTGCACTCTTATTTGGGCCCTACCACTTTTTCTGGCTCCCTACGTACTCCCTGTTGAGCCCCGACCACTTTTACCGGCGCGCTGTGCACTCTTACTTGGGCCCTACCACTTTCTCTGGCCCCCTACGTACTTCCAGTTGGGCCCGAACACTTTTCCCGGCGCGCTGTGCACTCATACTTGGGCCTCACCACTTTTTCTGGCCCCCTACGCACTCACAGTTGGGCCCGACCACTTCTCCCGGCGCGCTGTGCACTCCTGCTTGGGTCACGCCCAAATTTCCCGAGCTATGTGCACTCCTAGTCGAATTCCGGCCACTTCTTTCGGGGCCCTACGCACTCCCAGTTGAGTCCCGACTACCCTCCCCGGCGCACTGTGCACTCCTTTTTGGGTCCCGTCCACTTTTTTCGGCGCTCTACGCACACCCACTTGAGTCCGTCCACTTTTTCTGGCCCCCTACGCACTCCCAGTTGGGCCCGACCGCTTTTCCCGGCGCGCTGTGCACTCCCGCTTGGGTCACGTCCACATTTCCCGAGCTATGTGCACTCCTAGTCGGATTCCGGCCACTTCTTTCGGCGCCCTACGCACTCCCAGTTGGGTCCCGACCACCGTTCCCGGCGCACTGTGCACTCCCTTTTGGGTCCCGTCCACTTTTTACGGCGCGCTCTGCACTCCCACATGGGTCCCGTCCACAGCTCCCGGCGCTCTGTGCACTCCTTTTTGGGTCCCGTTCACTTTTACCGGTGCGCTGTGCACTCTTATTTGGGCCCTACCACTTTTTCTGGCTCCCTACGTACTCCCTGTTGAGCCCCGACCACTTTTACCGGCGCGCTGTGCACTCTTACTTGGGCCCTACCACTTTCTCTGGCCCCCTACGTACTTCCAGTTGGGCCCGAACACTTTTCCCGGCGCGCTGTGCACTCATACTTGGGCCTCACCACTTTTTCTGGCCCCCTACGCACTCACAGTTGGGCCCGACCACTTCTCCCGGCGCGCTGTGCACTCCTGCTTGGGTCACGCCCACATTTCCCGGAGCTATGTGCACTCCTAGTCGAATTCCGGCCACTTCTTTCGGGGCCCTACGCACTCCCAGTTGAGTCCCGACCACCCTCCCCGGCGCACTGTGCACTCCTGCTTGGGTCACGTCCACATTTCCCGAGCTATGTGCACTCCTAGTCGGATTACGGCCACTTCTTTCGGCGCCCTACGCACTCCCAGTTGGGCCCGACCACTTCTCCCGGCGCGCTGTGCACTCCTGCTCGGGTCACGTCCACATTAACCGGCGCTCTACGCACACCAATTAGTCACGTCAACTTTATACGGTGCGCTCTGCACTCCCACATGGGTCCCGTCCACAGCTCCCGGCGCACTGTGCACTCCTTTTTGGGTCCCGTTCACTTTTACCGGTGCGCTGTGCACTCTTATTTGGGCCCTACCACTTTTTCTGGCCCCCTACGTACTCCCCTGTTGAGCCCCGGCCCCTTTTACCGGCGTCCTGTGCTCTCTTACTTGGGCCCTACCACTTTTTCTGGCCCCCTACGTACTCCCAGTTGGGCCCGAACACTTTTCCCGGCGCGCTGTGCACTCATACTTGGGCCTCACCACTTTTTCTGGCCCCCTTCGCACTCACAGCTGGGCCCGACCACTTCTCCCGGCGCGCTGTGCACTCCTGCTTGGGTCACGCCCCATTTCCTGAGCTATGTGCACTCCTAGTCGAATTCCGGCCACTTCTTTCGGGGCCCTACGCACTCCCAGTTGAGTCCCGACCACCCTCCCCGCCGCACTGTGCACTCCTTTTTGGGTCCCGTCCACTTTTTTCGGCGCTCTACGCACACCCACTTGAGTCCGTCCACTTTTTCTGGCCCCCTACGCACTCCCAGTTGGGCCCGACCGCTTTTCCCGGCGCGCTGTGCACTCCCGCTTGGGTCACGTCCACATTTCCCGAGCTATGTGCACTCCTAGTCGGATTCCGGCCACTTCTTTCGGCGCCCTACGCACTCCCAGTTGGGTCCCGACCACCGTTCCCGGCGCACTGTGCACTCCCTTTGGGTCCCGTCCACTTTTTACGGCGCGCTCTGCACTCCCACATGGGTCCCGTCCACAGCTCCCGGCGCTCTGTGCACTCCTTTTTGGGTCCCGTTCACTTTTACCGGTGCGCTGTGCACTCTTATTTGGGCCCTACCACTTTTTCTCTGGCTCCCTACGTACTCCCTGTTGAGCCCCGACCACTTTTACCGGCGCGCTGTGCACTCTTACTTGGGCCCTACCACTTTCCTCTGGCCCCCTACGTACTTCCAGTTGGGCCCGAACACTTTTCCCGGCGCGCTGTGCACTCATACTTGGGCCTCACCACTTTTTCTGGCCCCCTACGCACTCACAGTTGGGCCCGACCACTTCTCCCGGCGCGCGCTGTGCACTCCTGCTTGGGTCACGCCCAAATTTCCCGGAGCTATGTGCACTCCTAGTCGAATTCCGGCCACTTCTTTCGGGGCCCTACGCACTCCCAGTTGAGTCCCGACTACCCTCCCCGGCGCACTGTGCACTCCTTTGGGTCCCGTCCACTTTTTTCGGCGCTCTACGCACACCCACTTGAGTCCGTCCACTTTTTCTGGCCCCCTACGCACTCCCAGTTGGGCCCGACCGCTTTTCCCGGCGCGCTGTGCACTCCCGCTTGGGTCACGTCCACATTTCCCGAGCTATGTGCACTCCTAGTCGGATTCCGGCCACTTCTTTCGGCGCCCTACGCACTCCCAGTTGGGTCCCGACCACCGTTCCCGGCGCACTGTGCACTCCCTTTGGGTCCCGTCCACTTTTACGGCGCGCTCTGCACTCCCACATGGGTCCCGTCCACAGCTCCCGGCGCTCTGTGCACTCCTTTTTGGGTCCCGTTCACTTTTACCGGTGCGCTGTGCACCTTATTTGGGCCCTACCACTTTTTCTGGCTCCCTACGTACTCCCTGTTGAGCCCCGACCACTTTACCGGCGCGCTGTGCACTCTTACTTGGGCCCTACCACTTTCTCTGGCCCCCTACGTACTTCCAGTTGGGCCCGAACACTTTTCCCGGCGCGCTGTGCACTCATACTTGGGCCTCACCACTTTTTCTGGCCCCTACGCACTCCCAGTTGGGCCCGACCACTTTTCCCGGCGCGCTGTGCACTCCTGCTTGGGTCACGTCCACATTTCCCGAGCTATGTGCACTCCTAGTCGGATTCCGGCCACTTCTTTCGGCGCCCTACGTTACTCCCAGTTGGGTCCCAACCCCCTTCCCGGCGCACTCTGCACTCCCTTTGGGTCCCGTCCACATTAACCGGCGCTCTACGCACACCCATTAGTCACGTCAACTTTATACGGTGCGCTCTGCACTCCCACATGAATCCTCCAAAGCTCCCGGCGCACTGTGCACTCCTTTTTGGGTCCCGTTCACTTTTACCGGTGCGCTGTGCACTCTTATTTGGGCCCTACCACTTTTTCTGGCCCCCTACGTACTCCCTGTTGAGCCCCGACCACTTTTACCGGCGCGCGCTGTGCACTCTTGCTCGGGCCCTACCACTTATTCTGGCCCCCTACGTACTCCCAGTTGGGCCCGACCACTTTTCCCGGCGCGCTGTGCACTCCCGCTTGGGTCACGTCCACATTTCCCGAGCTATGTGCACTCCTAGTCGGCCTCCGGCCACTTCTTTCGGCGCCCTACGCCCTCCCAGCTGGGTCCCGGCCACCCTTCCCCGCGCACTGGGCACTCCCCTTTCGGTCCCGTCCACTTTTACGGCGCGCTCTGCACTCCCACGCGGGTCCCGTCCACAGCTCCCGGCGCTCTGTGCACTCCTTTTTGGGTCCCGTTCACTTTTACCGGTGCGCTGTGCACTCTTATTTGGGCCCTACCACTTTTTCTGGCTCCCTACGTACTCCCTGTTGAGCCCCGACCACTTTTACCGGCGCGCTGTGCACTCTTACTTGGGCCCTACCACTTTCTCTGGCCCCCTACGTACTTCCAGTTGGGCCCGAACACTTTTCCCGGCGCGCCGTGCACTCATACGTGGGCCTCACCACTTTTTCTGGCCCCTACGCACTCCCAGTTGGGCCCGACCACTTTTCCCGGCGCGCTGTGCACTCCTGCTTGGGTCACGTCCACATTTCCCGAGCTATGTGCACTCCTAGTCGGATTCCGGCCACTTCTTTCGGCGCCCTACGTACTCCCAGTTGGGTCCCAACCCCGCTTCCCGGCGCACTCTGCACTCCCTTTTGGGTCCCGTCCACATTAACCGGCGCTCTACGCACACCCATTAGTCACGTCAACTTTATACGGTGCGCTCTGCACTCCCCACATGAATCCCCTCCAAAGCTCCCGGCGCACTGTGCACTCCTTTGGGTCCCGTTCACTTTTACCGGTGCGCTGTGCACTCTTATTTGGGCCCTACCACTTTTTCTGGCCCCCTACGTACTCCCTGTTGAGCCCCGACCACTTTTACCGGCGCTGTGCACTCTTGCTCGGGCCCTACCACTTATTCTGGCCCCCTACGTACTCCCAGTTGGGCCCGACCACTTTTCCCGGCGCGCGCTGTGCACTCCCGCTTGGGTCACGTCCACATTTCCCGAGCTATGTGCACTCCTAGTCGGACTCCGGCCACTTCTTTCCGGCGCCCTACGCACTCCCAGTTGGGTCCCGACCACCGTTCCCGGCGCACTGTGCACTCCCTTTTGGGTCCCGTCCACTTTTTACGGCGCGCTCTGCACTCCCACATGGGTCCCGTCTACAGCTCCCGGCGCACTGTGCACTCCTTTTTGGGTCCCGTTCACTTTTACCGGTGCGCTGTGCACTCTTATTTGGGCCCTACCACTTTTTCTGGCCCCCTACGTACTCCCTGTTGAGCCCCGACACCTTTTACCGGCGCGCTGTGCACTCTTACTTGGGCTCTACCACTTTTTCTATCCCCCTACGTACTCCCAGTTGGGCCCGAACACTTTTCCCGGCGCGCTGTGCACTCATACTTGGGCCTCACCCACTTTTTCTGGCCCCCTACGCACTCACAGTTGGGCCTGACCACTTCTCCCGGCGCGCTGTGCACTCCTGCTTGGGTCACGCCCACATTTCCCGAGCTATGTGCACTCCTAGTCGAATTCCGGCCACTTCTTTCGGGGCCCTACGCACTCCCAGTTGAGTCCCGACCACCCTCCCCGGCGCACTGTGCACTCCTTTTTGGGTCCCGTCCACTTTTTTCGGCGCTCTACGCACACCCACTTGAGTCCGCCCACTTTTTCTGGCCCCCTACGCACTCCCAGTTGGGCCCGACCGCTTTTCCCGGCGCGCTGTGCACTCCCGCTTGGGTCACGTCCACATTTCCCGAGCTATGTGCACTCCTAGTCGGATTCCGGCCACTTCTTTCGGCGCCCTACGCACTCCCAGTTGGGTCCCGACCACCGGTCCCGGCGCACTGTGCACTCCCTTTCGGGTCCCGTCCACTTTTTACGGCGCGCTCTGCACTCCCACATGGGTCCCGTCCACAGCTCCCGGCGCTCTGTGCACCTCCTTTAGGGTCCCGTTCACTTTTACCGGTGCGCTGTGCACTCTTATTTGGGCCCTACCACTTTTTCTGGCTCCCTACGTACTCCCTGTTAAGCCCCGACCACTTTTACCGGCGCGCTGTGCACTCTTACTTGGGCCCTACCACTTTTTCTGGCCCCCTACGTACTCCCAGTTGGGCCCGAACACTTTTCCCGGCGCGCTGTGCACTCATACTTGGGCCTCACCACTTTTTCTGGCCCCCTACGCACTCCCAGTTGGGCCCGACCACTTCTCCCGGCGCGCTGTGCACTCCTGCTTGGGTCACGTCCACATTTCCCGAGCTATGTGCACTCCTAGTCGGATTCCGGCCACTTTTTCTGGCCCCCTACGCACTCCCAGTTGGGCCCGACCGCTTTTCCCGGCGCGCTGTGCACTCCTGCTTGGGTCACGTCCACATTTCCCGAGCTATGTGCACTCCTAGTCGGATTCCGGCCACTTCTTTCGGCGCCCTACGTACTCCCAGTTGGGTCCCAACCCCCCTTCCCGGCGCACTGTGCACTCCCTTTCGGGTCCCGTCCACTTTTTACGGCGCGCTCTGCACTCCCACATGGGTCCCGTCCACAGCTCCCGGCGCTCTGTGCACTCCTTTTTGGGTCCCGTTCACTTTTACCGGTGCGCTGTGCACTCTTATTTGGGCCCTACCACTTTTTCTGGCTCCCTACGTACTCCCTGTTAAGCCCCGACCACTTTTACCGGCGCGCTGTGCACTCTTACTTGGGCCTCTACCACTTTTTCTGGCCCCTACGTACTCCCAGTTGGGCCCGAACACTTTTCCCGGCGCGCTGTGCACTCATACTTGGGCCTCACCACTTTTTCTGGCCCCCTACGCACTCCCAGTTGGGCCCGACCACTTCTCCCGGCGCGCGCTGTGCACTCCTGCTTGCAGGTCACGTCCACATTTCCCGAGCTATGTGCACTCCTAGTCGGATTCCGGCCACTTCTTTCGGCGCCCTACGCACTCCCAGTTGGGCCCGACCACTTCTCCCGGCGCGCTGTGCACTCCTGCTTGGGTCACGTCCACATTTCCCGAGCTATGTGCACTCCTAGTCGGATTCCGGCCACTTCTTTCGGCGCCCTACGTACTCCCAGTTGGGTCCCAACCCCCCTTCCCGGCGCACTCTGCACTCCCTTTTGGGTTCCGTCCACATTAACCGGCGCTCTACGCACACCCATTAGTCACGTCAACTTTATACGGTGCGCTCTGCACTTCCACATGAATCCCGTCGAAAGCTCCCGGCGCACTGTGCACTCCTTTTTGGGTCCCGTTCACTTTTACCGGTGCGCTGTGCACTCTTATTTGGGCCCTACCACTTTTTCTGGCCCCCTACGTACTCCCTGTTGAGCCCCGACCACTTTTACCGGCGCGCTGTGCACTCTTGCTCGGGCCCTACCACTTATTCTGGCCCCCTACGTACTCCCAGTTGGGCCCGACCACTTTTCCCGGCGCGCTGTGCACTCCCGCTTGGGTCACGTCCACATTTCCCGAGCTATGTGCACTCTGGTCTGGACTCCGGCCACTTCTTTCGGCGCCCTACGCACTCCAGTTGGGTCCCGACCACCGTTCCCGGCGCACTGTGCACTCCCTTTTGGGTCCCGTCCACTTTTTACGGCGCGCTCTGCACTCCCACATGGGTCCCGTCTACAGCTCCCGGCGCACTGTGCACTCCTTTTTGGGTCCTGTTCACTTTTACCGGTGCGCTGTGCACTCTTATTTGGGCCCTACCACTTTTTCTGTCCCCCTACGTACTCCCAGTTGGGCCCGAACACTTTTCCCGGCGCGCTGTGCACTCATACTTGGGCCTCACCACTTTTTCTGGCCCCCTACGCACTCACAGTTGGGCCCGACCACTTCTCCCGGCGCGCTGTGCACTCCTGCTTGGGTCACGCCCACATTTCCCGAGCTATGTGCACTCCTAGTCGAATTCCGGCCACTTCTTTCGGGGCCCTACGCACTCCCAGTTGAGTCCCGACCACCCTCCCCGGCGCACTGTGCACTCCTTTTTGGGTCCCGTCCACTTTTTTTCGGCGCTCTACGCACACCCACTTGAGTCCGTCCACTTTTTCTGGCCCCCTACGCACTCACAGTTGGGCCCGACCGCTTTTCCCGGCGCGCTGTGCACTCCCGCTTGGGTCACGTCCACATTTCCCGAGCTATGTGCACTCCTAGTCGAATTCCGGCCACTTCTTTCGGCGCCCTACGCACTCCCAGTTGGGTCCCGACCACCGTTCCCGGCGCACTGTGCACTCCCTTTCGGGTCCCGTCCACTTTTTACGGCGCGCTCTGCACTCCCACATGGGTCCCGTCCACAGCTCCCGGCGCTCTGTGCACTCCTTTTTGGGTCCCGTTCACTTTTACCGGTGCGCTGTGCACTCTTATTTGGGCCCTACCACTTTTCTGGCTCCCTACGCACTCCCTGTTAAGCCCCCGACCACTTTTACCGGCGCGCTGTGCACTCTTACTTGGGCCCTACCACTTTTTCTGGCCCCCTACGTACTCCCAGTTGGGCCCGAACACTTTTCCCGGCGCGCTGTGCACTCATACTTGGGCCTCACCACTTTTTCTGGCCCCCCTACGCACTCCCAGTTGGGCCCGACCACTTCTCCCGGCGCGTTGTGCACTCCTGCTTGGGTCACGTCCACATTTCCCGAGCTATGTGCACTCCTAGTCGGATTCCGGCCACTTTTTCTGGCCCCCTACGCACTCCCAGTTGGGCCCGACCGCTTTTCCCGGCGCGCTGTGCACTCCTGCTTGGGTCACGTCCACATTTCCCGAGCTATGTGCACTCCTAGTCGGATTCCGGCCACTTCTTTCGGCGCCCTACGTACTCCCAGTTGGGTCCCAACCCCTTCCCGGCGCACTGTGCACTCCTTTCGGGTCCCGTCCACTTTACGGCGCGCTCTGCACTCCCACATGGGTCCCGTCCACAGCTCCCGGCGCTCTGTGCACTCCTTTGGGTCCCGTTCACTTTTACCGGTGCGCTGTGCACTCTTATTTGGGCCCTACCACTTTTCTGGCTCCCTACGTACTCCTGTTAAGCCCCGACCACTTTTACCGGCGCGCTGTGCACTCTTGCTTGGGCCCTACCACTTTTTCTGGCCCCCTACGAACTCCCAGTTGGGCCAGAACACTTTTCCCGGCGCGCTGTGCACTCATACTTGGGCCTCACCACTTTTTCTGGCCCCCTACGCCTTCCCAGTTGGGCCCGACCACTTCTCCCGGCGCGCTGTGCACTCCTGCTTGGGTCACGTCCACATTTCCCAAGCTATGTGCACTCCTAGTCGGATTCCGGCCACTTCTTTCGGCGCCCTACGCACTCCCAGTTGGGTCCCGACCCCCTTGCCGGCGCACTCTGCACTCCCTTTGTGGTCCCGTCCACATTAACCGGCGCTCTACGCACACCCATTAGTCACGTCCACTTTTTACGGCGCGCTCTGCACTCCCACATGGGTACCGTCCAAAGCTCCCGACGCTCTGTGCACTCCTTTTTGGGTCCCGTTCACTTTTACCGGTGCGCTGTGCACTCTTATTTGGGCCCTACCACTTTTTCTGGCCCCCTACGTACTCCCTGTTGAGCCCCGAACACTTTCCCGGCGCGCTGTGCACCTCATACTTGGGCCTCACCACTTTTTCTGGCCCCTACGCACTCACAGTTGGGCCCGACCACTTCTCCCGGCGCGCTGTGCACTCCTGCTTGGGTCACGCCCACATTTCCCGAGCTATGTGCACCCTAGTCGAATTCCGGCCACTTCTTTCGGGGCCCTACGCACTCCCAGTTGAGTCCCGACCACCCTCCCGGCGCACTGTGCACTCCTTTTTGGGTCCTGTCCACTTTTTTTCGGCGCTCTACGCACACCCACTTGAGTCCGTCCACTTTTTCTGGCCCCCTACGCACTCCCAGTTGGGCCCGACCGCTTTTCCCGGCGCGCTGTGCACTCCCGCTTGGGTCACGTCCACATTTCCCGAGCTATGTGCACTCCTAGTCGAATTCCGGCCACTTCTTTCGGCGCCCTACGCACTCCCAGTTGGGTCCCGACCACCGTTCCCGGCGCACTGTGCACTCCCTTTCGGGTCCCGTCCACTTTTTACGGCGCGCTCTGCACTCCCACATGGGTCCCGTCCACAGCTCCCGGCGCTCTGTGCACTCCTTTTTGGGTCCCGTTCACTTTTACCGGTGCGCTGTGCACTCTTATTTGGGCCCTACCACTTTTTCTGGCTCCCTACGTACTCCCTGTTAAGCCCCGACCACTTTTACCGGCGCGCTGTGCACTCTTACTTGGGCCCTACCACTTTTTCTGGCCCCCTACGTACTCCCAGTTGGGCCCGAACACTTTTCCCGGCGCGCTGTGCACTCATACTTGGGCCTCACCACTTTTTCTGGCCCCCTACGCACTCCCAGTTGGGCCCGACCACTTCTCCCGGCGCGCTGTGCACTCCTGCTTGGGTCACGTCCACATTTCCCGAGCTATGTGCACTCCTAGTCGGATTCCGGCCACTTTTTCTGGCCCCCCACGCACTCCCAGTTGGGCCCGACCGCTTTTCCCGGCGCGCTGTGCACTCCTGCTTGGGTCACGTCCACATTTCCCGAGCTATGTGCACTCCTAGTCGGATTCCGGCCACTTCTTTCGGCGCCCTACGTACTCCCAGTTGGGTCCCAACCCCCCTTCCCGGCGCACTGTGCACTCCCTTTCGGGTCCCGTCCACTTTTTACGGCGCGCTCTGCACTCCCACATGGGTCCCGTCCACAGCTCCCGGCGCTCTGTGCACTCCTTTTTGGGTCCCGTTCACTTTTACCGGTGCGCTGTGCACTCTTATTTGGGCCCTACCACTTTTTCTGGCTCCCTACGTACTCCCTGTTAAGCCCCGACCACTTTTACCGGCGCGCTGTGCACTCTTACTTGGGCCCTACCACTTTTTCTGGCCCCCTACGTACTCCCAGTTGGGCCCGAACACTTTTCCCGGCGCGCTGTGCACTCCTGCTTGGGTCACGTCCACATTTCCCGAGCTATGTGCACTCCTAGTCGGATTCCGGCCACTTTTTCTGGCCCCCTACGCACTCCCAGTTGGGCCCGACCGCTTTTCCCGGCGCGCTGTGCACTCCTGCTTGGGTCACGTCCACATTTCCCGAGCTATGTGCACTCCTAGTCGGATTCCGGCCACTTCTTTCGGCGCCCTACGTACTCCCAGTTGGGTCCCAACCCCCCTTCCCGGCGCACTGTGCACTCCCTTTCGGGTCCCGTCCACTTTTTACGGCGCGCTCTGCACTCCCACATGGGTCCCGTCCACAGCTCCCGGCGCTCTGTGCACTCCTTTTTGGGTCCCGTTCACTTTTACCGGTGCGCTGTGCACTCTTATTTGGGCCCTACCACTTTTTCTGGCTCCCTACGTACTCCCTGTTAAGCCCCGACCACTTTTACCGGCGCGCTGTGCACTCTTACTTGGGCCCTACCACTTTTTCTGGCCCCCTACGTACTCCCAGTTGGGCCCGAACACTTTTCCCGGCGCGCTGTGCACTCATACTTGGGCCTCACCACTTTTTCTGGCCCCCTACGCACTCCCAGTTGGGCCCGACCACTTCTCCCGGCGCGCTGTGCACTCCTGCTTGGGTCACGTCCACATTTCCCGAGCTATGTGCACTCCTAGTCGGATTCCGGCCACTTCTTTCGGCGCCCTACGCACTCCCAGTTGGGCCCGACCACTTCTCCCGGCGCGCTGTGCACTCCTGCTTGGGTCACGTCCACATTTCCCGAGCTATGTGCACTCCTAGTCGGATTCCGGCCACTTCTTTCGGCGCCCTACGTACTCCCAGTTGGGTCCCAACCCCCCTTCCCGGCGCACTCTGCACTCCCTTTTGGGTCCCGTCCACATTAACCGGCGCTCTACGCACACCCATTAGTCACGTCAACTTTATACGGTGCGCTCTGCACTCCCACATGAATCCCGTCCAAAGCTCCCGGCGCACTGTGCACTCCTTTTTGGGTCCCGTTCACTTTTACCGGTGCGCTGTGCACTCTTATTTGGGCCCTACCACTTTTTCTGGCCCCCTACGTACTCCCTGTTGAGCCCCGAACACTTTTCCCGGCGCGCTGTGCACTCATACTTGGGCCTCACCACTTTTTCTGGCCCCCTACGCACTCACAGTTGGGCCCGACCACTTCTCCCGGCGCGCTGTGCACTCCTGCTTGGGTCACGCCCACATTTCCCGAGCTATGTGCACTCCTAGTCGAATTCCGGCCACTTCTTTCGGGGCCCTACGCACTCCCAGTTGAGTCCCGACCACCCTCCCCGGCGCACTGTGCACTCCTTTTTGGGTCCCGTCCACTTTTTTCGGCGCTCTACGCACACCCACTTGAGTCCGTCCACTTTTTCTGGCCCCCTACGCACTCCCAGTTGGGCCCGACCGCTTTTCCCGGCGCGCTGTGCACTCCCGCTTGGGTCACGTCCACATTTCCCGAGCTATGTGCACTCCTCGTCGGATTCCGGCCACTTCTTTCGGCGCCCTACGCACTCCCAGTTGGGTCCCGACCACCGTTCCCGGCGCACTGTGCACTCCCTTTTGGGTCCCGTCCACTTTTTACGGCGCGCTCTGCACTCCCACATGGGTCCCGTCCACAGCTCCCGGCGCACTGTGCACTCCTTTTTGGGTCCCGTTCACTTTTACCGGTGCGTTGTGCACTCTTATTTGGGCCCTACCACTTTTTCTGGCTCCCTACGTACTCCCTATTGAGCCCCGACCACTTTTACCGGCGCGCTGTGCACTCTTACTTGGGCCCTACCACTTTTTCTGGCCCCCTACGTACTTCCAGTTGGGCCCGAACACTTTTCCCGGCGCGCTGTGCACTCATACTTGGGTCTCACCACTTTTTCTGGCCCCCTACGCACTCCCAGTTGGGCCCGACCACTTCTCCCGGCGCGCTGTGCACTCCTGCTTGGGTCACGTCCACATTTCCCGAGCTATGTGCACTCCTAGTCGGATTCCGGCCACTTCTTTCGGCGCCCTACGCACTCCCAGTTGGGCCCGACCACTTCTCCCGGCGCGCTGTGCACTCCTGCTTGGGTCACGTCCACATTTCCCGAGCTATGTGCACTCCTAGTCGGATTCCGGCCACTTCTTTCGGCGCCCTACGTACTCCCAGTTGGGTCCCAACCCCTTCCCGGCGCACTCTGCACTCCCTTTTTGGGTCCCGTCCACATTAACCGGCGCTCTACGCACACCCATTAGTCACGTCAACTTTATACGGTGCGCTCTGCACTCCCACATGAATCCCGTCCAAAGCTCCCGGCGCACTGTGCTCTCCTTTTTGGGTCCCGTTCACTTTTACCGGTGCGCTGTGCACTCTTATTTGGGCCCTACCACTTTTTCTGGCCCCCTACGTACTCCCTGTTGAGCCCCGACCACTTTTACCGGCGCGCTGTGCACTCTTACTTGCGCCCTCTCACTTTTGCTGGCCGCCTACGTGCTCCCAGTTGGGCCGGAACCCTTTTCCCGGCGCGCTGTGCACTCATACTTGGGCCTCACCACTTTTTCTGGCCCCCTACGCACTCACAGTTGGGCCCGACCACTTCTCCCGGCGCGCTGTGCACTCCTGCTTGGGTCACGCCCACATTTCCCGAGCTATGTGCACTCCAAGTCGAATTCCGGCCACTTCTTTCGGGGCCCTACGCACTCCCAGTTGAGTCCCGACCACCCTCCCCGGCGCACTGTGCACTCCTTTTTGGGTCCCGTCCACTTTTTTCGGCGCTCTACGCACACCCACTTGAGTCCGTCCACTTTTTCTGGCCCTCTACGCACTCCCAGTTGGGCCCGACCGCTTTTCCCGGCGCGCTGTGCACTCCCGCTTGGGTCACGTCCACATTTCCCGAGCTATGTGCACTCCTAGTCGGATTCCGGGCACTTCTTTCGGCGCCCTACGCACTCCCAGTTGGGTCCCGACCACCGTTCCCGGCGCACTGTGCACTCCCTTTTGGGTCCCGTCCACTTTTTACGGCGCGCTCTGCACTCCCACATGGGTCCCGTCCACAGCTCCCGGCGCTCTGTGCACTCCTTTTTGGGTCCCGTTCACTTTTACCGGTGCGCTGTGCACTCTTATTTGGGCCCTACCACTTTTTCTGGCTCCCTACGTACTCCCTGTTGAGCCCCGACCACTTTTGCCGGCGCGCTGTGCACTCTTACTTGGGCCCTACCACTTTCTCTGGCCCCCTACGTACTTCCAGTTGGGCCCGAACACTTTTCCCGGCGCGCTGTGCACTCATACTTGGGCCTCACCACTTTTTCTGGCCCCCTACGCACTCCCAGTTGGGCCCGACCACTTCTCCCGGCGCGCTGTGCACTCCTGCTTGGGTCACGTCCACATTTCCCGAGCTATGTGCACTCCTAGTCGGATTCCGGCCACTTCTTTCGGCGCCCTACGCACTCCCAGTTGGGCCCGACCACTTCTCCCGGCGCGCTGTGCGCTCCTGCTTGGGTCACGCCCACATTTCCCGAGCTATGTGCACTCCTAGTCGGATTCCGGCCACTTCTTTCGGCGCCCTACGTACTCCCAGTTGGGTCCCAACCCCCCTTCCCGGCGCACTCTGCACTCCCTTTTGGGTCCCGTCCACATTAACCGGCGCTCTACGCACACTCATTAGTCACGTCAACTTTATACGGTGCGCTCTGCACTCCCACATGAATCCCGTCCAAAGCTCCCGGCGCACTGTGCACTCCTTTGGGTCCCGTTCACTTTTACCGGTGCGCTGTGCACTCTTATTTGGGCCCTACCACTTTTTCTGGCCCCCTACGTACTCCCTGTTGAGCCCCGAACACTTTTCCCGGCGCGCTGTGCACTCATACTTGGGCCTCACCACTTTTTCTGGACCCCTACGCACTCACAGTTAGGCCCGACCACTTCTCCCGGCGCGCTGTGCACTCCTGCTTGGGTCACGCCCACATTTCCCGAGCTATGTGCACTCCTAGTCGAATTCCGGCCACTTCTTTCGGGGCCCTACGCACTCCCAGTTGAGTCCCGACCACCCTCCCCGGCGCACTGTGCACTCCTTTTGGGTCCCGTCCACTTTTTCGGCGCTCTACGCACACCCACTTGAGTCCGTCCACTTTTTCTGGCCCCCTACGCACTCCCAGTTGGGCCCGACCGCTTTTCCCGGCGCGCTGTGCACTCCCGCTTGGGTCACGTCCACATTTCCCGAGCTATGTGCACTCCTAGTCGAATTCCGGCCACTTCTTTCGGCGCCCTACGCACTCCCAGTTGGGTCCCGACCACCGTTCCCGGCGCACTGTGCACTCCCTTTCGGGTCCCGTCCACTTTTACGGCGCGCTCTGCACTCCCACATGGGTCCCGTCCACAGCTCCCGGCGCTCTGTGCACTCCTTTTGGGTCCCGTTCACTTTTACCGGTGCGCTGTGCACTCTTATTTGGGCCCTACCACTTTTTCTGGCTCCCTACGTACTCCTGTTAAGCCCCGACCACTTTTACCGGCGCGCTGTGCACTCTACTTGGGCCCTACCACTTTTTCTGGCCCCCTACGTACCCCAGTTGGGCCCGAACACTTTTCCCGGCGCGCTGTGCACTCATACTTGGGCCTCACCACTTTTTCTGGCCCCTACGCACTCCCAGTTGGGCCCGACCACTTCTCCCGGCGCGCTGTGCACTCCTGCTTGGGTCACGTCCACATTTCCCGAGCTATGTGCACCCTAGTCGGATTCCGGCCACTTTTTCTAGCCCCTACGCACTCCCAGTTGGGCCCGACCGCTTTTCCCGGCGCGCTGTGCACTCCTGCTTGGGTCACGTCCACATTTCCCGAGCTATGTGCACTCTAGTCGGATTCCGGCCACTTCTTTCGGCGCCCTACGTACCCCAGTTGGGTCCCAACCCCCTTCCCGGCGCACTGTGCACTCCCTTTCGGGTCCCGTCCACTTTTACGGCGCGCTCTGCACTCCCACATGGGTCCCGTCCACAGCTCCCGGCGCTCTGTGCACTCCTTTTTAGGTCCCGTTCACTTTTACCGGTGCGCTGTGCACTCTTATTTGGGCCCTACCACTTTTTCTGGCTCCCTACGTACTCCCTGTTAAGCCCCGACCACTTTTACCGGCGCGCTGTGCACTCACTTGGGCCCTACCACTTTTTCTGGCCCCTACGTACTCCCAGTTGGGCCCGAACACTTTTCCCGGCGCGCTGTGCACTCATACTTGGGCCTCACCACTTTTTCTGGCCCCCTACGCACTCCCAGTTGGGCCCGACCACTTCTCCCGGCGCGCTGTGCACTCCTGCTTGGGTCACGTCCACATTTCCCGAGCTATGTGCACTCCTAGTCGGATTCCGGCCACTTCTTTCGGCGCCCTACGCACTCCCAGTTGGGCCCGACCACTTCTCCCGGCGCGCTGTGCACTCCTGCTTGGGTCACGTCCACATTTCCCGAGCTATGTGCACTCCTAGTCGGATTTCCGGCCACTTCTTTCGGCGCCCTACGTACTCCCAGTTGGGTCCCAACCCCTTCCCGGCGCACTCTGCACTCCCTTTTGGGTCCCGTCCACATTAACCGGCGCTCTACGCACACCCATTAGTCACGTCAACTTTATACGGTGCGCTCTGCACTCCCACATGAATCCCGTCCAAAGCTCCCGGCGCACTGTGCACTCCTTTTGGGTCCCGTTCACTTTTACCGGTGCGCTGTGCACTCTTATTTGGGCCCTACCACTTTTTCTGGCCCCCTACGTACTCCCTGTTGAGCCCCGAACACTTTTCCCGGCGCGCTGTGCACTCATACTTGGGCCTCACCACTTTTTCTGGCCCCCTACGCACTCACAGTTGGGCCCGACCACTTCTCCCGGCACGCTCTGCACTCCTGCTTGGGTCACGCCCACATTCCCCGAGCTATGTGCACTCCTAGTCGAATTCCGGCCACTTCTTTCGGGGCCCTACGCACTCCCAGTTGAGTCCCGACCACCCTCCCCGGCGCACTGTGCACTTCTTTTTGGGTCCCGTCCACTTTTTCGGCGCTCTACGCACACCCACTCTGAGTCCGTCCACTTTTTCTGGCCCCCTACGCACTCCCAGTTGGGCCCGACCGCTTTTCCCGGCGCGCTGTGCACTCCCGCTTGGGTCACGTCCACATTTCCCGAGCTATGTGCACTCCTCGTCGGATTCCGGCCACTTCTTTCGGCGCCCTACGCACTCCCAGTTGGGTCCCGACCACCGTTCCCGGCGCACTGTGCACTCCCTTTTGGGTCCCGTCCACTTTTTACGGCGCGCTCTGCACTCCCACATGGGTCCCGTCCACAGCTCCCGGCGCTCTGTGCACTCCTTTTTGGGTCCCGTTCACTTTTACCGGTGCGCTGTGCACTCTTATTTGGGCCCTACCACTTTTTCTGGCTCCCTACGTACTCCCTGTTGAGCCCCGACCACTTTTACCGGCGCGCTGTGCACTCTTACTTGGGCCCTACCACTTTCTCTGGCCCCCTACGTACTTCCAGTTGGGCCCGAACACTTTTCCCGGCGCGCTGTGCACTCATACTTGGGCCTCACCACTTTTTCTGGCCCCCTACGCACTCCCAGTTGGGCCCGACCACTTTTCCCGGCGCTGTGCACTCCTGCTTGGGTCACGTCCACATTTCCCGAGCTATGTGCACTCCTAGTCGGATTCCGGCCACTTCTTTCGGCGCCCTACGCACTCCCAGTTGGGCCCGACCACTTCTCCCGGCGCGCTGTGCACTCCTGCTTGGGTCACGTCCACATTTCCCGAGCTATGTGCACTCCTAGTCGGATTCCGGCCACTTCTTTCGGCGCCCTACGTACTCCCCAGTTGGGTCCCAACCCCCTTCCCGGCGCACTCTGCACTCCCTTTGGGTCCTGTCCACATTAACCGGCGCTCTACGCACACCCATTAGTCACGTCAACTTTATACGGTGCGCTCCGCACTCCCACATGAATCCCGTCCAAAGCTCCCGGCGCACTGTGCACTCCTTTTTGGGTCCCGTTCACTTTTACCGGTGCGCTGTGCACTCTTATTTGGGCCCTACCACTTTTTCTGGCCCCCTACGTACTCCCTGTTGAGCCCCGACCACTTTTACCGGCGCGCTGTGCACTCTTACTTGGGCCCTACCACTTATTCTGGCCCCCTACGTACTCCCAGTTGGGCCCGACCACTTTTCCCGGCGCGCTGTGCACTCCCCCTTGGGTCACGTCCACATTTCCCGAGCTATATGCACTCCTAGTCGGACTCCGGCCACTTCTTTCGGCGCCCTACGCACTCCCAGTTGGGTCCTGACCACCGTTCCCCGGCGCACTGTGCACTCCTTTGGGTCCCGTCCACTTTTTACGGCGCGCTCTGCACTCCCACATGGGTCCCGTCTACAGCTCCCGGCGCACTGTGCACTCCTTTGGGTCCCGTTCACTTTTACCGGTGCGCTGTGCACTCTTATTTGGGCCCTACCACTTTTTCTGGCCCCCTACGTACTCCCTGTTGAGCCCCGACCACTTTTACCGGCGCGCTGTGCACTCTTACTTGGGCCCTATTACTTTTTCTGGCCCCCTACGTACTCCCAGTTGTGCCCGAACACTTTTCCCGGCGCGCTGTGCACTAATACTTGGGCCTCACCACTTTTTCTGGCCCCCTACGCACTCACAGTTGGGCCCAACCACTTCTCCCGGCGCGCTGTGCACTCCTGCTTGGGTCACGCCCACATTTCCCGAGCTATGTGCACCCCTAGTCGAATTCCGGCCACTTCTTTCAGGGCCCTACGCACTCCCAGTTGAGTCCCGACCACCCTCCCCGGCGCACTGTGCACTCCTTCTTGGGTCCCGTCCACTTCTTTTCGGCGCTCTACGCACACCCACTTGAGTCCGTCCACTTTTTCTGGCCCCCTACGCACTCCCAGTTGGGCCCGACCGCTTTTCCCGGCGCGCTGTGCACTCCCGCTTGGGTCACGTCCACATTTCCCGAGCTATGTGCACTCCTAGTCGGATTCCGGCCACTTCTTTCGGCGCCCTACGCACTCCCAGTTGGGTCCCGACCACCGTTCCCGGCGCACTGTGCACCCCTTTTGGGTCCTGTCCACTTTTACGGCGCGCTCTGCACTCCCACATGGGTCCCGTCCACAGCTCCCGGCGCTCTGTGCACTCCTTTTTGGGTCCCGTTCACTTTTACCGGTGCGCTGTGCACACTTAGTTGGGCCCTACCACTTTTTCTGGCTCCCTACGTACTCCCTGTTAAGCCCCGGCCACTTTTTACCGGCGCGCTGTGCACTCTTACTTGGGCCCTACCACTTTTTCTGGCCCCCTACGTACTCCCAGTTGGGCCCGAACACTTTTCTCGGCGCGCTGTGCACTCATACTTGGGCCTCACCCCTTTTTCTGGCCCCCTACGCACTCCCAGTTGGGCCCGACCACTTCTCCCGGCGCGCTGTGCACTCCTGCTTGGGTCACGTCCACATTTCCCGAGCTATGCGCACTCCTAGTCGGATTCCGGCCACTTCTTTCGGCGCCCTACGCACTCCCAGTTGGGCCCGACCACTTCTCCCGGCGCGCTGTGCACTCCTGCTTGGGTCACGTCCACATTTCCCGAGCTATGTGCACTCCTAGTCGGATTCCGGCCACTTCTTTCGGCGCCCTACGTACTCCCAGTTGGGTCCCAACCCCTTCCCGGCGCACTCTGCACTCCCTTTGGGTCCCGTCCACATTAACCGCCGCTCTACGCACACCCATTAGTCACGTCAACTTTATACGGTGCGCGCTCTGCACTCCCACATGAATCCCGTCCAAAGCTCCCGGCGCACTGTGCACTCCTTTTGGGTCCCGTTCACTTTTACCGGTGCGCTGTGCACTCTTATTTGGGCCCTACCACTTTTTCTGGCCCCCTACGTACTCCCTGTTGAGCCCCGACCACTTTTACCGGCGCGCTGTGCACTCTACTTGGGCCCTACCACTTATTCTGGCCCCTCATTTACTCCCAGTTGGGCCCGACCACTTTTCCCGGCGCGCTGTGCACTCCTGCTTGGGTCACGTCCACATTTCCCGAGCTATGTGCACTCCTAGTCGGATTCCGGCCACTTCTTTCGGCGCCCTACGTACTCCCAGTTGGGTCCCAACCCTCCCCGCGCACTCTGCACTCCTTTGGGTCCCGTCCACATTAACCGCCGCTCTACGCACACCCATTAGTCACGTCAACTTTATACGGTGCGCTCTGCACTCCCACATGAATCCCGTCCAAAGCTCCCGGCGCACTGTGCACTCCTTTTTGGGTCCCGTTCACTTTTACCGGTGCGCTGTGCACTCTTATTTGGGCCCTACCACTTTTTCTGGCCCCCTACGTACTCCCTGTTGAGCCCCGACCACTTTTACCGGCGCGCTGTGCACTCTTACTTGGGCCCTACCACTTATTCTGGCCCCCTACTTACTCCCAGTTGGGCCCGACCACTTTTCCCGGCGCGCTGTGCACTCCTGCTTGGGTCACGTCCACATTTCCCGAGCTATGTGCACTCCTAGTCGAATTCCGGCCACTTCTTTCGCGGCCCTTCGCACTCCCAGTTGAGTCCCGACCACCCTCCCCGGCGCACTGTGCACTCCTTTTTGGGTCCCGTCCACTTTTTTCGGCGCTCTACGCACACCCACTTGAGTCCGTCCACTTTTTACGGCGCTCTACGCACTCTCAGTTGGGAGCCACCCACTTTATACAGCGCTTGGCGCACTTCAATTTGTGTTCCGCACACGGAGCATATGGTCCCGGATAGACCTGAAGCACAACGTCTCTCGAATTCTATCAAGTCTTATCACGCTATCACACCACTTCTCTTGCAAGACCGACCAAACTTCTTATCACTAAATTCCTTCAGACACACACACACATTTCAAAATTCGCAATTTTTTGATATCTCGAAACCCACTGCGGGAATTTTTCTGAAATTAGGGCAATGTGGAGAACCCTTACTGCTCTATCTTTTGGGAAAGTCCCTTGTTTTAAGATTCCTCCCAGACCAAGGTTCTGGAATGAGGGGTGTGCGCAGAAGCAATCCTTTTCCAAATCAGGTGGGCGCTTCGCGCGCACCACAATTTGGCAACAATGAGAACATCAATAATGATGAACACAGCGTTTATGCCCCTGTAATAGTCGGCCGAAAGCGGACTGAGCTGTCATGTCCCGTCCCTAGTGATCCTGAGTTGTCCTCTATCGTCTCAAGTGATCCTGCGCCGTCCTGTTCCGCCCCTAGTGTGTCGGCTTCATGCCAACTAATTATGCAGGCATACTCGAGCGCACAACGGTCGACTCAGTTCGGCCACATCAGGGTGATTTTCCGACTGCAGTAGACAATGCGTTACGTGCGTATCGATTGAGGCGTCCACGGACCGCACGGGCGTACTCCGTCCAGCCACAACGGGTGAATTTTTTCACCCCATTCGCATGAAAGTTGGCCTTAGCCTCGCATAAAAGATCACATGTACGACTGATGAGGGATGCCAAAGTATGGATCCTGGAAGTAAAAGAAGGAGCTGCTTAAGCTTTTGGGATTGCTCCCGATACAGTCTGGCACCAATTTGCCGACCCCAAAGGAATAGAAGGCTTGGTTGGCCTTGGGCGAGGGTCGATCACTCGACCGATTGCGTGACAGCGGCGCATATAGCAACTGCCCTACAAGTTGGTCTACGCCAGCAAAACACAGTTTTATCTACCGTAATCTTGAATGAGCCTTAGAATATCGAAAAACGAACCCCAGATTCTTGTTCAGTAAACCGAAGAACCCTCAGCATTAAGTTTTGAGCAGAATCCAATACAAATTGTCTGCACATCCCTAGCACTTGAGAGACCGCCTGCTCCACGGCGAATTTCCACAGCCAATCGGTGCGCTCCACGGCTAATCGTTTCCGTGGGTGACATGTGTGGGCACGCGGTCCGCTGGGAACCATTTTGATCGGACTAGGCTTCCTAACTTACACAACCAATATTCCGTTTCCACTCCACCTGAGAGTATTTCGCTCCACAGAGATTTGGAGTAAGGCCATGGTGAAGCAATGATCCACCGCTGTTTCGCGGACCTGCTTTTTTTATTTTGGAAGTTATTTCAGCTTCACATGCACAAGGTTGGTAACAAAATAAGCGTTTGTTTGTCGACCTCCAGAATTGTGGTGAGCGCGAAGCGCTCACCAGGATTTGGCTTTGATCTCTTCCCGCGCGGATGCCCTACAATGAGATCACCTATTCATACCGTCAACAGAGGTATGAGCTGTACACTATTCGACGCGCTGCAAGAAATTACATATGTGTGCAACTTTTCATCCCAACTGGTCCCCGCTTTCTAAGGTTATGACCTCTCAAAGTACGCAAAAACGTTCTCCACCACCGCCTCCGCCTCCACCTCCGTCCGTCGAAAAACCATTTTTTGGAAGGCGTGGACCAAATCGCTCGAAAATTTGTGACTAGAGGTAATCGGCCACGGGTATGACGAAGAAAATAATTGTCAGAACTCACCATAATGACTTCTGGGCCCCTAACGGGCGTTTGAAACTCGAAACCGGCCTCTCAAGAATAGTTTATAAAAATGGTGGGTTTTTCGTTATCAGTCATTGTTTTCTTAGACTCCATATAAACACCTTGTTTCCAGGGTGGTGTACTTTGAACGTCCGGCTCGGAAGAGGACGCTGTGCGGGTTGATGTACTTGACCGCGGCGCGTATTCGTTCAAAGCGCACCATCGATAAGAAGGCGGCGCAGGGTGTGCTGAAGTGTCGGCTGACTATGTGGGACGTCAGTAGGGGTGTGCAGGACGTCGTAGAATGTGGGCAGGGCCTCAGTAGGAGTATGCAGGACATCATCGAACGTGTGCAAGACCTCAGTAGGAGTGTGCAGGACATCATGGAACGTGTGCAAGACCTTAGTAGGAGTGTGCAGGACATCATGGGACCTGTGCAAGACCTCAGTAGGAGTGTGCAGGACATCATGGAACGTGTGCAGGACCCCAGTAGGGGTGTGCAGGACGTCGTAGAATGTGTGCAGGACCTCAGTAGGAGTGGGCAGGACATCATGGAACGTGGGCAAGACCTCAGTAGGAGTGGGCAGGACACCATGGAACGCGTGCAAGACCTTAGTAGGAGTGTGCAGGACATCATGGGACCTGTGCAAGACCTCCAGTAGGAGTGTGCAGGACATCATTGTACCTGCGCAGGACCTCAGTAGGAGGGTGTAGGACATCATTGTACCTGCGCAGGACCTCAGTAGGAGTGTGCAGGACATCATGGAACGTGTGGAAGACCTCAGTAGGATTGTGCAGGACATCATGGAACGTGTGCAGGACCGTAGTAGGAGTGGGCAGGACATCATGGGACGTGTGCAAGACCTTAGTAGGAGTGGGCAGGACATCATGGGACGTGTGCAGCACCCCAGTAGGGGTGTGCAGGACGTCGTAGAATGTGTGCAGGACCTTAGTAGGAGTGTGCAGGACATCATAGGACCTGTGCAGGACCCCAGTAGGGGTGTGCAGGACCTCAGTAGGAGTGTGCAGGACATTATGGTACCTGTGCAGGACCTCAGTAGGAGTGTGCAGGACATCATGGGCCTGTGCAGGACCCCAGTAGGGGTGTGCAGGACGTCGTAGAATGTGTGCAGGACCTCAGTAGGAGTGGGCAGGACATCATGGAACGTGTGCAAGACCTCAGTAGGAGTGTGCAGGACACCATGGAACGTGTGCAAGACCTTAGTAGGAGTAAGCAGGACATCATGGGACCTGTGCAAGACCTCAGTAGGAGTGTGCAGGACATCATTGTACCTGCCTGCGCAGGACCTCAGTAGGAGGGTGTAGGACATCATTGTACCTGCGCAGGACCTCAGTAGGAGTGTGCAGGACATCATGGAACGTGTGGAAGACCTCAGTAGGAGTGTGCAGGACATCATGGAACGTGTGCAGGACCGTAGTAGGAGTGGGCAGGACATCATGGGACGTGTGCAAGACCTTAGTAGGAGTGGGCAGGACATCATGGGACGTGTGCAGCACCCCAGTAGGTGTGCAGGACGTCGTAGAATGTGTGCAGGACCTTAGTAGGAGTGTGCAGGACATCATAGGACCTGTGCAGGACCCCAGTAGGGGTGTGCAGGACCTCAGTAGGAGTGTGCAGGACATTATGGTACCTGTGCAGGACCTCAGTAGGAGTGTGCAGGACATCATGGGCCTGTGCAGGACTCCAGTAGGGGTGTGCAGGTCGTCGTAGAATGTGTGCAGGACCTCAGTAGGAGTGTGCAGGACCTTAGTAGGAGTGTGCAGGACATCATGGGCCCTGTGCAGGACCCCAGTAGGAGTGTGCAGGACATCATGGGACCTGTGCAGGACCCCAGTAGGGTGTGCAGGACCTCAGTAGAGTGTGCAGGAGATTATGGGACCCGCGCAGGACCCCAGTAGGGGTGTGCAGGACGTCGTAGAATGTGTGCAGGACCTCAGTAGGAGTGTGCAGGACCTTAGTAGGAGTGTGCAAGACATCATGGGACCTGTGCAGGACCCCAGTAGGGTGTGCAGGACCTCAGTAGGAGTCTGCAGGACATTATGGAACGTGTGCAAGACCTTAGTAGGAGTGTGCAGGACATCATGGGACCTGTGCAGGACCCCAGTAGGGGTGTGCAGGACGTCGTAGAATGTGTGCAGAACCTCAGTGGGAGTGTGCAGGACCTTAGTAAGAGTATGCAGGACATCATGGGACATGTGCAGGACCCCAGTAGGGGTGTGCAGGACGTCGTAGAATGTGTGCAGGACCTCAGTAGGAGTGTGCAGGACCTTAGTAGGAGTGTGCAGGACATCATGGGACTCTGTGCAGGACCCCAGAAGGGGTGTGCAGGACGTCGTAGAATGTGTGCAGAACCTCAGTAGGGAGTGTGCAGGACATCATGGGACCTGTGCAGGACCCCAGAAGGGGTGTGCAGGACGTCGTAGAATGTGTGCAGAACCTTAGTAGGAGTGCGCAGGACATCATGGGACCTGTGCTGGACCCCAGTAGGGGTGTGCAGGACGTCGTAGAATGTGTGCAGAACCTCAGTAGGAGTGTGCAGGACATCATGGGACCTGTGCAGGACCCCAGTAGGAGTGTGCAGGACGTCGTAGAATGTGTGCAGAACCTCAGTAGGAGTGTGCAGGACATCATGGGACCTGTGCAGGACCCCAGTAGGGGTGTGCAGGACGTCGTAGAATGTGTGCAGAACCTCAGTAGGAGTGTGCAGGACATCATGAAACGTGTGCAAGACCCCTGTAAGGACGAGCAGGACTTCATGGAATGTGTGCTGGATCTCAGTAGGAGTGTGCAGGACCTCAGTTTAATGCTCAGGACACCGTATGCAAGCCAGGCATCCGAATCTACAAGAACGATAGTTAAGTCCGCCAGAACAGGGCTACCGTAATCTCACTCGAGTTAGCTCTAAAATTTTCTAAGTTCTGACTCCGAATTCGCTTCATCTTCCCTACAGGTGGTGATGTTTTCCTGCTTTGTAGTCCATGCAGATCCTCAACTGCTGACCTCTGGAGCAGGACGGTGTGTGAATCAAGACACACCGCTCTTCACTTCTTTTTATACTTTACCCTTGGTCAATTTTGTATCATCCAATTTGTTTACGAGAGCCGAATAACATTATTCCTAAGATTACGGTAGCCCTCTTCTGGCGCACTTAAAGGCAGTGTTCACGACAAATCTCGTTCTCGAGGTCTCGGTGTGAAACTCTAAGTTGGCAGGTGCTGTAGAAGATAGGGTCTAAGAAGGCAACGAAAACTGGCCAGAAATGAATACAAACGGCTTTGAAAGCTCACCCGATGCGCCTACCTATCCCGGTCCGCCCCCGATCGGACGAGCTTGTGGCGCCGCACGCGTTTCGATGGCAAATTGCCAAGCAACCCTGCCGCAATTAGCATTACCGAATCGCGCAGATTTCGCGATTAGCGCGCGCTTGACGAAATCAGCAGGGCCCATGATTCTCGTCCACGCCCTGAATTAAGAAGCCGTTATTTTGACTTATTCTGGACGTTTTTCTTCGCTGTTTCTTCACTATTAGTTACCTCACGACAAAACAATCCCATTTTTGGGTCGAACTCGAGTCCGATATTCATCGTGAACACTGCCTTTAACTATCGTTCCTTTTCCGAAACAGACATATGGGCCGGCGCAGACGAGCCACATCAGCATGAACCGGTGAAGTTTGGCTAGAGCGGCTGACCCTGGGTATATCCTAGACGTGGTGGGGCCACCCAAGATTTACTCATAGAAATGATGAAAAACTCTGATAAAAGAGGCTGATACTGCGCTATCAATCATTGTTTTTATTAGAGCTCTGCGGAAATACTTCGACTGGTAGCCTCACCAATTAGCCGTTCATTTCATTTCTGTCTTGAATGGTGCGTGCCCCCGTCTAGAATAGTGCCTAGAACCTGTACAATTGGGTCATTTTGAAGCTCATTTCTTCATTTTTCGACTTTTAAATTCAAAAAGTATATGCCTTGCATCTATTTGTAGGAAGCCGCGTTGCAAAATTATCTTGCAGTCTTAGCAACGGAGCGGTTGTTTCCTCATTTCTACCACTATGTTTTCGAAAAAAACAACAACTTGACTTTTAGAGATTGACGATGTTTTAGAAGGGAAACCCTTGAAAAAAGTTGTGAAATTTCTGAAAGTTGGGCTCCTGCAGAAAAGGTCAAGGATTTGGCATTGCTCTAAAATGTAGTGAAATTGTTTCATTAGATTTGGCTATCGAACAGATTTTTCTAAATGTAGTGAAATAGTTGAATCGATTTGGCTGTTGTTGGTATATGAAGATAACATAATCATTAAATGTAGTGAAATTGTTGCAAACGGATTTGGCAGGAGCTCTATGAATTATCACAGTCAAATCACGCGTCAGAAGGGTTTTTCTTGGAGCGCATATTGAACCAAATGAGAACAAGAATAAGTCTAGCAGCAAAAACGTTTCCATACAATGTGAATCGTGAAAGCGTTGAGGACACGAAGACATAGCGTCAGTAGCTAATAAATTGTGTTACATTTCGTTTTCGTGATTTTTATCTAATCAGTGAGGGAAGAGGGAAGGTCTAGTACCTAAGTGGGAGCTACACTGAAAAGGCAGAATAATATTCGAGAACCTTATTTCTAGCCCATAAGGCCACGTTTCGTTCAGCATTGTTGACTGAGGTTTATTATTTTTTCTTTTTGTCTTCATTCGCTCGCCAGAGGACCTTCTGACGCGTGATTTGACTGTGATAATTCATAGAGCTCCTGCCAAATCCGTTTGCAACAATTTCACTACATTTAATGATTATGTTATCTTCATATACCAACAACAGCCAAATCGATTCAACTATTTCACTACATTTAGAAAATCTGTTCGATAGCCAAATCTAATGAAACAATTTCACTACATTTTAGAGCAATGCCAAATCCTTGACCTTTTCTGCGGAGCCCAACTTTCAGAAATTTTCTTTAGGTTACAGCTAATGGTCAGGATTGTGCCGTGCTAGGCCGACCCAGAGTATTGAAAATTTGAAAAATGAACGAACTTCTCCTTTGTAATGCCCTAATAAACCTCATGTAGAACTTTCGGCGGACTCAAGTACTTTGATCTACCAAGTTGTCTGATGCGACCGGAATTCTTATCTGAATTCTCAAAATGGGAATCAGATTAATAATCAGCACCCCCTCCTCCACAATGATCACGTGAGCGAAGTCGCACCAAAACCTGAAACGTTTACAAACGGATAACGAAGCTAATACGCCAGCGAAGCTTCAGAAAACTGTGAAATATTCACCACTTCATTGTTCAGCGCCTCCAAATAGACCCCGTAGTTAAATTTCAATAAAATCTTAAGCACTGAACTACTTCTAGGTTTTCACCCCATCCCCCCCCCCAAGTTACCCTCCACTCGAAATTTAGCGAAATTTCAAACAAAGTTGACGGATGGCTAATATACCGCAGTCGAAGGAAATTTCATTGGAAATTGATAAGTAAACACCAGAACCTTGTGCAGCAACTCGAATAATCCTCGAGGTAAAGGCAGCAAAATTTGAAACGATGACCTACATACTAGTTATCTCAAATAGGTCGCACTACTTCGACAATCAACTATAGAACATCAGTTCCGTGATAAGCATCATTGATAACCCTTCTTAGCCAAGTTTGGAACGATTTCTTTCCGACCAAAGAAGCTCGAAAACTCGAAAAGTGTCATTTCCGGAGATGCTTGTAAAATTACTAGGAACGCTCGAAATGCTTGATCACTGTGAGTGTAAATAGGTTACTTTATAAAGAACCTATCCGTAATTAAGAAAGACTCCACGCAGTAGAAATATAAAAGAAATATTAAAAGTTTTATGGCGTGGGTGCGTAGTGTGGACACGCGGTCCGAGGGGCAAATAGATGTGGGTGCGCAGTATACATTCCATCCGATGGCCAAAATCGCGTCGGATCGGATTTTCAGATATTGCCGATCTTGCAAAACCGACTCATCGGATAAAACGGATACTGGCCCAAACGAGGATTTCGGATAACGGATCGTATCTGAAACGAGAATTTTTGACCGGATCGGATATCGGATATCCGATCGGATAAAATCGGATCCACCGGATAACTCGGATGAAAAAAACGGATACGAAAAATTTTCAGTAGTAGCGGGGATTCAACTAAGTGTATTTAAGCAAATACCATTCTAAAACCAAATGTAATCTTCGTATATTATCCGTAGAAACAGGCGAATCACCGGTTCTCGGAAAATGTCAAAGCAATAGTTGACATGAGCAGTTGGACCGGTACTAACAAACCTTCAGATTGGAAAAGAATTACAACAAATTATCGTGCTGACCATAAAACAAGACCTATTTGGAGTTCTTCGACTGATATGGTTGCTTTAACCGTACAGCGCATTTGAAGACACGCGTACAGTCTACTATTTCGGTGCCATCTTCCGACACATCTTTCTCTCCGAAAGTAGATTCGTCACTATCCGAGTGAGCTTCATAACAATCGGATTCGACCTCACTGCACCCATACTAACGACTACATGTTGGTACAGGGAATTTCCCGAAGTCTGACGTTTGGTAAATAATGTAGCGCAGCGAATCCTGGGTAATTAAATATTTGGAGCCGCATTCCTCGCGAAGGGGTCGGCCGCGGCACGCTGCTGCTCGCGCAGGATTTCCAACAGCGGAGACCAGAAACCTCCGGTCGTAATCAAAATGAGGCGTAGGCAAAATGCTCTGGTCGTACACAGCACAAAATAGAAAAGTACGAGAACAAGTTCCTGGAATTATTTTGGCTGTGTTTTTTCATTCTTCGCGTACGGACAAAGCGGAGATATAACCCATGATGGGGCGACAAAGGGGTTGCCCAAAAACTGGGTTTTGCCAGGCCGCGGTGACGTCATTACTCGGTGTCTCACCCTCCGTTATCTTCACAACACCCGGAGTTTCCCTCCAATTTCAAGATATGAATAGTTAGCAACCTAGAGGTTTGATATTATACACAAAGTTGCTTTTCTAAGTGGGCTTATTTGACAGATAAAGGACCTCCTAAGATCGCGGCGAGTACTAATGCTCATAGAATCGTGCCGAAGGATGACACGTTCCGGTTCTGAATGGAAGACTTGGATTTTGACAAATATAAGTACAGGTGTAAAACATCCGTCCTGTATTTCTCTCTATGTTTCCACGAGAACACACAGATTGGTGCTGCTGCAGCCAATTCACGCAACAGCGATCTGAGTGCCCTTGCTGGCACCGCCCGGGGCAACGCAAAGGAAGTTCTGCGTACACGTATAGGGCCATGGTACTGCCCGTTTTGAAATATGGTGCCACCATTTGGACTAGGCATCTGTCTGAAACCTCTAGGTGCAGACTGCAGCAAACGCAGAATACTGCGCTAGGGCTCGTTACAGAATGCCACAAATCGACGCCTATCCACCATCTCCACCAGGAAACCGGCCTGCTCCCCCTCAAGCAGCACGCAGTCTCAGCAGTTCCCCATTGGCATCGTCAGGAACCGGTCAAGAATAGGATGGAACGGTTGGGAGTCCCCGGTAAATGTCCTGATTCTCAACGGTTTGGACATGAGTCATCGCATCTATTTTCATATCCGGTCAGACCTACGACCCTGTCTGCTCAAGATTTATGCTATGAGCCGTGTGAGGTTGCCAACTTTCTGCGCCTCTGATGCGATGCTCTCTCATGGCTAAGAAGAAGAATAGTAGATGAAAGAACCTTCTGAATTTCGAAATTTCAATTTTGGCGCCGACAATCCGTCAATGTACACGTGCGCGCGTAGATCACAGACGCACATCAGCGTCATTTGCGTCGCACGCGTCGATGGAAATTGATTTCAAATTTCGAACAAGGCACAAACCGTGGGCAGTGGGTCAGGAATTACCTCTAGAGCGCGTTTGTTGAATTGAATGAAATGAACGCAATTCTATCCGGTTTTATCCGAAATTATCTGATTTTCATCTGAAATTATCCGATTTTCGTCCGATTTCAATCCGATCGATTATCCGTTTTTAACCATTTTTCTATCCGATTATCCGGTTTTCTGATCGGATCCTTCGATTTTCACTTTTCCGGATATCGGATATTTCGGATATCGTGTTTTTCCGTCTGATCGGATTTCGGATCAATCCGAAATCGCCATTTTGACGTCGGATCAGATTTCGGATAATTATCCGATCGGATTATCCGACCCGGATATCCGAAACCGACTCGGTCGGATGGAATGTATAGTGCGCAGTGTGGGCACGTGGTCTTTTAAGTGCTAGAGAATGCCTGATAGGTGCCTCTTCGCCCAACTGAGGAAACGCCACCGTAGAGATTTCCGTAGCAGCTGTAAACTTGTATTCAGAAATACTTCTTGTAAGAAAAAGTTTTACTTACCTAAAACATGTTTGATTTTGAACGGCCGGGCCGTCCAAAAGTAGTTCCCTCGTCAGTGCTGAAAAATGCGCAGTTCTCGGTAGGGAATTCGAAAACCGTCAGGTTACGCTGCTCTAGCAAAAGTCGTCAAGAGGAACAGAACCAAAGTTCTCACAAGATACACAAGAAGCGGCGGGAAACTTCCTTGCCAAGCAACTATTAGATCTCATTTTGAGCTCAAAATTTCAATATTTTCAGACACTATCCGGACAGGGTCGAAGAAGTGCCGTTTGAGTACTCCGGTTTGGGAGTTTGTAGATCAGCGAAGAGAACAAAGAAATCGCGAAGGCGCTCTTCAGCAAGCAGTAGTAGCAGTAGCAGCTCAAGCGCCTCTACTAGCAAAGAAGAACGTTCGATTAGGAAGAAGAAGAAAAAGAGAGACTCCGACAAAACAGAAATGGGAAGCGATGTAAGACAGCAAATACAAGTGTTCTAGTATGTTTTGAGTCCAAATTGTTCTTGAACATTTCTTGAGTCATCCTTTTAGGATCGAGACAGAAGCCACAGAAAGAAAAAGGGAAAGAGGAAAAACCACAAATAGAGTTTATATGCGATTAATTGTGAAGGAATAAAACGGAAATAAAGAATATACACTTATTGTTCTCACTTCTTCACCTTATGCGGATCGCAGAATGTACGAACTGATAACGTTCTGGTGAAAGTCCAGAGAGAGAGAGAGAACGAAGTCAATTTGAAGTTAACGGGTTGTAGGCCCATTACACAAAAATGGAGCAGTTAAAGGCAGTGTTCGCGATGAATATCACACCCGAGTTCGACCCAAAATGGTGTTGTTTGGTCGTATGGCAACTAATAGTGAAGAAACAGCGAATAAAAGTGTTCAGAATAAGCTAAAATAACGTTTTCTAACGTTCAGGACGTACACGAGCTTACTGGACCTGCTAGTTTACGCAAACGCTCAGCAAGCAAGCGCTAATCCCAAAATGTGCGCACTCGCGACTATATTTCCAAACCTCGGGCCGAGTTGTCATGGGCGTGGCAGGGGTGGGGCGTGTAAACTTGTCCATTCCTATCAGGACCCAACGCCATTACAGTAGCTACTGCTCGCCCTTTAATCGATGCCGCTCGCGCCCGAATCAGCTGTTTTCTCTGGACTTGGCCCGATTCGACGTCTTTATTCAGTTTTGCGGCCCGTCTAACGTATTCTGCTGCACTTTCATCGACATATTCTGGTCCTGCTGTGCTGGTGCAGTACTCTGCTGCAATATTCAAGTCTATTTTGCCCTCCCCTACCGTCGCCTCTCTACTTGGATCCTGATTCCTACTGTTTATTCGTCTTCTTACAGATATTCACCTGATATAATAGTATTATTCACTATAATTTATTTATATAGTTTTTGCTCCGCTGATCGTTCCATTTTTTCTATACATTACTTTTGTGAAATTGTGGATCATTTTGCATGGTTTTCTGCAGAAGATTTTTAGAATAGCTTTTTTTCGATGGGCTTCTGCCGAATTAAACCTGTCATTTTCAGGAGCCAGTCGCTGCATGCAACTGCCCGTTCCTTTCCCATGCATTTTCTCCCTCCTTTTCTCTATTTTTTCCTTTCCTCTCTTTGTATCTGACGCAGTTTCCGATTCTGTATCATTGAGACACTGGTTAACACAATGTGTACTCTTTGATACAGTCTCGATGTATGCCGGCAGAGATATGCTTCCCCCACCACCTCACTTCTTCCTGCCTTGCTGTGGACATCGTCATGCCACGCTGATCAGTACTGCTGGTAAACTTCAATCGCAACGAAAACGCTGCAAATCTCAAAGCGTGTCGTTTTTTCGAAATCCATTCTTCACGTTAGTGCCATCTTCCCTTTGCGGTGTGTGGAAGCCGGTGGAATTGGAATTTGAGACCGAATTTCATTCAGTTCTACTGTTCAGTGCTGAATCTTGCGCTTCCAACGCGGATTCTTCGAAGAGAGCCACGGCTCGGTCATTATATCGTTACCATGGACGCCGAGCAATTGTTTTGTGAAAAAAATATGCTAAAAAAAATGCTTCGCTCTCGAGGTATCTACTGACATCATAGGCCATTTTTATAGCCCACGAGAGGCCTATCGCGGTCGCAGAACACAGCGACTTCGCTGAGAGCAGCCGCAGCTGTCGATCAGGGCCAAGAAACACCCGGTACGATGCTGAATGCCGATGCCTAGCTTTCCCGACTCAACCTAATCTAGCATTGTGCCGGGTGTTTCTTGGCCCTCTCCATGTGTTGCGTTGAGCGAACGCCGATTGTGCGTACAGGACGCATTTCGACTTCCTTCATCAAAACTCATGTGACACTCACGACGGGGTGTGCACGAGCTAAACCCAACCCAAATCGACAAACCCATGCCTAACGCAATCATGAATCCGGCCTCTGTTCCCTCGCGCGCTAGTGCGGAGCGATGGTAGAGACAGCGAGAAAATGTGGGGAGAAGGAGATGCAGCGTACGATGAATGCAAATACTGTGCTTCTCTGGGCCACATTCCGGTCCGCGATTGCGTCTCGACAAGCTTCGCGGCCGCGCGCTTTCGAGTTTCCAGTGCCGCAGCTGCCGATCTGTTGACTCTAGGTAGGTTTTGGAAATTGAAAACTAAAAAATATTGGATGAAGCTGTATAGAAAAGCCACATCGAGTCGGCTTTGGCGCTGGCAACTCGACTGACTCGAGCGCGTGCGGCCGCAAAGCGTGTCGAGACGCAATCGCGGAGCGGAATTTGGCCCAGAGAAGCACAGTAAATTTCATTCGGAGACAGAGGATAGGGTAATGGAAAGAAAGTTAAAGCTTCGGCAGAGTGGCACTGCTGCGGGTCGGCCCGTAGCGCGAGCATTTGGTTGTGTCGCAGCAAATATATCGCAATCTGGGGCCGTATGCTATTCAACCCCGGCAAGGGATGCAAGCCTTGTACGTTATTGAACAATTTGGCCCAAGGTCCAATCAGAGACGGCTCGATCGGGGGACACAATAGCATGCGGCTCTTGGATGGGCACTCGCAGCAGACAGCATTTACTTCTCCATTTCAAGCATTTTTCCACCAAAGAACCGCTCTGCGTGCATGATAACGATATAATGGCCAAGCCGCGGCTCTCTGCAGAGAAATTTTCTATGGAAATGCGAGATTCGACACCGAACCAGTAAAACTGGATGAAAGGCCGTGCAGTATGGCTACAAAGAAGAAGAAAATCAGCCTCTAATTCCAGATCCACCGAAATCCACACTTCGGTAATGAGAGGTAGCACTAACTCGAAAGAAATGATGAAAAAACGACTTACGCTTTTAGATTCGCAGTTTTCCTTGCGATTAGTTTCCCTGTTCAACTCATCAGTGTAGCATGATGATGTCCGCAGCAACAGCAAGAAAAAAGAAGTGGGGGGGGGGGGGAGAAGCAAATCTCGTCGGCATATACCGAGACCTTACCAAAGAGTGCACATTGAATTTACCAGTGTCTCAATGATAAAGAATCGGAAACTGCGTGTGACATAAACAGAGGAAAAGGGAGGAAGAAAATGTTTAAAATGGGAGGGGCAGTTGCACGCTGGCGCTTGGAAATATGCCGTGAAATTCAACAGTAACTCATGAAAGGAAGATTCGCTATGCTAAACTATTATCTGCGGACTGCCATGCAAAAATGCTGTTTTTTTTTCGCAATTTCAAACAGTTACTGAGAGGAATGGCATAAAATAATCCGGAATTTCAAGGAATAAAATGAAATAATCGTTCAATCAATTTAAAATTGAATATTCATGTCAGATACAATTAATAAATATTATTTGAAATAATTAATTGAAAAGTTCGAACAGTGTTCTCCAAAATAAAATAATAACGATGATTTCGGTTTAACAGCTGGGGTCGAATTGCAAACTGTTCTTTAAGAGAGGGTTAGCAGACTGAAATCACGATTCACACTAACAATAAGTAAAAAATACAAAAGGAGAGAAAAGGTGCCTAGAAAATGTTAAATAATCAGCCCAGCACCAAATAATAGAAAAAGTAGACTAGAATGATACAGTACAATAATGTAGTAGGCCCAGAATATTGAAGAAAGTTCGACAGGGTACTGCACCAGCACCGCAGGACCAGAATATGTCGATGAAAGTGCAGCAGAGTACGTTAGACGGGCCGCAAAGCTGAATAAAGACGTCGAATCGGGCCAAGTCGAGAAAAAAACAGCTGATTCGGGCGCGAGCGGCATCGATTAAAGGGCGAGCAGCAGCTACTGTAATGGCGTTGGGTCCCGATAGGAATGGACGAGTTTACACGCCCCACCCCTGCCACGCCCATGACAACTCGGCCCGAGGTTTGGAAATATAGTCGCGAGTAATGTGCGCGAATCGATCAGGCTGGACGCGGCAGAATCGCTTGGGAATTTGCCATCGAAAACGTGTGCGGCGCCACAAGCTCGTCCGAATGGGGGGGGCGGACCGGGATAAGCAGGCGAAACGAGGATCAGAAAGTAAAGTTGTAGGCCGAGTCTCAGGTCGATTAGTCCCGTTTAAGCCGAGGACGGGACGTCGGTGATCTGGGGTCGTTTTTCTAAAACCAAATCATCGGGGTGACGCTCGGCGGGAAATGCCTTCAGGCATGTTGTTTCTGCTCTAAAAGGGTCTACACTGAGTGCAGTTGCAACTACGGGCATTTTGAGCCCGAGCGAAGAACAATGACTGTGTCTGCAGGGGTGAGGAAACGGATAATTAACATTGGTTTTCACTTTCGCCACGTCAATAAATTGGTCTCACATACTTGTATATAACTCGTCCTTGATCTGTACTGTTGATATGGAGTCGAATATTTACACTAATTAGACATCTAGCTTCATTTTTCGTACACTCGATTGATGCTGTTAATCCTATATGCCTTATTTGCAGGGTAAGACATGTGTGAACTCAAAATGAAGAGCTCTTGATGCTGATTCTAAATATGCCCCTAGCAACCGAAACAGACCACTTTGAACAAAGTTATGAGAAAGCGGCGCTTTTCGGTGGAAAAAAGCGCCGAAAACGCCGTTTTACCCAAAGTCGCGGGCGGTATTGTAGCTTTCAAAGCCGCTTTTGTTTCTGGCCCGTTTTCGCTGATTTCCCTGACCCTCTCCCCTCCAGTATCTGCAAACAGGGTACGGCACGAGGTCTGGACAAGGCCTATTTTACTCCGACCCCCCCCCCTTCAGAAGCAATTTTTGGCGATTTTTTCAGACCCCCCCCCGAAGCGTTATTAAAGGCATCGTTCGCGATGGATTTCGTTTTTGAGTTTTCCATATATATTGAGGGCTCTAGTACCCTATATGACAGCTACGTTGAAAAAACCGCAAAAAATTCACTGAAGACCCCTTTTTCAGACCGAAACTATCTTAATCGGCTTCTGAGAAAGGAAGAGTCGATCGCTAGAGATCGCTGTTTTGACCAACGATCTCACGATCAAATGAAGTTTATCTTTCTTTCAAGTGATTTATGGAGAAGAAAAGGTTAATCGATGTGTGTAGAAAAGTCATTCTTTACGTAATTGTATAGTATATTCTATCAACTTTACCTCAGTTGCACTTTATCAAATGCTGATCATTTACAATTAAGATGGCTGACAGCAAATTGTGTCAGATGACTGACGGAGGGCCCGCCTCTTTTGACGGAATTTTAGACATTCGACCTCATTTATATTCAGAATAAGGCGTTTTTAATTGAACAAACTCTCCCTACGCTCTCAGGTGGGCCCAGAGAATCATTCAAACCGAAAAAACGGTGAGTGGTTTTCAGCGCGTACGATGCCTTTAAGTCGATTTTTTTGCAGATTTCCCCGCATATCCCCTAGGAGCGTTATTTGATATGTTTCTTCGCGGTAAAATTTAAGGAGAGGATCAACATGTTTTAGAAAATGTAAAATTTGAAGAAGAGGGACCACTTAAAAAACATTTAGAATGATCCACTTGACCTCCCGGCGGAGCTCAGAGAACCCCCCCCCCCTCCTCCTCCCTCTTCCATCTATCAGTGGCTCAGTCCCCCTCTTAGGACATCCACACCCAGCGCCGTACCCTGTCTGCAAACTTAGTGTTTCACACTGAAACCTCGAGAACGAGATTAATCTTGGACACTGCCTTTAACCCGTCTTTTGCAGTGCGAATTCCACTCGGGACCGCTTCGCTTGAATTGTGATGTCTGATGTTTCAAACTGCAAAAGGCGGCTACTCAATTCATGTAAAGCGCTTCGGAGTGATATCCAAACCGCAACAGACTGGTTAAGGCCGGGATCATACATCCAGCGACAGTGCACATCAGGCATATCGGTGTTTGATCGATAAGGATGGTAAACATTGCGTCGCGTCACTCGTTGCTGAAAGTATAATACCGCCCTAACTCCTTCATTTCCGTGTGCTGAGCGTACAAGCAGGGGAAAACAGCTACTGTATGTAGAACTAGACTAGGATTTGTGAAGGCAAACCATGGGTTATCGTACGATTTGCCTCCAAAAATCTGCTATCTCAACATGTCTATTCCTGGATTCAACTGGATGAAATGTGATCCTCTTCCCGGCTAGAAAAATGGTTTACAATTGTATTTTCCCATTTTTCCGCTGGAAAGGCTTCCGGGCCTGTTAAGGAAGCCGCGGACCAACTGGTTGACCCAAAACTTCGTGCTCATCTGTTCGACTCTTAAGTCCTCCCTGCGCTCTGGTACGTTGCCGAAACGTGGGCCGGCACAGCGCCCATGTTGGAATCTTTGCAAGTTATCCAGCATTTAGGGGATGTTTTTTTTTTGCTAAGAAACCTCCGAAAGTAGGCTCTAAAATAGTAGTTCTTGTTGACAGTTACTTCATGTCTTTTCAGATGCTTACTGATCGAGGTCAATTGACATTTCCCGATAGGTCAGCTATTTTCCCCGATTAAATCATCCAGAAAATGCGCCGAGACAGCTCGCACGCTGACCGCATGAGCGGCCATTCGGGCAAAGGGGCTCTCTACACACCGAGGGAGGAGTTGTCTCGTTTTTGCAGTTCGAAGTGTCACACTGCTAGATGCAGGCGAAGTGGTCCCGGGGGACATTAGAGCCGCAAAAGGCGAGACAACTCCCTCGGTGTGTAGAGATCCCCTATCCCGCCCCTTCGCATTTCGACAGACTCCAATCAAGGTCACAACACTCTCAAAGTTGCAGGTATACCCTGAAAATTCAAAAAATTTTGTGCTGTAGAAACTATTTCAGAGAATTCCGGCCCACGATCCAAACCTACAATCCCTATTTAGCACGCACTTGAGTAATGGATAGCAAGTGAAATACCATTTTGTGTGTCCTTGACTCACTTACTGTCGTTGTCGTAGCAAAATTGCTGTCCGCAACCGGAATTCGGTATCGAGAACGACAGTACTGTCAGCTAGTCAGCACCTAACAACAGAAACATTCAATCAAATGGCGAGAGCAGCTATTCACTATTTGTATGACAAGAAAATCATGGATGTCGACGCGTGTGTGTTTTGCCGAAGACATGCAGTTCATCTACGCAACAGCGTTCATCCGCAAAGTGCACGCTGATTGCGATAACGTGTTGCGGCGCGGTTTCGAGTGTCCTCAGACAGGGATGTCGGATCACCCGGGTGGTTCACTTTGCGGATGAACGCGATTGCGTAGATGGACTGTATCCTCTGATTTAAAGCCAAATTTACGCTATTCCTTTGCGCGCTTGTGTGGAACGAGTGGGGAGACAGCTAGAAAGTGTGGGGGAAGGAAACGCAGCATACGCGCGCAGATGCACGGGATTGACGGGAATGACTTCTTTTCGAAAGAGTATAGTCTACAGCAATGTAAGTAGGACCTGGTGAGGTTGCGGACTCATCCTAACATACGGTAGTTTGTTAGTGGTATCACTCAATTTCCGAAGAAGCTGTGATAGATCGGTGAGTCTGTGTTTTCACCGATATGACTACATCTGTGGAAGCAATGAAAACAGGAGCAAATGTGAGAGTGCAAACAAAAACTCACCGACCAATTTCAGTTATTCCGAAAAAATGAGTGATAACACAATCAGACTACAGTATGTTGGGAAGAGTCCGCAACCTCACCGGGTCCTATATACTTCCATTGCTGTAGACTATACATACTGTGCTTATCTGGGCCAAATTCCGGTCCGCAGTTGCGTCTCGACACGCTTTGCGGCCGCACGCGCTGGATTCAGTCGAGTTTCCAGCGCCAAAGCCGACTCGATATTGCTTTTTAATATAGTTTTCTCCAATTTTGTTTACTTTCCATTTTCTAAAACCCACCTAGAGTCAACAGATCGGCGGCTGCCGCGCTGGAAACCCTTCCGACTCGGATGCGAGCGGCCGCAGAGCGTGTCGAGTCGCAATTGCGGACCGGAATTTGGCCCAGAGAAGCACAGTAGAGACTTCGCGCACGAGAGATAGAGGTAGGTAGACAATTCGGGCATACACCTCGATGAACGATCCCTCTCTAACTCTATTGTCTGCACCATTCAATTAAAAGGCTGTTGTCATGTACTAGGGAAAATCATTCGATCGATACCTCACCTCCCTTCATTTGCAGCGTGCCACCTTTCCCGCCAAGCAGTGTCGCGGCTTCCTTATTGACTGACATAGACAATACTCGCCGTTTTCTTGTCTTGATTCCTCTCGATTCATGCTACTTTTGCTTCCTTCCCATCTTTTTTGCTCCTGACAGGAACAAAATGTTTTGATCTTCAATTAACTAAACTGATCTACTCACTATCGACAACCTGTGTGTTTTCATTGATCTACTATGAAAACAGGACTTCAGCCTAGTTTACCGAAATATCGTACCCTTCTCCACAAATGCCTGCCCTTTTCGAAGAATCTCCGGGTGGGAGCTTCCCAACCGCAGTTGGTCGTGTGCTGGCGCTCTTCAAACCATCGGCATTGGACAACATTTTCGAATGACGGCGGCGATTCCTAGAATCGACTGACTCATTCTTTGCTTGCATTCCCCACCCGCGCACCAGCCCAGCCCTGTCATTCTCGTTCCCGTGCTAAGACTGCTATTTATTCAAGTGTTTCCGTGTCCTTAAGCTCTTTCGCCTTCATTTTCCCTCTCATACCTTCTCATTGTTCTGCTACAATCACAGTCGAATCCTATAATTGTCAAGGAAATCGATGCATTTCGCTCCACATGTGTGGCGATTTTTTATACCAGCTGTGCATGCCCAGCTCCGTCTGTGCATTTGTTCCTCATTTCTTGCGGCCAAATGTTTTTTCTTGCGAAAAAGTATGAAAATGCTAACATCTGTAGATTAACTCCTTTCCTGTTGTGGATAAATACTTCAGCTGCCTGTGAAATTCAAGCTCTATTTCGAGTAACAGCAAAGTTTGCGGGTATACGAATTTTCCGCTTTCGTAAATGCATAGACACGAATTTTGAAAACAGGTTTACGGCGCTTTGTCACTGGCTCCTTTTCTACCTCTGTGTCATTCATGATTCGGCTATAACAGCAAAAATTACAGAGATGAAGTTTTAACACGAGTTTTCTGAGACGACTACAAAATTCCGTGACTTGAGTAGACCCTCGTTTCCTGAGCTTTCCTCTGCCTATTAATTGGATTGATGTATCTGTAAATAATCGAAATTCTCATCACTCAACGCGCTGCGTGTGCGCGATGCTGCTCTCTCCGTCTGTCATACGCTCTCTCGCTGTCTCTAACTTCCGCTCTCCACCCGCACGCAAAAGAATACGGCAATTTGCTGTTCTTACAGTCTGAATATATTGCTTACCGTCCTGGCTTACTCTATTTAGCGCTTGGGCACCAACCTATGACAGGATTAGGCTCACACTATGTTGATCACAGAGGGGAACTAAAGCTCTGGGCTCCAGCGACCAGTCCCGCTTGCGGGCCCAACATACAGACTCAAAATTGCGATCAATTTTATGGCCTAAATCAAGAGGGCCGTCAGAATTAAAAATTCGAAAAAAAATTTTGAGAACGAAAATGAAATTCGAAGCAAATAAAAAAAATAACGAGTCGCTTTTTGCTGTGGTGGACGAATTATCGCCATTCTGTGAATGTGGAAGAAAAATAGCTAATACAGCCGAAAAAGCAATTCGGAAACGGAAGAGAATCTAGACATCTCAGGGTGTCTCAATATTGTGTTCTGTCGCTACTTCACATTGCTTGCAGGCATCCTTCGATAACTAGTGATTTAAATCATTAAAGTAGAATTCACTCAATTTAGAATCACTGAGATGCATCCCAAGATTTCAAATTCGCGCCCCTCGAAATCCATCTAGATCTCTGCCACGCTTAATTTTGTGCCTGCATGTCATGGAGGCGCATTTTCAGGTGCCCAAACTTTGCGAACGATCTAAGGCTGGGTCAGATGCTAGAACGGACACAAAAAGGCGGATTTGATCACTAGCTCGTACGTTACCTTGAGGCATCGTCCATACGTGGCGAGAGCGTGCGATTACGCAAAATCGATGTTCATCAAGGGTACACGTTTTGCTTCTCTCTCACGTGCGCTCCCTCTCGCGCGCTCTCGTGCGCCCACGCCAGCTCAAAGAAGGAAGCAGCGAGTTACTGCTCAATCCCTAAAGTGAGAGGCATCAAGCCTGTTGCAAAACTATTGCCCTTGTACCCCATAACCTCGCCACAAAATACACAAACCACAGGTTTTGACCGGCCGTTGCGCCGATTCAAACGATTGATCACCGGTCAAAGATTATCAATCGAATAAAAACGAGGTGAGGGTGTTTGCCAGTGCATAATTGCGGGCACGGGCTACTCCAGCGTTGAGGAGTGTCGAGAGGCGCACAACAGCGGGAATTCACGCTCTCGCCACGTATGGACGCTGCCTTACACGATTCATGGGGTGTTTTCCCGTATAATTTGCATGTGCGGGCATCCTTCGGCGTTTAGGAGCGTTGATTGGCGGGCAGCAGCAGGAACACCGATCTCGCCACGTATGCACAGAGCCTCAAACAAAAAAAATGCACAATGAGTACGTCACTGGCGCCATCATTTACCATGCAGCCCCATTTTGTTCCGTTGCCGGGCCCGGAAACGGAACGGACTTGCCCGAGAAGAACGCCAAACGGAACATGCTCGCACAGTCGTGGTTGGAACCCTTAAATGGACCAGAATCCTACCTGAAGAGCGATTCGCCCACCATGTCATGTAAATTAATGCAAAGGCGACGTCGAATATGCTCAGCCTCGTCAGTCTGTTCAGCTAGTAAGTGGAGCAAAAGTTCAAATAAAATGGCTTGTTGATAGCTCACACAGAATGGGACGGGTTAGGTGCAATTCGGCTGGTACACACGACGCGCATGGCGCTTCAACGGCGTCGTGAATGTAGCGGATTTGTGTCGCTCGCGTCGCGTGTGCGAGCCGAGCTGCTCCTACTCAGAAAATGAAAACAAGTTACTTGAAACATATGTAAGCCGATGTAAGTTACTTGCGACGCACTGCGCCTTGCGACTTACCTCAGGTCATTCAAGTTTCATGCAACATATTGACGAGATACTGCGCGCAGTGCGCTTCCGATATATTACATGTAACTTGAGTTGTGAGTGGCTTAAGACGAGTCGCATGTAACTTAAATCAACCTAGGAGGCATTTCCAAGAGGAATACATGTACGACGCACTCGCGGGGTCAGGCTTAGGACACACAAACTGTTGGATTCATTACCCAAGTTTGAGGTTCTGGACTCTACACTTTTAGGAAAAGCTTCGCACAGCGTTTTCCGGCTATGCTTAGCCACGAGCAGACGTGCTTTCTGCGTCGCGTGTCGCACACTTCGTGAAATGACCACCCATAGTGATTATATAAGTGTAAGCTACATGTAACACATGTGTAACTTATGTACATGTTATATAAATGTGTATGTTACTTGAGACATTCAAGTAACTTACTTTCATATAACGAGTAACTTGTTTTCACTTTTCTGAGTAGGCGCCTTCCATTATGCGTACTCGATCAAGAAGCCGAAAAAAAGTTCATTTTGGAAAATATTCACGAACGCAAAATTTTCCCGAATATTAACACCATTCAGTACACTATCGTCCTGGGGTAGGGTAGTCATTAGCACATTTTACAGCGTTTCCTCTATGAATAAATATCCAGTGCCGAAATGCAAATTTAAAAGTTTCAAAAAAATAACCACAAGGTCGAGAAACGGAATACGCACAACATTACCACGTTTGTTTTCTCAATGTAGGTCCGAGTGTACCACTCGAACGCGTCGGACGGGGAACGGGATTCTAATGACCTAAAATAACGTGTTTGAGTCAACCGGGAGATTTTCTTGTATACTGTGCTTATTTGGGTCAAATTCCGGTCCGCAATTACGTCTCGACACGCCTTGCGGCCGCGCGTTTTCGGGGACAGGGTCTCTCTACACACCGAGGGAGGTGATGTCTGGCCTTTTGCGGCTTTCATTCCACTCGGGACCACTTCGCTTGAATTGAGTGGCGTGAGCTGTCGAACTGCAAAAACCGGACAACTCCTCCCCATGTGTGTAGAGAGCCCCTGTCCCGCGTTTTCGAGCCGGAAGAGTTTGCAGCGCCGCAGCTGCCGATCTGTTGACTCTAGGTGGGTTTTAGAAACTGAAAAATAAACAAAGTTGAAGAAAACTGTATAAAAAAGGGGACAGGGGCTCTCTACACACCAAGGGAGGAGTTGTCCCCTTTTTGCAGTTCGAAACGTCACGCTACTCAATGCAAGCGAAGTGGTCCCGAGTGGAATTAGAGCCGCAAAAGGCGGGACAACTCCTCCCTCGGTGTGTAGAGAGACCCTGTCCCTAAAAAAGTCATATCGAGTCGGCTTTGGAGCTGGAAACTCGATTGACTCGAGCGCGTGCGGCCGCAAAGCGTGTCGAGACGCAATTGCGGACCGGAGTTTGACCCAGATAAGCACAGTACTTCCCCTACTTCGCATTGTTTGTCTAATAGACTAAGGATTCCCACCATTCGACAGAATTTCAGGATATCAAAATTCGATTCTTGGCAATATTTCATTCCTCGGGCCTTGTCAAATAAGTTTTTTTTTCCTTCAAAGCTCGTCAAAGGAGCTGATGTCCATCGTGTTGAATAAAGGTATCTGGACTATTCCACTTTTTAAATCTGTGGCCGCTTTTTTCTGCCCGAACTCCGTCCAGGCGGTTGATTGAGAAGCTGAAAACGAAATTGAGGGTTACGGTACTTATAGCGCAGTATGTCGACATTTTGAGTTTGGCTGGAACTTCGCCAATCGGGGTTTCTAAAGGTGCTGACCACAAATCTGTAATCTTTCTTTTTTTTCGATTTAAAAATATTACGTCAAGTTATCATTTATTCCGATCATTTTTTATTGCTCATCATTTGTCTACCGCAGTCTTCGAAAATCGGAACGAGGGTACCAGTCTGTTGATCAGCACCCCAGGAAGCCTCTCTAGGCAAAATTTCAATTGAATCGGAGACTGGCCAAACTACCGCTGACTTGAGCAAATTGCAGTTTTTTTTTTGAATGAGCCAATTCTCGAATAAGACCGAAAATTAGATTTTCTCGAATAACTACAAAATCGTTCTTTTTCAAATAATCTGCTTTTTGAATTGACCGGAGTTTCAACATTTTGATTAATCGACGAAATCGACTTGGCCCAAGTATACCTCCACTATAGTTGTGCTCGAATATTCGCAATCGAATAAACATTCGAATAATTTATTCGATGATCCAGTAATCGATCATTATTCGAAATCGAATATCGCAAATACCAGATATTCGATCATTATTCGAAATCGACTCCGACAATTACTCGAACATATCCGATCTCCGAATATATTTGTGTAATCTAACACAGACATTACACACTACATTACACAGACATTACAGCCATAATCTAACACAGCCATCACCGGGTCCTACACAGAAATTTCTGGAAGGGCCACTGCACCAGCACTACTGTGGGTCCCAGGACGATTACGCAGGCAACGCACTCACCCGTTCCGATTTTCAAAAAATGGGTGTCGGTGTTGGAAGAAAATGCGGAAATACTCTTAAGGGGTCTGCACAGTTGCACCGACCGGCGACTGGTGGCCGAGCGTCAGCCCTGACGCGGCGACAAAAATTTTTTCGAACATTACCGTCGCCGCGTCGATTGCCTCACCCTGCCAGTGACGAAGGGCCGTCGCGGCGTCAATACACTCTGCGGCGCCCCCTCGTCGCCCCTCACGCCGTACCGGTCGCCCTCGTCGCCGAATGAAATCGATATTGCATCACCCAGCTCTGTTCGCCGCTGTGAGCAACGCCGCGACTTCAACTCTGCAGACTCCTTCAACCCGCATCAACTGACAGAGACGTTGACCAGTTGAAATAGCGCTAAAGTCGCTCCATGTATATTACTCTTTTCATATGGTCTTCCTGATCGTATTATGATACATTTTGGAATAGTGCTATTCGGCCCACCCACCCCCTCCGTTTTCGACTCATTCACCGTGGGTCAGATTTTTGGCGTCGCCGTCATAGGGGAGGACGTTTTCGCGGCGCGACGCGATGGCACATGTCAGCGCGACGCGAAATTCGCGTCGCGCGGAAATCAAGGTGTGAACTGCGCGCGAACGCTAAATTGCGTACGTCCGCAATTTTCTGTATACAAGTAAAATCAATCAATAAGTGATCTTATTTTGTATTCTCAGGAAATGCATCTTCGTTATTGTGGTGCGCGCGAAGCGCGCACATGATTTGGAAAAGGATTGCTTCTGCGCAAACCCCTCGTTACAGAATCTCGGTTTGGAAGATAGTTCCGAACTTGGCATTTTCATAAAATGTAGAACGGTAAAGGTTCCTAACACCGCCCAAATTTCAGAAAAATCCGCTTTGTGGTTCTCAAGATATGGAAAAATTTGTGAATTTTAAAATGTGTGTGTGTGTGTGTGTGTGTGTGTGTGTGTGTGTGTGTGTGTGTGTGTGTGTGTGTGTGTGTGTGTGTGTGTGTGTGTGTGTGTGTGTGTGTGTGTGTGTGTGTGTGTGTGTGTGTGTGTGTGTGTGTGTGTGTGTGTGTGTGTGTGTGTGTGTGTGTGTGTGTGTGTGTGTGTGTGTGTCAGTCCGGTGAAACTTTTGAATGATAAGAAACATGGTTGGCCAATTGAGAGAAATGGAGTGGTATTGTGATAAGAGTGAATTGATTGCGAGCGTTAGGGTAGGTCTGCTTCTCGTCCATCAGGAACCGCATGAACACCGTTTATTGCGGGACGCATCTAGAACTGTGCTGAGCGCCGGGAAACGTGTGCGGGACCCATCTAGAAGTGCGCCAAGCGCCGGAAAGGTGTGCGGGACCCAAATTTATGTGCGCCAAGCGACGGGAAACGTGCACGGGACCCAAACAGAAGTGCGCCAAGTGCCGGAGAACGTGTGCGGGACCCATCTAGAAGTGCGCTAAGCGCCTTGAAGGTGGGCGGGACCCGAATTTAAGTGCGCCAAGCCACGGGAAACGTGTGCGGGACCCAAACAGAAGTGCGCCAAGCGCCACGGAACGTGTGCAGAACCCAAGTAGAAGTGCGCCAAGCGCCGGGGAACGTGTGCGGGAACCAACTAGAAGTGCGCCGAGCGCCAGCAATATGTGCGGAACCCAGCTATAAGTGCGCCAAGCGCCTGGGAACGTGTGCAGGACCCAAGTAGAAGTGCGCCAAGCGCCGGGGAACGTGTGCAGAACCCAAGTAGATGTGCGCCAAGCGCCGGAAAGGTGTGCGGGACCCAAATTTATGTGCGCCAAGCGACGGGAAACGTGCACGGGACCCAAACAGAAGTGTGCCAAGTGCCGGAGAACGTGTGCGGGACCCATCTAGAAGTGCGCTAAGCGCCTGGAAGGTGGGCGGGACCCGAATTTAAGTGCGCCAAGCCACGGGAAACGTGTGCGGGACCCAAACAGAAGTGCGCCAAGCGCCGGGGAACGTGTGCAGAACCCAAGTAGAAGTGCGCCAAGCGCCGGGGAACGTGTGCGGGAACCAACCAGAAGTGCGCCGAGCGCCAGCAATATGTGCGGAACCCAGCTATAAGTGCGCCAAGCGCCTGGGAACGTGTGCAGGACCCAAGTAGAAGTGCGCCAAGCGCCGGGGAACGTGTGCAGAACCCAAGTAGAAGTGCGCCAAGCGCCGGGGAACGTGTGCAGGACCCAAGTAGAAGTGCGGCAAGCGCTGGGCAACGTATGCGGGACTAAAACAGAAGTGTGCCAAGTGCCGGAGAACGTGTGCGGGACCCATCTAGAAGTGCGCTAAGCGCCTGGAAGGTGGGCGGGACCCGAATTTAAGTGCGCCAAGCGACGGGAAACGTGTGCGGGACCCAAACAGAAGTGCGCCAAGCGCCGGGGAACGTGTGCAGAACCCAAGTAGAAGTGCGCCAAGCGCCGGGGAACGTGTGCGGGAACCAACCAGAAGTGCGCCGAGCGCCAGCAATATGTGCGGAACCCAGCTATAAGTGCGCCAAGCGCCTGGGAACGTGTGCAGGACCCAAGTAGAAGTGCGCCAAGCGCCGGGGAACGTGTGCAGAACCCAAGTAGAAGTGCGCCAAGCGCCGGGGAACGTGTGCAGGACCCAAGTAGAAGTGCGGCAAGCGCTGGGCAACGTATGCGGGACTCAAACAGAAGTGTGCCAAGTGCCGGAGAACGTGTGCGGGACCCATCTAGAAGTGCGCTAAGCGCCTGGAAGGTGGGCGGGACCCAAATTTACGTGCGCCAGGCGCCCGGGACGTGTGCAGAACCCAAGAAGAAGTGCGCCAAGCGCCGGGGAACGTGTGCAGAACCCAAGTAGAAGTGCGCCAAGCGCTGGGCAACGTATGCGGGACCGAACTAGAACTGTGCTGAGCGCCGGGAAACGTGTGCGGGATCCATCTAGAAGTGCGCTAAGCGCCTGGAAGGTGGGCGGGACCCAAATTTAGGTGCGCCGAGCGCCAGGAACATGTGCGGAACCCAGCTATAAGTGCGCCAAGCGCTGGGGAACGTGTGCAGGACCCAAGTGGAACTGTGCTGAGCGCCGGGGAACGTGTTCGGGACCCAACTAGAAGGCCGCCGAGCGCCAGGAACGTGTTCGGAACCACACTAGAAGTGCGCCAAGAACCGGAAAACGTGTGCAGGACCCAAGTAGAAGTGCGCCAAGCGCTGGGCAACGTATGAGGGACCCAACTAGAACTGTGCTGAGCGCCAGGAACGTGTTCGGAACCACACTAGAAGTGCGCCAAGCGCCGGGGAACGAGTGCAGGACCCAAGTGGAAGTGCGCCAAGCGCTGGGCAACGTATGCGGGACCTAACTAGAACTGTGCTGAGCGCCGGAGAACGTGTTCGGGACCCAACTAGAAGGGCGCCGAGCGCCAGGAACGTGTTCGGAACCACACTAGAAGTGCGCCAAGAGCCGGAGAACGTGTGCAGGACCCAAGTAGAAGTGCGCCAAGCGCTGAGCAACGTAAGCGGGACCCAACTAGAACTGTGCTGAGCGCCAGGAACGTGTTTGGAACCACACTAGAAGTGCGCCAAGAGCCGGAGAACGTGTGCGGGACCCAAACAGAAGTGCGCGAAGAGCCGGGGAACGTGTGCAGGACCCAAGTAGAAGTGCGTCAAGCGCTGGGCAACATATGCGGGACCGAACTAGAACTGTGCTGAGCGCCGGGAAACGTGTGCGGGACCCAACTAGAAGTGCGCCGAGCGCCAGGAACATGTGCGGAACCCAGCTATAAGTGCGCCAAGCGCCGATGAACGTGTGCAGGACCCAAGTAGAGGTGCGCCAAGTGCTGGGGAAAGTGTGCAGGACCTAAGTGGAAGTGCGCCAAGCGCTGCGCAACGTATGCGGGACCCAACTAGAACTGTGCTGAGCGCCGGGGAACGTGTTCGGGACCCAACTAGAAGGGCGCCGAGCGCCAGGAACGTGTTCGGAACCACACTAGAAGTGCGCCAAGCGCCGGGGAACGTGTTCGCGACTCAACTAAAAGTGTGCCAAGCGGCGGGGAACGTGTGCGAGACCCCAAATAAAAAGCGCCAGAGAAAGTGTGCGGGACCCAACTGGGAGCGCTCCAAGCGTCGGGGATAGTGGGCGGGATCTAACTGGGAGCACGCCAAGCGCCGTAGAACGTGTGCGGGACCCAACTTCGGGTACGCCAAGCGCCTAGGAAAGTGTGCGGGACCCAACTGGAAGTGCTCCATGTGCCGGGGAACGTATTCGCGACCCAACTGGGAGTGCGCCAAGCGCCGGGGAAAGTGTGTGAAACTTGACTTACTGTGCTTATCTGGGCCAAATTCCGGTCCGCAATTGCGTCTCGACACGCTTTGCGGCCGCACGCGCTCGAGCCAGTCGGGTTTCCAGCGCCAAAGCCGACTCGATGTGGCTTTTATACAATTTTCTCAATTTTTCTCAGTGTCCAGTTTCCAAAACACACCTAGAGTCAGCAGATCGGCGGCTGCAGCGCTGGAAGCTCTTCTGACTCGGGAGCGTGCGGCCGCAAAGCGTGTCGAGACGCAATTGCGGACCGGAATTTGGCCCAGATAAGCACACTAAAAAGCGCCAAGCGCCGGAGAGAGAGGGCGGGACCCAACTGCTAGTATGCTAAGCGTTACGGATCGTGTGTTCGACCCAACCGGGAGGACCGGCAAGGGAGTGAAAATCGAAAACGCGGTTGTGATTCAACCGTTCATCTAGTCGTTATTGGGTTCGGAAACCATGAAAAAGGGTGTGAACTGTGGTGGTGCTAGAAGGTGTGGGCAAGTGTTATGCAAGAGGGGTCTACTACACAACTACATGAACATTTGAAAGGTCATATCTGAGGGTGTTATGTGCCTTTAAAAGGAAACCTTTGCGAAAATAAAGTAAAATTATTTACCTTTTTTGCTTTGCTACGGATTAGTATGATATGGGAATGAAACATTTGTGAGACTCGATAAAAGAAGTGAAATGTCTTATGCTACTGATTTGGCATGGGAATAAACTCGAAAGAAGCGCTAAAAACTCAGTGAAATGATTCATCATTGATTTGGCTGTGCACTTGTTTACTGAACAACAAAAATTGAGTGTGAGATTGAAAAACCAAATCACGCACATCTCTTCTGAAACCAACCTAACGCTTGCAGTTTAGGTTAACAAGTCTCAGGTCCTTGCAAAATTATGTTGTGTCTCCCACCTCAATCATTCAGAAATATTGATTTTCAAGCATTACTAAATTATTTGACGCGTTCGCTTCCGATTGACTAACAATTAATGAAAGTGGAAATAACATCACGTATGGTCGATCACTGGTCGAGAGAGCGCCGCGTCGAGCACATGTGGCACGCACGCAAGCGAGAAGGTAATGATCCTATCACTACCTCCTCGCTTGCGTGCGTGCCCCATGTTTTCGACGCGGCGATCTCTCGAGCAGTGATCGACGATAGTGTGTCTATGCGAATGTTGTCAACTAAGAGAATTGCAGTCACACGAATGTGTGTGCTTAGTAGGATGTGCGTGATTTGGTTTTTCAATCTCACACTCAATTTTTGTTGTTTAGTGAACAAGTGCACGGCCAAATCAACGATGAATCATTTCACTGAGTTTTTAGCGCTTCTTTCGAGTTTACTCCCATGCCAAATCAGTGGCATAAGACATTTCACTTCTTTTAACGAGTTTCTCACAAATGTTTCATTTCCAAATCATACTAATCCGTAGCAAAGCAAAAAAAAAAAAAAATAATAATTCATCTGTATCTTTTATCGCTTCTTTTTGATTTCGTTATAACAGTCTGCTGTATTAATGATAGGCAACAAAAAAGACATCGGGGCGAATTATGCTCAGATTTTTTTCGGAGTTAAGTGTACAGAATAGGGTATTTTGAGTTCAAGTAGGACTGAATTGTGCGCCTGTCGTTTGAACGCTATGAAAAACCTCAACGACGAAAAACTTCGAAGCTTCAATATAATCGATTTCTGCCAGACTCAGCCTGAAACTACAGAAAAAACAGACGATGAAAACTCGTCGGAGAATAAGAGTGGAAGACATAGTAATGAAAAGGATTGAGAAAAATCTAGACGCCCCTTGAGTTCCTGATGGGGCAAGAGAAAATGATGACAGTCGCGTTCCAATGCAACGCGGCGCGATCGACGCAGAGCGATCATCATTTGCGCGTCAAATCCGATGTATCGCGCCTCTTCACTGTGAGCACCTAGCGACGACGCGACGCGACGTCGCTTGGTCGATACGTAGGCTAATCATAACGTCGCGCCGCGAATGAACTGTAGACGCCGCCTAACAAGTGCGCAGCGCGAGCGGGACTTCCGGCCACACCGTTAGGCGGCAGTTTTCGCATGGCGACGCGATTGCACATGTCAATGCGACGAGTAAATCACGTCTAGCACGTATTCTGGTGTGAACGCTGGGAGACTGCGCGCAACTGCGTACGTACGCAATTTTTCGTAAACAAGCAACAACAATTTTTTGTAGCGATACCAAAAGGTTTGTTTTTTCGTGTTCTTCCAAGTGCATGTGACCCTAAATGTGGTTATTTTATTCCTTCCATTGCTAGATTTGGTCGTGTCACTGAAAAAGAATTGCGCGTCATTTCGAATGTATCGCGCCTCTTCACTGTGAAAACCCACCGAAAACGCGACGCGACGTCGCGTGATCGATACGTAGGGTGATTATACCATCGCGTCGCGCCGCGAATGAGCTCCTAATGCGGCCTAAGGAGTCGTTTATACTCCCGCCGCCGAGCGGCGCTGCGAAGTGCATTTCTGTAATATTGATCACGCGGCGCGGCACGAACGATATTGTTGGATTGCATTTCGCCGCGCCGCTCGGCGGCGGAAGTATAAACGACGCCTAACGAAACGCCCGCTCGTGACGCGCTGGTGTTGGTAGGTATGAATAGCGCATTATAGCCGCTGTAGGTGGCATCAGACAGCTGCTAGTGTAGAAACGATACGTGTCGAATTTGCGTGCCGCCACTCATGAACCCTGCCCGAGCGGAATATTGAAAATATTGAACTGTTCAAAAGCTTTCGACGCCATGTTTGAAAACTGCCTCTTAAAAGCAGTAGTGTCGCAAAGCTCTGAATTCGGTAGGCCCGTAGTTAAATTATTTCATTCATTCGAAATTATTCGATTATCGATATCCATTACAACTTTGAAACTACAGCTCGACTATGTTCTGACGAGGAATATTCCAGTATCGGACATTCGAAGATCTAGAGCTGTGTGGGATGTCGCATTCGATTCGGATCACCGTCCAGTTCTGTTGAACTTTACTGCGAGGATTCATAAGAGGAAGCGAGGGGCTAAGTCTCTTCAGAGGATTGATACGACCAGTCTCAGGGACGAAGAATGCAGAAGGAAATTCCGACAACGCGTTTCTATTCACATCGGAGTACGGACTAAGAAGAAACTTTGCGACGCGGACTCTTTCATCAAGTGCATCCAGGACGCTTCCAAAGAGGCACTCCCGGTTGTACAGCCCAGGAAGAAGCTCGCCTACGTCTCAGAGGAAACAACATCTACTTACAACAGAGTATGTGCTCTCCGAACTGCAGGAAACTTCGTGGAGGAGAAGCGTCTCAGGAGGAAGTTGCGTCGGCAGCTTCAAAATGACCGCGAACGAGAATGGACGTGTAGAGCTAAGGAGTTTCAGAAGGCTTGGAAGGAGAAGAATCCGAGGAAAGCCTACACGTTGTTACGACAGTATAGCGGCAAGATGAAGAGATGTTCTGCTGTCCTCAACACTACCAATGGAGTTGCAGTTGGTGATGCGACGCTGCCATTATGGAAGGATTACTTCAGTTCACTACTGAATCGTCCAGCGCCGTCAGTACCAGACCTGCCGCATGTTCAGAGAGCACATTACGATGTCAGTGAGGAACCGCCGGCTGAGGCTGAAGTTTCGAATTGTGCCCGGAAAATGAAGAATGGAAAGGCAGGTGGAGATGACAACATCACTGCTGAAATGCTGAAAGCTCTTCCTCCGTCTGGGATTCGTGAAATGACCAACACCATCCGTGCCATATGGATGAGCGAAAGGATTCCCGATTCGTGGAGACATGCGATCATCGTACCTCTTCACAAGAAGCTATCCGTCACGGATCCTAAGAACTACAGAGGAATCTATCTACTTCGTGTCATGTACAAGGTTTTAGAACGTATCATTCTCGAGCGACTCATCAAACATCGTGAGGAAACGACCAGAGAGGAGCAAGCCGGTTTTCGACCTGGAAGATCGACCATCGACCAAGTGTTCGTTGTGAGAAGAGTAATCGAATCGTGGCAGCGGTATTCGAAGCCATTACAGCTTGCTTTTTCGGACTTTGAAGCCGCATTCGACTCTCCTTATCGTGATCGATTGCTCAACGCTTTGCGAGCCGATGGAGTCCCGGAAAAGTATGTTCGTCTAATCGAGGACATGAACAAAGGAACAACAGCAGCAGTTCTTACGCCTGTCGGATTTACGTCAGCTTTCGAGGTGAGAACAGGAGTAAGGCAAGGAGCTGTAGCAGGACCTTTCCTATTCAACTTTGCCGTTGATGACATCATGCGTAGAGTTGCAGAACAGTTTCCAGCGGACGTGATCCTAACACCATCAGGACGCTCCCTTGTCGACCTGGAGTACGCCGATGACATTGTGTTATTCGCTGAAAACAACGCAAAACTGCAAAGGATTGTGAACCTCGTTTCGAAGTATGCCGCAGCCTATGGACTTCGTCTTCGTCCGGACAAATGCAAGCAGATGTGGGTCTCTCAGAGGCCTTCAACGGGAGTTCGTGTGGACGGACAACGTATCGAACTGGTGGACGATTTCTGTTATTTGGGCTGTTTGCTGAAGAACGATGGTAGTTATGCAGCGAATATTCGACAACGAAGTGCGAAAGCTACGTCTACATTCAATTCTCTAACCAAGTGTTTGTGGTCTACGCCCATTGCGAAGGAAGTCAAGTTGCGCATCTACTTATCCGCTATTCGCCCTGTCATGATGTACGGATCGGAGACGTGGGCAGCACCGAAGACGCTGATGGAAAGGTTGGATTGCACGGAGGGGAAGCTGTTTAGACGTTTGCTCGGATATTTCTGGCCGGGGATGTGCCACAACGAAGATCTCTGCAACGAGATTGACGCTTACATCTACGATTGACACGAGGGAGGTGCCAACATCTCCCAATGCCATCTCAAGCGGCAACGGAAGGTCGTCTTCGTCTGTTGGGGCATATTTTAAGAAGACCGCCAGATCGTCTTGTTCAACACGCTCTAAGGATGCTTCCAAGTCCTGTCTGGAAACGGCCGCCTGGACGTAGGCGAAAGTTTTGGACGGATGTGGTGAAGGAGGATTTGAAATCACTCGGCATTGAAAGGCAATTCAGGCGCGATGTTTTACTTCGCAGGAAGTGGAATAGTGATCAATGGAAGGATTGTGTTCAAATTGTGGCTGAGGACCGTGACAAATGGACACGGCTGACTACTAGGACGGCACACCTCGGTGAAGATGCGGAATGACCGCGTCAGGCGAAAGCCAACCGATTAAGTCAAGTAAGTCATCGATATCCATTCATTCAAAATAGAGAATCGAATATTGTAGATCACTGGTCGAGAGATCGCCGCGTCGAACACAAGTGGCACGCACGCAAGCGAGGAGGTAATGATAGTATCATTACCTCCTCGCTCGCGTGGGTGCCACAGGTGTTTGACGCGGCGATCTCTCGACCAGTGATCGATCATATATTCATTCATTGTTCTTGCGAAAATTCTGGAGTCGAAAATATTCATTTATTCATTCGGTCCATTTAGTCGAAAAGCGCAACTACTGTGCTTATCTGGGCCGAATCCCGGTTCGCAATTGCGTCTCGACACGCTTTGCGGCCGCACGCTCCCGTGTCGGAAGAGCTTCCAGCGCCGCAGCCGCCGATCTGCTGACTCTAGGTGGGTTTTGGAAACTGTAAACTAAGAGAAATTGTATAAAAAAAGCCACTTCGAGTCAGCTTTGGCGCTGGAATCCCCGACTCGAGCGCGTGCGGCCGCAAAGCGTGTCGAGACGCAATTGCGGACCGGAATTTGGCCCAGAGAAGCACAGTATACCCCACACCTACCGTAATTTTCCGTTAAACCAAAAGCGATTGTCGTATTCGTGCCCAGCACCTCAAATAACCCCTTTCGGTGAAGCTTCGACCCTAACAAATGAAAATGAGAGGCGACTTCGAAGGCGTATCCCGAACAAGTGTCAGAGATTGTAATTTCGGCAGGGGGTGGAACCTGAGGCGGGTGGTGGCCATCGTGTATCAACACTCCTGAGCAGGCGGGAGAAACGGGGGAGGAGCGAGGTTCCTGATTGGACGCAACATGAGCTAGCCCCGGCTCATGCCGTTTAGACAGGTGGAACAAAATGCACAGCCGTCAAATATATTGTGGCCTGTGCAACTGCACACCATGCTCACACATTACGCGCAAATATGCAAAAATCGCTCCATCCGTTGAAATGGGTGTTGGGCGAAAAGTTACGTTAACCAGCGGTATTTCGCCTGTAAAAGCATAAAAGACTGGTTCGGCGACATTTACAAGCGTTTAGCTCGATTTGGAAGCGAAAACTCCCAGTGGAAGACAGGATAGTCGATCTTATTTCCCTATACAGTCGCTGATGACGTTCACATTTCCAGCCTTGAGTCAATCGTTTTGTTGTGTAACTTTTAGTTGTACATCTGAGAAGGTTGAAAAGGCAAGGGTGATCGCAGAGTTTCGGCAGCCTTATTTGCACCAAACCTTTTCTATGACGGTTTTTTCTACGTTTTTGTACATGTAGTCACATTTGCTACAGTCGCCAGCTAAAGCATCTAAACATATTTGATGCATATATAGGATCGATTTTATTAGATTGTTGTCTTATTCCGACTAAAACAACATTGGCGATAATTATACTGTAAAATATGACACCGATTCAAGGTGTTTCCGGCAATATCACGATCAATGAGAGCAATGGTAGCGCTTTACTAATATTTATAGTCAATATCAAAAATAAAAATAACGCTGCTCTTATTTTCGCGCGATTGTGGATGCTTACTCTTGGAATTTGAAAGCGTATGAAGAAGAAATATGAGATACTGCAGCTTACTAGCTACTCAAGTGATCTAACAAGGAGAATCCTTCTAGTCATGAAATGTACTTTTCTAAAGCCATTTTTGGACGTGGAGTCCGAATATGTCCTTCGCAGCTGCCTAGACTCACTCTGAAAAAAGTTATGGGCGTTTTCGAACATCACGGATTTTTTGGGTGTTTGAAAAAATATTTCGGATTTTGCTCCAAACTTGTATGCAGGGGTAATATAGGGTACTAAACACGATTCTTTGGTCCGTTTGTCGAAATTCTGAGATTTAATGTAGGTTACGGTATGCGCGATGCTACACAGGGGCAAAACATACCCTAATAATCCGAAAATCGACAAATAAACATCAAATTCATATTCAGCACACCGAATAATCCCGGCATAGAACTTTTGAATTCTGAGACATTCGTGTTAAACGCTTCTTGAACCCCTTCATTGATATAAATGAACGCTCAGCCAACAATCAGCGCAAGTGGAAAACGCTATTACTCTTTTCAAAGAAACCCTTTTCACAAATGTTTTATTCGTAATACTTTTCCATCGTGTAAATCAGTTTCGTATTTAGTAATTGTATTTTCTTCTAGTTTTCCTTACTTTGTGCCTTGATCAACTATATTCAGTCCAGCTTTTCATTTTCCATGCTTGTCATTTGCTTACCCAATGTAATTCTTTTGAACTCTCACAATCATTTGATATGGAATCCCGCACTGATAGGTCTAGCATAACTTTGATTTTTCAGAGATAGGTGACTAAATTTTGTAATAACGCAATCTAATAAAGTGTCTTGCAAGCTCGTTGTATTCTGAATCGTAACTGCTAGTAGAAGAAGGTAGAAAAAATCCGCCATGAAGAAGATTTGGTGAAAACATGGACTCCAATACAAACAAAAAGCTTATCAAATGTTATGAAGGTATAAAGTGTATGAACTTCATCAACGGTTGAGTAGGGAAATACAAAACGTTTTTTAGCAGCCGGGATTCTGTGTTACCGTAACCCCATTCGCCGTGGAGCGCGTCATGATATCATCGAGCGCCAGCGTCGCACCTAAGTGGTAATTTTGACCGAGATCAGCCACGGGGGGTGTTTTTGTTTTGAAACTGAGGGTATTTATCATCTACATTGTATTCTTAGGTATTTATAGCGCATTTCAGTGTTTTTCTTGCTTGTATCTCTTCACTTGAAAAGCTGTGTTCTTTTGAATTGCTTGCCGGCCCACCGTTTCTTATTTTCTAGGGGTCCATCTCGTCAGCAACTGATTGTTTTGCCCAAGATAAATGACAGGTGATGATGTTGAGATGAAAAATTGATATTGCTTAGCAGTAACGGTAAGCACGATACCGGACTAATTCAAACGATGATTACCTTACCAAAAATGTGAATGCGCGCAGCACTAGAAAAACGAGCTTGCTGAAAATCTTTCACAGTCATGGTTTCTATTGCAGACCAAACTTTTTTATCAAACAAAGGTTCAGATATGGTGTTAAAGTGCAGCTGCACCCAGACCACGAAACTTGTAAGCAAATGTAGGGAGGAGAACATTCCGATCAAGCATATGTCCGGGCATTCCTTATTATGGTGAGAACTCGACATTCGGAAAGCACGTTCTTGTGCTGAGATATGCTATCGTGAATGGTCAATCGTAGTGAACGTATGTACGACTTCTCTGTCATGATGCCATGATGCAGTTCTTTTTCAGTCACGAAGAGTGAAAAATAGTGACTAGAGGTAGCGGAAAAAATCACTACGGCATTGACATGTTAAAAACAACTGCGTTTACATGAAAGAAGGTATCAGCCATATGTGTTTATTAAGGTGCACCTAGATATCGTGAGAAACGGAATAGTGTACCGAAGGAGTGAAAATGGGATCGAATTCCCTATCTGAGCGACACATATAAAGACCTCGACTGATGTGAAAAATGTGATGTTGAACCGTGGAGTTAAGAAATGGAACGACTTCGATAGAAATAATAAGAGAAAGGCATAAGCAGCAACTCAACAGAACACAGCTTTTTAAGTGAAGGGATACAAGCAAGAAAAACACTGAAATGCGCTATAAATACCTAAGAATACAATGTAGATGATGAGTACCCTCAGTTTCAAAACAAAAACACTCCCCGTGGCTGATCTCAGTCTAAAATACCACTTAGGTGCGACGCTGGCGCTCGATGATATCATAACGCGCTCCACGGCGAATGGGGTTACGGTAACACAGAATCCCGGGAAAGTGCTTAACCACCGGAGGCCGGCTGGCGTGACGCGTGCGACGAAAACTGCGGCGCGCGCGTTTTTACGATTGGAGCACGATTATACACTCGATCAAAATCGTATACAGGTGAGAGAATGTGATATACAGGCGAAACGAAGCCTTGCTCTGCTTAATACACTACAGATGAGCCTCGGAAAGTAAAAACAATGCAATACGTGGTATAAACACTAAATTTCACACTTCTCTAAGGTTAAGGGGCGAAACCAGTCTAAGCTCTTCCTATTACAGAAGCAACATCAATAACAAGGGATGGTTGCACATATAAGGTGGAGTTTCGAGATGCAACTTTGATATGTTCAAGGGGGAGTACAGTGCTCCAATATTCCATACTCAGAATCTGCTAAGTGCCTCAGATATTCACAGGAGATTTGCAAAAGTGGACATTTCCATAGCACAGCCAACAGAAAAGGCGTACACGAATGACAATTTTCAGGGCGTTCAAAAAAAAATTCTTGGATTGAGCCTAAAACTCGTTTCTGGGGCTTGTTTTGGGTGCTAATTACGAATCTGAGGCCCACTTGTCAATATTTGAAAAATTTCATCTGACTCGGTCCGCAGCTTCGAAGTGGGTGAAATTTTGCTGCTCAAACGCGACTTTTGACGATTTCGAGAATGCTACGATCAAATCGCCTCAAAACTTGCACATAGGGGTTATTCGGGCTGTCTCACACTCCAAGTCTGGCGAGGAATGGACCCCAGATTTGGGTTCAGCGCCCTAAATAACACCAATTTGAATGTTTTGCGCCAATTCCGGATTTTTTTTCTGAACGCTCCGAAAAATCCCTGATACTTTACTTTTTTGTGACGCAATGTGAATGCCATTTTTGAAATCCGCGCAGTTAGTTAGCCAATTTCAAGCGCAGGTAATTTATTTTCTGTCACAGACCTACAGCAACGACAACATGGTTTTCCAAATCGTCACCGGAAGATGACAAGCCTCCCTTGTAACAGAACCCACGAGACCAATCTTAACAGCTGTTAAAAACTAGTCTATTGCTCCTCTGCTGTGCTCGGTTTATCTTTTCGAGACGGTTCCCCACTGTCAAGTAGTAGAATGTGAAAAGCATTGAGCGAATAAGGAATATTGAATGTTGTCTAATGAATCGTTTTTCATGCCCTTTCTAAGGCAGTGAGGCTTAGTCCCTCTCAAAAGCTCAGAGATTACGAGTAATACTGGAGCTCTGAAGGGTAAGGGGTGTAGTTCATGAGGTTTTGCTCTGCAGAAATGTTTCTCAAAAAAACCATCAATCGAATCACCCAAGTTCCGCTTGTCTATCCAAGTTTGATGTTGCTACTAGCGTGATTTATTCCTAAGAAATCCGATCTCATATCTAGTTTTCTGAGGTTGAAATGTATCGAACTCAAGACGGACTGTGATGATGGAGAAGAATAATCAGACTTTCTGCTAACAGGCAGGCTAGAAAATTTCCTATAGTTCTAGGACTGATTAATGACGGTGGAATGACCTTGCATGAGTGGAATCCCTTATTTGAGAATTGGAAGAAAATGTTCTCCTTAAATCAGTTCAAAGGACGTTATTAATGGTCTGTTCTATACACTTTTGGCTCCTCATATGCTGTTGAGATTGGTCTCGTGGGTTCTCACAGTGATGTTGCTTCTGAAATAGGAAGAGCTGAGAGTAGTTTCGCCTCTTAACCTTAGAGCAGTGTGAAATTTAGTGTTCATACCATATTGCATTATTTTTACTTCCCGAGTTTCGTCAGTAGAGTATTAAGAAGAGCTAGGTACACGTTTCGCCTGTATATCACATTCTCTCGCACATACGGGATTTTGGTGGAGTGTATAATCGTGCTCCAATCGCACAAACGCGCGCGTCGCAGATTTGCGTCACACGCGCTGCGCCAGCCGGCCTCCGGTGGTTAAGCACTTTCGAATCCCGGCTGCTAAAAAACGTTTTGTTAGGGAAATAGGATCGACTATCCTGTCTTCCACTGGGAGTTTTTACTTCCAAAATAAGCTAAACGCTTGTAAATGTCGCCCAACCAGCCTGATATGCTTTTACAGGCGAAATACCGCTGATTAACATAACTTTTTGCCTAAAACTCTCATTTCAACTGATGGAGCGATTTTTGCATATTTGCGCGTAAAGCGTGAGCAGGGTGTGCAGTTGCACGCGCCGCAATATATTTGACGGCTGTGCATTTTGTTCCACCTGTCTAAACGGCATGAGCCGCTAGCCCCGGCCCCAGGCTGTAGCATCCAATCAGGAACCTCACTCCTCCCCCGTTTCTCCGCCTCCGCAGGGGTGTTGATACACGATGGCCACCACCCACCTGAGGCCTTGACAATTACTAGAATAAAGTGATGGGAGCTATCGCAGCAGAGAGGGACACTATTGTACCGAACTTCGCCCAGCCCATTTTTTCTGTGCCGCAACAACCCTCCCGATTTTGTAAGGGGAGAAAAACCCTGGGTTATGTTGAAATTGCACGACGGTGTGGAAAAAGGGGAGTGGAGAAAAGCGGTACCATAGTGCCCCCCCTGGTACGATAGCACTAGGTAATTTTTCAGGGCGTGTCATCAAAATCTAAGCAAGGAGGAGTGTTGTTTAGCTCATGCAGAACAGTTTGGGAGAAAAGTTGCTCAAGGGAGAAAGCAGAGCGCGCCAAACCGACGTTTGAAATTCGCGCCAAAACGCTGACTCCGAATTTCAACTCTTGATCACTCTACTTGTACCTACGAATTTAAATGATATACTCTCTGCTCAGTTAACAAATTTTTCTTTCTAGCAGTTCTTATTAGTAAAATAGAGCTTTCCACTTTTCGGACTCCACAAATCGAACTTTTTTCGCTCAAGTTCCGTACAAGGATTTATTAGGGGCCACAACACACAGTGATGAAGTCTGCTTTGAGTTTATGTATAGGGTTAAAGGTGTGCGTTCGATACTTTAAGCAAGGCCCTCGATTTGATTAAGGCCGCCTAAGCCCAGTTTCTAGTGCAGCTGGTCTGTGTGGCAGCGGGTACCCGATCGCTGCGACGGAAAACAGCAGCGATGCAGTAAAAACCGGGTTTCAAACCGTTTTTGGTATGTCGCTATTATTCTCAATCGCAGCGACTGGGACTGAGACGATTATAAATTGTCACCGGCACAAAATTCTCACGGTAAACAAAATTGATGATACCCAATTGATAAAGGGTAGGGTATAAAAGAAATTGAGAGTGGTGTGTTTTCATTCACACACCATCTTTCACCGGAGGTGAGCGGTCGAAGCTGAACACACAAGGGATTAGGGAAACAGCCTCACCAGTGATAGAGATAACACGATATTGGGGACTACTCATGGAAAACTCTGGTAAAAAAAAATTACTTCACTTCCGTGAGAATTTTGTGCCGGTGGCAAATTATAATCCTGTCTGGGACTCCCGCCGCGATCAAAAATGCAGCGCTTAATGCTATCGCAGCGGGACGGGGGCACTGCGGTACCGCACTTGGCCACGTCCAGTTTTTCGTGCCGCAACGACTCCTGATTTTGACAGGGATGGGAAACCCCGGTTAGGCCCCCAAATTCAGTGGGGCACGGTAAAACGGGCGTGGACGAGTGCATCGCGCCATAGTGACCCCCCCCGCTAAGATAGCATCCTGGTCCTACTTGCCATGACCGCTGATCAAGCCGTTGTGCCGATTTTCGGGGGAGCTACCATCCCCCCCCTCCATTGTTGACCAGAACTATTAAAGCCATGTTTTGACTGCACCTGTTCGCTGCGGTCATGCGAGGGACAACTGTTCCTTTTACATCGCGCGTAAGGGGAAGGCGCTTCAATTGTGATCGCTTCGAGGCAAACGTCCTACATCGCTGGGTCGCCGCGACGAAATTCCATGTTTCACTGCTTCGCTGCTAGAGGAGCGATTTTCGATGGTCGCTGATTATCGCTTGATCGCTGCCATAATGACAGCGATGGAGCGATTGCCAGTGAATGACACGTTTCGTATCGTGAACGATGACCCTTTCACATGGCAAAATCAGTGTTTACGAGTCGAAACGTGTTAGATGATGACCAGTCATTAATTTCATTGATTGATTAAATTTCTTCGATCATCCATGACGCTATGCATTATATGGTTGGATCCGCGGCCTGATTCCTCAAGAAAAATCGTGTAAATTCAAACCGCGGCTGGCGTGGCGGTTTAAATCTCAATCTCTGAGAATTAAACCGCCGCGCCAGCCGCGGTTTCAATTTAAACGTTATTTCTTGAGGACACGGACCTAACTATAAACAAAATCGCTGCCGCTGCAAGATCGCCGCAGCAGCGGATGAAAAATCGCTGCAATGGAAAACAGCAGCGATGCAGTCAAAACATGGCTTAAAACAAATACCAATTTTTACGACCCCCCCCGTGGAACGAAAAAATTTTATTGGCAAATTCACCTCATTTTACCTGACCGAAGGATTTGGAGAAAAATCCTATTTTTCTTAAATGTTTAACGACCCCCCCCCCCCTTCAATTTTCTTCTTTTTTATTTCCAAAAATTTTACGACCCCCTGTTGTGCCGGGTCACGAAGATGCTCAACCCTGCTTGCCATGGCCAAGCAAAGCAATAAATTAGCTGCGAGAGAAGAGAACACAAAGCGCAAAAGTGAACGAGACAAAAAATAAGGTTGAGTTATCCGAGTAATTACGAGTCATCGCTACAGACTGGATTAACGATTACACATTAAAAAGTGCTGCCGAGATCTCGTACGTTCGTGCCGTGGCAGTGTGGAGGAAAGAAGATCGCCTCCATGCAAACCGACGTCATCCCCTCCACAAAGAGGTTTTTGTCATGGGAGAGGTGCTGGCCGGCCGCAGTTCTTCTTCGGATTCTCCTGCAAAGGGCCGGCGTGGAGAGGAATCCTGGACCCGCTCAGAAGTACCAATGCGCCACGTGCGGCAAGGATGTTAACTGGAGACATACCAGCGTCCAGTGCTTCGGATGCCAAAGGTGGGTGCATCTCTCCTGTTCGGGTCTCTGCTCTGTGAGGCATCATAACTCTTCTTTTCGATGTGTTTTGTGCTCCTCACCTACCAACTCTGATTCCTCAAACTCCAATCGCCCCCTTTCCATTGTACATATAAATCTCAACGGCCTTCGTGCCAAGCTTTCTGAACTCTCTCTCTTTGCACGTACTTACCATCCAGACGTGATCATGGTTCAAGAAACCAAGCTCTCTCCATCCCCTACCTATCCTCATCCCAATATCCCAGGCTACACTTCTTACCATGCTCCAAGGTCATCTCTCGGCTGAGGAGTTTCTACATTCGTTCTATCCTCTCTTCCCTCACACCTCATTCCCAGCACCCCCACGGACGGTACTCTCGTGTACCTCCCAATCCATCTCCCCCTAAAAACACCCCTTTCTCTTTTCAACATATACATTCCACCTACAACTTCATGCCCTTCATCTTACAATCCTATCCCACTTCTCAAGCAGCTGAGCGACTGCCCCCTCTCATCCTCGGTCGTTTTCGCGGGTGATTTCAACGCTCACACCTTTTGCTCGTCTCTCGGTCCTGATCTTAGAGGAAATGACGTCGAAGAATGGGCAGATGAGTGCGACCTGGTCATTTTAAACGATGATCAGCCCACTCGCCTCCCTGCCAACGGCCGATCTTCTAACCCAGACATATCTCTTGTCTCGTCCAACCTTTCTAGCTGCTGCTCACGGCTATTCCTATCGGTCGCGTCAAGACGTTCTATACAAATGTCAACAGAGACGTTCTCGACAAAAGTAGAACGAAAGATGCGAGGAGAGCGGTTAATCATCTGGACCCCGTGGTTGCTGAGCTTGACAGTGAGATCAAAAAGGATTTGGACAGACACAAGAAAGAAGAGTGGGAGAAGTTCCCCGGGCAGTTGGACTTCAAGACGGACAGTGCAGCTACTTGGTAGGTTTTACGGAAGCTTTAGGGTAAAAGCTCACCCGCCACCGTCTCCACAATCGAATTCGACAACGGCGTATTCAAATCAGGAAAGGAAGCCGCTTATGCGCTCGGGAAACGTTTTTTTCATCACCAGTGCTACACGAGGTCCGCAGAATAGAGTGACTGTAAGAGAGCTGTGCCGCCTCCCGCTTATGAGCACGGCCGAAGCGTTTAATACGACGCAAGTTGAGAAGATTATAAAGGAAATGCGGAACTCTAGAGCTATTGGTCCTGATTGGATATGTCCTGCTGTCTTGAAGAAGATAACCACTGACCTACTACCGCTTCTCACTGATGTGATAAACACCTCGTTCAGGTCGTGTACTATCCCGCAGAATTGGAAGACGGCAAACGTCGTGCCACTGCCCAAGCCTGGCAAACCCCAAGCTTCAATCAAGGGGTATCGTCCCATTAGTTTGCTGTCCTCTTTCGCTAAAGTAGCTGAAAAGCTGATCGTCAAGGACCTGGCTGAGCATAACTAGAGACAGGTGTTTCAGCATGGATTCAGAAAAATGCATTCCACCACGACAGCTTTGTTAGAAATTACTAGCTATGCAATTGATGGTTTCAACGCCTATAAGCCGCAGAGAACTGTAGCAGTTGCCTTGGATCTTACCAAGGCTTTCGACAAAGTGAATCTTGGCATCTTATCAAACAACTTACTGGAGTCATCAATCCCGCCATGGCAAAAGCGCTGGATAGCTGCATTCACTAAGGGAAGGCGGGCTAGAGTGATGTTACAGAATCATGTCTCAAACAGCATTCCGATTGCATCTGGAGTCCCACGGGGCGGCGTATTGTCGCCTGCTCTCTTCAGTCTGTACCTCGAAGATATGCCCGCCCCTCCCCAAGATATCAAGGTGGTCGCTTACGCTGATGATATGACTGTCTTGTGTCGTGATCGGGACATGAATGTGGCCGCCGCTAAGATTAACGGGTACTTGACCACACTGAAAAGCTTCTTCGACCGCAAAATGCTGAAGATTTCTGCGTCAAAGTCATCGGTATCCGTACTCACAACGGACCCATCTGAACACAGCGCACAACCGTATGTCGCATGGAATGAAGATCGTTTGCCTGCCGCCCGCTTCACAAAACTTCTCGGACTCGTGCTCGATCCATCGCTCAAGTTCCATAAGAACATGCAACAGAAGCAGGCTATCGTTAAAGCGAAGCTTGACGTGCTTAGAGCCCTGGGCGGTACAACATGGGGTAGTAGCAAAGAAACCATTATTACAACGTATAAGGCGATTCTCCAGCCTGCACTAGAATATGGCGCACCAGTTTGGCAGCATCTAGTTTCGGAATCCTCTTGGACTAAGATGCAAAGCATACAGAATGCGGCTCTTCGAGTCGCCACCGGATGTGCAAGAAGTTCCCCGGTCGATCACTTGCATGCTGAGACCCGCTTATTACCAGTAAGGGAGCACTGTGAGCTCCAGGCCCAACAATTCTTCATCAACATTGTCAAACAACCAAATCACCCCTCTTGAAGAGTGCTAAACCCCGTCAGAGAAAGAGAGATCACAAAGCCATTCGCCGATGCTCTCAGCAAGGTCAATCTGCAAGGATGGCACGACTCACAGCAAGAACGACTCCGTCTAGTGCGCGAGGAGCATACACAGTTCGTACGGAGCCATCTGGAAAAGGCGGTCATTAATCCCATATTGGGGGTGGTGCCGCCCCAAGTCTGCACATCCGAGGCTCAACTCGGAAGAACGGCCAGGTGCACCCTGGCATCGCTGCGCTGTGGTCATTCTACCATGCTTATGTCCTACGCCAGCAAAATAGACAGCAGCAAATCAGATGTCTGCCCGGACTGCGGCTGCCTCGGCCATGATCTGCACACCTCTTCAAATGTCCGGAGAGACCCACCACGCTGACCGTAATGGACTTATGGACGAATCCGTTACTGGTCGCCCAGTTTCTCAACCTATGACAAAACCCTCAATGTGGCTGCAAAGAAGACGAAGATGACATTGAAAAGTCATAGTCGCTGCCAAGTCGGCAGTGATAAAGTGATCAGCAACGGTTGTTGAGGATCGCTGCGAGAGCGGCGACCGGGTACACCCCGCCGCGATAGGGCGATCACCGTGATCTGTCACAGCTCCATAGCATAGGTAACCCGCGAGCGGCTGCGTCGCATAGCCCGCAGATCGCGCGCGGCGCAGCGATTCTCACCCAGACGAGTATTTATGAAAATTCAGCTTCCTGGCAAAAATGAGGATTTGCCAATGCCGTATTTCCGAGAAATGAGAAGTCGAAAGAAGTTTTAAAAAATTACGAAATTTCTTTAAAAGTTATTTGGCGTAAAGCAGCCGGGAGTAATAAAAAAGCTGGGAAATGAAGTGGAATGACTAAAAATACGATTTCGCGGTCAATCATAGGCCAACTTGATAATTAGTGACAGACGAGGGATCGGATTTTACGAGGTTCTCCGTTAAACTTAACGAGGCAAAATCAAGCATGAAATGGAATGGAGCGTAGCGTTCACCTAGCTAGAGCTATGCTGATTGCTTAGTTTTTTTTTCCGTTGCACACATGATTTTGCTTTGGTAAGTTTAACGGAGAAGGTTGTAAAATCCGATCTCTCGTCTGTCAGTAGTTGGTCTATGATTTACCGCCAAATCGTATTTTTAGCCATTTCACTTAATTTCCTAGCTTTTTTATTACTCCAGGTTGTTTCATGTCAAATTATTTTTCAAGATATTTCAAGATTTTTAAAAACTTTTTTGAATTCTAATTTTCAGAAATTTCATATATTTTCTTGCGGAGGTTCCTTTTATTACTTGAATTTCGCTCAAGGATTGCCATTTTGGAGAGGCAAAACCAACAGGCGATATTTTCGAATGAGTACAATTCCTAAAACTTGTGACCCACAACCATAGAAATACCAACCGCTGGAAATTTTTAAATGGAGTTTCCGCTCGTCACTGGTTAGTACGTGAATGCTGTCAGTTAAATGTACTCGTGATCTAACGTTCTCCTGCATAGCTTCCCATCGCTCTTAGCTTCCAGCCAGTGTTTGTAGTCAGTTTCCGCCGTTGCTGGGCGGTTTCCTTATTTCCGGTCAATTCTGGATTAGACGCACTGAGCTCTCGCACGGAACTCTTTTCCACCACACTTTATCTCGTTCTTCCTGACATGGTCCGTGTCATTCAATGTGGAAGTCGCGACGCTGCTTGGCAAGAAAGGTGGCACACGGAACAAGGAGGAATAGACGATTATAAATTGCCACCGGCACAAAATTCTCACGGTAAACAAAATTGATGATACCCATTTGATAAAGGGTAAGGTATAAAAGAAATGAAGAGCGTTGTGTTATATTCACACACGGTCTTTCTCCAGAGGTAAGTCGCTAAAGCTCTGAACAGAGTAGGGAGTAGGGAAGCAGCCTCATCAGTGATAAAGATATCACAATATCGGGCCCTAAACATGAAAAACTGTGGAGAGAAAAACCACTACACTTCCGTGAGAATTTTGTGCCGGGGGCAAATTATAAACTTGTTTTGAGAGATTATGTCTATTGATCGAATGAGTCCCCGCCCAGTGGCCGAGTGCGGCTTCTCAATTGAATGGCACAGACGATGCCTGGTTTGCGATCCTTATTGTTGTGTATAGGACGTTGAGATTCTCTGTTCCTTATCTGTCACTGTTTTTAGCGCAACAGAATGTGTGACGACGAAGTTGCGGCACTTGTGGTTGATAATGGATCTGGGATGTGCAAGGCTGGATTTGCCGGAGATGATGCGCCTCGTGCGGTGTTTCCTTCTATTGTGGGACGCCCTCGTCATCAAGGAGTTATGGTTGGAATGGGACAAAAGGACTCATACGTTGGTGATGAAGCTCAGTCAAAGAGAGGTGAACCATCATAAAAATTCGTCCCTAGTTTTTTTTGAGGCAGTTTTATTGAATTAATCAACTACCCGGAAGTTTGAGAACTGTCCAAAGCTCGTTAATGTACGACTCTTTGTAAACAAGGGTGGATGAATCCAGATTATTTGGCATCGGATTTTGACACGAAGGTTCATGCTTTTCAGGCTCAGATATGCACGTCGTTTTCAAATGCTCATCATTTTAAGAACCGGAAGAATACTCAATGAAAGCCTCCTTAATCGGCTGTGGCCAGTCGCGAGGAAATAGAGAACGGAGTGCAGCCACGAAGGTGCGTACACGCGGCCTATACCCTTGTGACCCGGCGCGAGTCGCCCTGCCCGACTATGCGGAGGTCCAATGCTGCACCCGGTTTACTGTGTGCCCACGGCATACGTCACGGGACTCCCGTGTAATAATTTGGATAGAAATATTAATACCTATTCGATCGGCTGGTGCCGGCACGGTAGATGAGTATCAACACCGTGCAGAATCATTGAAGAAATCGTCCGTCAGTGTCAGACGGTTGCCGTCCCATAGGACAACGAAGAGGGATATGAGAAACGCCCGAATTTCAAAGTTTAGAGGGGATGACGTGTGAAAATTTTGGGCTGAAACAACACTCACCGAGACTTGTAAGTAATCGGCTTGGGAGCGGACGTTGCTCACCCGTGCGTGCTGCGTCGCGGTCGGTGAGCGTCGCTTCCGGCGAGACGGGCGGTGACGCGACATCCGCACAATCAGGGTAAATAAAGTGATTTGGCATGTTTTGGAGCATCGTCTACTTTCTTGTGTTCCTTTTGAGCCACTAATTATAACCGCTCCCTTGTTTAGGGGCTGAAAACTCACTCACGCGATGATGGGTTCTCCTTGTTCGCCCCGCGCGCGACGCTCACCGGACCGTGACGCGTACGCACGCGGGTGAGCAATGTCATGGAGCCCAGTCGGCATGTATCGCTCTGATACTTAGCGTTCCCTATTGTGTGTCGGCGCAAACTCGGTAGGAGTATGTTATAAAATACGCGCACCAAATTGGCGTCCACACACCATAGGGAACGGAAAGTATCAGTGCGACCCGTGCCGACTGTGAGCAGGGTAGCTTTCATCCCAAAACGGGTGGTGGCCATCGTGTATTCCAACCCCTAAAGAGGCGGGAGAAACGGTCAGAGACTCAGCCAGTGGGCTGTCGCCAGCACCGTTTTGCGTCCAATGAGGAACCGCGCTCCTCACCGTTTCCCGCCTTCTCAGGGGTTGGAATACACGATGGCCACCACCCTCACAAAATAAAATGAAAAAAAGTTCTAAAGTTTATTTGAAATTTTCAAGTCCGAGAGTTCTCGGAAAAAAATCCACACCTAAGGAGGCGATAAAATTTTCATTTTTTTTAATTTTGGCATTTTTCTCAAAAATTTTGGTCGCCCAGAGGCAATGTCTAGCGGGACGATTTCAATGAAGCTACGCAGACAATGGGGTAAACTTATCGCGAAGCTAAGTATACTCTGTTTATCTTGAATTTCACGAAACATGGTTCACCAATAGTTCTCTAATTGGCCCGCTAGTACCGTAGTGTACGTCCACGACGCGTTCTCGGCAGACCCGGGTGTGCACCCGGTGTGCAGAGCAATCGATTCGTCAATGCCGTCACTCGGCCACCCACCCTGCCACCCGGGTCTGCCGAGAACGCGTCGTAGACGTACACTACCGTACCAGCGGGCCAATTAGAGGACTATTGGCGGACCGTGTTCTGTGCAATTCAAGATAAACAGAGTATAGGAACGAATGCGGAGATAGCGGCGATCAGCCTGCATATATGATCAGCTCAATACTATTGAAAAACTACTGAAAAATTTACTATTGAAAAAAAGACATGATGTTACTAAAATCACACGAACGGTTTCATTTTGCTGTTCAGAAACGTAAACCAGTGAAAAAGCAGTGGCAAGCGCAATCACTAACGCATAAACATTCTCAAATTCTCAACCGAATAGAAACCCTTCTTCGAAAAGCCTAGGGCCTTTCCATGTGGACTAACACAACGGTTCGTTTCGGGGACTTGAAAATTGTATCCACGGAAATCGTCCTCAAAAAAATATGTTCAATTCCTTGTAGACTCCCCCCACTCCATTCACCTGATGTTCCTTTTTCTTGAAGCGCTTCGGCCACCGTCAAAATGATTTTGCTTGGAGAAACCCATTTAGCTAGAAGTGTGACTTTGATAATGTTTTCACCATTTTCACAGCTGAATTTTTTTGAAAAAGTCCGGTTCGCATCTACGACTGTTATAATACGGCCTTCTGGATCTATTTGGTAATTAGTAAGTAACCAACTTGCTAACCGATTCTCCTGTACCACCCCATTTCGAGTATTCGATTCTTAAATTTATCCGCTCACAGCCTACAATGCCTGTGAGCGGATAAATTTAAGAATCGGATACTCTAGAGATTCATTTCTGGCTGCCAACCTTTTTAAGGGGGGGGGCGCTCGAAATTCATTCGCATCAGATAACTGATCGCGTTATCAGACTTTGCCTTCCTAGAGACTATTTTGAGCCTCAGATATCTGAAAGCTGCATCTGTCACTCCTGTTTGGAATGCTGAGCGCCCCCCCCCCTCCAAAGAATAATGCTAACCAGACACCCACCTGGCGCGACGTGATGGCGGACCCCGCACACAATCTCACGCCTAGAGGTATTTTTAGCACTGGGCGCGGTGGTATATAATGCAGTTTTCGTGGTTGCGAAGGATTTGGGGGTTATTCTTTTCAATATGGGGAGAGGAATTCAAAATATAAGAATTGGAAACACCCGAATTGACAAAAACATTCACGTTTATATACTTTTTTCTATTTCTACTATTGTATCATTTTATTTTGCCTCTTTTTTTACTAGGTTATGGTTTCTAAACGGTGCGTATGATCCATATGCTAAAATCTAGTTGTTTTTGTTTCTTTTTTTTGAGGCTCAATTTTTTCGTTTGTTACGTAGAAAACGTAATCCATCGTTCAATTAGCTTGTCTTCTTGTTAACTGAGTGTTCGGAAACACTCGAATTGACAAAAAAACATTCACGCTTAAACACTCTTTTGCTATTTCCACTAAATGGTGCATATGATCTAAATACTAAAATCTGGTTGTTTTTATTCTTTTTTTTTCAAAATCTTTTTTGTTGAGGCTCATAAGGGAGGTGTTTAGAGTGGTAAACGCATCTGCCAAAAGGACTAGTATCGTTAGTACCTCTAGTGGCTCAGTAGTAAAATTACACAGTATCCCGCCTCGATCTACAGGTTTCAAGAAGTTACAAGCCTAAAAAGTTTTTTGTGCTTCTTGTACCCTCCGAAAAGGGCATTATTCTCTCAAAAAATCGGAAACAAACCCCATAAATGTGTTCAGCGCCCAAAACTACCCCTCTGAGCAAAATTTGGGTGAAGGCGCATTTTCCATACTTTCTCCAGGCACAGCGTTTTGGACTGATACGGATTATCGGTTGGTCGTATATTTATACCGACTAGAGGGCTCTGGAAGCGTTTTAGAAAAATGTTCCAGTTATGATTTGGTAGTGAAAAAATCGTGAGAATCTCGTCAAAGGAGTGAAATACTTCTTGTGCATGATTTGGCACTTGGACTCAGGCATTGTGGGGTTTGTAACGCGCAGCAAACGCAGGTCATAATCTGAACCGCTCTCGTTAGAAACGAAAAAATGTGCAAAGCGGGTGCCACATATCCGCCGTTTGCCCCGCTATATCCGGCGATTCACTGCCTTTTGCAGGTTTCGACCATGCTAGATGAGATTTACAACGGCAAAGGAGGTCGTCGTCCTATTATAGAAGCACGTGGCGTTAGGGGCGGCGTCCCACTATTTAAATAAGAGCGAGTCTCCCCCAACATGGACACGGTCCATGTCGCGGCCCGCGTGAAGGAGTCACCCCCACCGCGGTCCGCGACTGGGACATCATCCACGCCACGGTCGATCGCGAGGGAGCTTCCCTCGCTGAGGACCGTGGGGAAGACCCCTCAGCGGTCAGAAATCGTCCAGAGAGGGACTCGTAGCCACTTTCCAGGAGCGGCCCCGAAAGGCCGACTCCGCTCTCTGGGATGAGGCCCCTTATATACGTCCTCTGCTGCTGATATGGGCCTGGTCAATTGTGGAGTCATCGATAACGTGATTCGGCAGATCAAACGAGTTCATGGACTGTCAAATCGTGTACGAACGCAACACCAAGCCTCTCTGCAGCAGTGACGTAATCGCCAGCCAAACGGCGTAATCCGAGGTTTGGCAGGCGCTGAACGCAGACCGGAATGGCCATGCGGGAACTGTGCCGTTGGCCCCGCACAGGTCGAAATGGGACGGTTCAGTGCGCGTTAAAAACGCCAGAGTGTCTGAGCAGGTGGGTTTTTGGGGCGCTGATCACGAGTCTGTAGTTTACTAATCGATTTTCCCCAGTTTTCGGCTAATGTCGTTCGAAGCTTCCCAACCGGGGAACATTTCGAGGGAAAACGCCACTTTCGAGATTTTCGGAGTGCTACGGTAGATATTGCTTAAATTGTTTCTCTGGAGGTTATTTGGAGTGCTAAACACGAATCTGGAGTCCGTTTATCAATTTTTTGCAAATTACGGTAGATTACGGTGGGTGTACGGTAGTTTGGACAGAATCTCAGATTTTACTCAAAATTTGTGTACGGGGATTATTCGGGGTGGAGAATACGAATTTAACGTCCGTTTGCCGATTTTCAAAATACTAAGGTGGGTTTTGATACCTAAATGACATGTTACCTACCGTAACCTACAGTAAACCTCGAAATTTTGACTAATGAACCCCAGATTCGTGTTCACCACCCTAGGTTACCCCTGCATACAAGTTTTGGGCTAAATCCGAGAAAATGTTTTGAAACTCGCAAAAAAATGCCTGGGTGGTACCCTTGCCTTTTCGCGAGGCTTAAAAAATGCTCGTAACTTTTTCGAACCTGCGGCTCGCGGCGGGATACTGCGCATTTTTACTATTGAGCCGAAGAGGTACTAACGATACTAGTCGTTTTCGCTGATGCGTATACCACTCTAAACACTTCCCTTGTCAGCTCTTTCTTTTCTTACGTAGGAAACGTAATCCATAGTTCATTTTGCTTATTTCCAAAAACTGTTAACGTAGTGTGCTACTATTCGCCCAGTTCGAAAAATACATGAATAAATTTACAATAGTAGAAATAGAAAAATGTAAACGTGAATGTTTTTGTCAATTCGAGTGTTTCCAATTCTTATATTTCATAATTTTTTTTCCCAGATTGAGGAGAATAACCCTAAAATCCTTCGCAACGACGAAAACTGCATTACCACCTCGCCCAGTGCCAAAAATACCACTAGGCGTCAGATTGTGTGCGGGGTCCGTAGTCACGTTGCGCCAAGTGGGTGTCTGGTTAGCATTATTCCCCTCCAAACTAGGATTGCTCCCACTGTACAGCCAAAGTAAATGATCGCTCTCCGCAGAGACGCAGAAGATAGCCAGTTTGTACTTTAGCCGGCCAAGAGAGTGCCAGGCCGGCTGGCAGCGCCTTTCTTTTCGTCCTCTGCGCTCATCATACTGACTCGGACATCGCGCGCCGGGTTGTCAATGCTCCGAAGACCCGCAGCAGGCAGCACAAAACGTTGTGGCAAGACTGATTTTTTCAGATAGGTGAAAAGTGGTCGGCGAAAGTTGGTGGAAATACAACTTGAAACTTTGATAAAAGTAAATCCTGAAACATCAGTAGGAAGTAGCTTCAAATACAAAATTGAATCACGTCCTCGCGGTCTGCACTGCTCCAATATTCTTCACTGAGTTTGCTGCAAGTGATTGCTGGTGTACAAACGAATCTAGATTTGACCGAATGTGGGTGCTTGGCGCTGTTCGACTGCTGCGCTAGGCTGGCGCGCTCCAATGACAACGCGCGACGCGGCCGCCGCTCGCACGAAATGTGTTCCCACTGTGTTTCAGTGGCTTCTACGACGGCTCAAGCCGTTCACCGTCGGATTATCCACTTGCTATGACAAGGTTTTAGCAAGCAACTGGGTAGACTCTAGACGAGATGATCTCGCCCTGAGCAATTAAAGAGATCCGGCAACCCCTGCAACAGTCGGGTAGTGGAACAGTCGGTTGCAGATGACTGGTTACGAATGGTAAACAGTTTTTGTTCGTAATACTCAACCAACCTATCCGAAACTCTTTCCAAGCTGAATAATTCTTTTTTTATGACTTGAAATCATTTTCCAGGGCAGTGTCCGGGCTAAATCGTTTTGTAGGTATCTTTAAATGGAGCGTATGACCCACTCCCATTGCTCTTCTTCTTCTTTGCAGCCGCGAAGAGAGTAATTGCTATAGGTTCAGAAACTGGGCGACCAGCGTTGGATTCAAATTCAAATTGGACCTCATAATTATTTATGAACGCGCACATTGTGCACGTGTGTACGAAAAACAGAACAAAACAATAACTCCATCAAAGAAAGGCGCCGGAAGCGCTCTTGAACGCTAAAACAAAAAAAAACGGATGTAACATAACCAGTACGGATAAAAAATTCAAATTTATTACATGCATTGGACATGTAAAATTTAGCAAAACAAAGTAGCAGTGAGAAAAGAGTACAAATATAAATCATGGTACGAGTACAGTAAAAAAATCCAAACGATGGAACCTTCAATCCATATTGACTAACTAGGAACACATAAAAGCCACGGGAAACGAATGAACGACCCTAATAACCCTAATGCAGGTAACAAGAAAGCTGTTTTTTAAAAGAAGAAAGCCTATCCGAAATTTGCGTTGCTCTGCTCATCCGTAGGTACTCCGAACCAGCTCGGCAAGTGAAAAAGCCGCGTCTCAACGAAGTTCGAGGCTGGTGGAAAACAATTTTGAACCGCTCACCTCTAGTTCTGGATATTGCTAACTCAAAAAAATCCCTACTTTTGAGACCTATTCTCCGATTGAGGATGTTATATACCATGATTAGATCATTTTTTCTGCGCCTAAGGTGTAACGTGTCCAGGTTAAGCATTCTATTTCTTATCAGCCAACGTGGGATACTCGCGTAGGTGAAACCTAAAGACCGAATGAACAACTTTCTGGTAAAACTATTCTGTATCTTTTCCAACTTATTGACCATAGTCTTCTTATTTGGAAAGTAGATGCAGGTTCCATATTCTAGAATTGAACGAACTTACATTTTATACTATATTATGAGGAGAATTGGATTTTTAGTTTTGAGAGACTAAAATAAAAGAAAAAGTCTGTGTTCTGCTTTAGCTTTGATAATTCTCAAATGCTGATCAAACGTGAGTTTGGAATCGATTACGAAACCTAGGTCTTTGACTGAATCAGCCGAACTAAGTGCGGTGCCATTTAGAGTATACCTTGCCTCAGTATTTGAAGCACCTAAATGCAGAACCTTTGTTTTCTCAGCGGAAAGTGGGAGCATGTTGTTGTGAGACCAGTTAGCTACAATATCAATAGCAAGTTGGATGCGTGAAGCGTTTGAGGTCCCTACCCATAAACTTTCAAGTCATCAGCAAACATTTTACATTTCACACCTAGTGGTTCAATTGCCCCAGGGAGGTCAAACGAGTATACATTAAAAAGTATTGGGGATAAGCAGCTCCCTTGGAGTACACCGCTCGGAGCTTTCTCACCGAAGACAGTGACCCATTCACATTCACTTGAAACGTGCGATCACTTAAGAACTTCTCAATCCATTTTATGATGGTGGGGTGAACACCAGTGAGCACCAACTTATTGATGAGGTTATGGTGGACGACGTTATCAAAAGCTTTTTCGAAGTCAAAGTATACCACATCAACGTTTTTCTTCTCGTCCAGTTCTGAGGTCCAGTCATTCAGAGATTCTAGCAAAAGAGTTGTTGTAGATTTCCCCTTTCTGAAGCCATGCTGTTGATCAGACTAAATGTTTCCAGAGTCCAGATAATTTACCAGCGATTTCTTAATTAATTTCTCGAATAATCTGCAAAAAATTGATGTTATACTAATTGGCCTATAGCTGTTAGGATCATCGTACGGGGGTTTCTTCCTAAGTGGGATCACATAGGCCTGCCGCCACTTGCGAGGCAGTACAGAGCGAGAAAAAATCTGATTGAAAAGAAACTCTAATGGTCTAGCAATATTGCCAGCAACTTTTTTAATGAAAGGGAACGGTAACTCATTGGGAGATTTAGATGTACTGCTCGGCCACTTCGAGAGGAATTAAAATATTTGATGACCATCGAACACTACCGAATCCTGAATCGCGGGACAGTAATCGCTATTGATTGAAAAATTTTCGGTTATTTCGGTACCTACGAAGACCTTTTCGAAGTCCTGAGCCAACAGCTCAGCCTTATTCGAGTCAGAAACAGCGGTAGAACCATCCGTTTTTCTCAGAACACTGACACCTTCTTTGCGATTAATTCGAAAGTTGAGAAATTTGAAGAAGGCCGACCTATCGTTAGACTCTATGATTTTCCTCTCTACTGAGATGTTATACTTGAGGAGCAACTTGTCGAATCGGTCTGAAACTTTTCTATAGTACTGAAGATCTGTTTCATCATTCGTAATTACGGCTTTTTTGTGCGCGATTACCCTGGCGTCGTGAGCAGCAAGTAAATAAGGCGGTAAATTTGCTCGAGAAGTATTAACTTTACGTGTGGGAACAAACAGATGAATAGTGTGCTTCAAAATAAAGATAAACGTCTCGTACATTTGGTCGACATCTGACGACACTTGGAAGGATCCAATCCAGTCTACGTTATCGAGGTAAGCCCTTATCATTTCATAGTCGGCATTTTTGAAATCATAAGTTGAAATGAATCGAGGAGGTTGCTGTTCAGCAATAATACTAAACGTGACGGTGGCATGGTCAGATTTACCTATGGGGGCGGTTACCTTGACATTGCCAATCAAGCCCGGTTCGTTACAAAAAATGAGATCTAAAACATGGTTCAACCTAGTTGTAGAATTGACGTATTGAGAAAAGTTGTGACTTTCGATCATATATAGAAACAATCTGGAACCCGCAAAAACCTGAGAAGACGACTGGCCCGAAGACAACTCTGGATAATTGAAATCACCCATTAGAAGGCAGGGGTAGCCACAAGAAGAGAGATCGCTGATGCTTTTTATAAGCTGCTCGTTGTGCCCTACATCACATTTAGGGGTTCTGTACACTACCACCATCCTGTGCATCTCGTCTTTCAGGCTAAGATCACAAGCAAGTATTTCATCAGATTTGGGAACACTTTCCTTAAAAATGAGGATAGGAAACAAAGAATGCTTGACCACTAGCGCTACCCCTCCACCCTTGACTCTAGGTCTGTCACATCGAAATATTTCATAATTATAGCATAAATCTCCTAGCAACGGTTCATTCTTGTCTTTCGACTTTAGCCAAGTCTCCGTAAAAGCAGCCATACCACAGTCAAGCAAGGATACTGAATACACAAATGAACGAGCATTGCTTGTCAATGAACGGACATTACTCATTAGACATGTAATATCATTACCTGCATTCCGAGGACAGCTCATTCGTTTCCCGACGGAATAAGAGTAACAGACGACGATCGATCAATCATTGGAGCAGATGTAGGTGTCACAGTATTGGTCATTGATGGAGACTGAGTCATCAACGCAGCAGCATGTATGGGAGGAGGGCTTAACGCTCGAGGTTCAGCAGTATCGCTCCAGCCGCGAAGCGGCTGGAGAGGTTTGGTTTGCCTAGGCCTTCTGATCACTTAGAATTTTATAAAATAGTTTATAGAATCTTTGAAACAAACATTCTAAAGATTTCCTTCTGGATATAAGTGAAGGGGTCCAGAAGACACCTGCTATCCAAATTTCAGCCAAATCGGTTCACAAATAACAAAGTTGTGAGCCTGAAAGCTTAAGAAATTTTCATGGTGTGCGTCAAAGGCCGTAGGCCGTCACGCTTTTCAGTCCTCACTGCTAATAGCCACTGCCAATGGTCGCAGGCAATCAACTTGGCAGACAGGTAAGTTGGTAGGGGTACGTAGGCTGGTAAGTAATCGATTTGTAGGTGAGTGGGGATTCTGATGACGTCATCGGGACGTCGTGAAAAGTGCTTCGGGCTTCTGATGACGTCACCGGGACGTCGTCAACAGTGCTTCGGACTCCTGAAGACGTCATTGGGACGTCGTGAAAAGTGCTTCGGGCTTCTGATGACGTCATTGGGACGTCGTGAAAAGTGCTTCGGGCTTCTGATGACGTCATTGGGACGTCGTGAAAAGTGCTTCGGGCTTCTGATGACGTCATTGGGACGTCGTGAAAAGTGCTTCGGGCTTCTGATGACGTCATTGGGACGTCGTGAAAAGTGCTTCGGGCTTCTGATGACGTCATTGGGACGTCGTGAAAAGTGCTTCGAGCTTCTGATGACGTCATCGGGACGTCGTGAAAAGTGCTTCGGGCTTCTAATGACGTCAATGGGACGTCGTCAAAAGTGCTTCGGGTTTCTGATGACGTCATCGGGACGTCGTCAACAGTGCTTCGGACTTCTGATGACGTCATCGGGACGTCGTGAAAAGTGCTTCGGGCTTCTGATGACGTCTTCGGGACGTCGTCAAAAGTGCTTCGGGCTTCTGATGACGTCACCGAGATGTCGTAAAAAGTGCATCTGGCTTCTGATGACGTCATTGGGACGTCGTAAAAAGTGCTTCGGGCTTCTGATGACGTCATTGGGACGTCGTGAGAAGTGCTTCGGGCTTCTGATGACGTCATTGGGACGTCGTCAAAAGTGCTTCGAGCTTCTGATGACGTCATCGGGACGTCGTGAAAAGAGCTTCGGGCTTCTGATGATGTCATTGGGACGTCGTGAGAAGTGCTTCGGGCTTCTGATGACGTCATCGGGACGTCGTCAATAGTGCATCGGGCTTCTGATGACGTCATCGGTTCGTCGTGAAAAGTGCTTCGGGCTTCTGATGACGTCTTCGGGACGTCGTCAAAAGTGCATCTGGCTTCTGATGACGTCATCGGTTCGTCGTGAAAAGTGCTTCGGGCTTCTGATGACGTCATTGGGACGTCGTGAAAAGTGCTTCGGGCTTCTGATGACGTCAATGGGACGTCGTCAAAAGTGCTTCGGGTTTCTGATGACGTCACCGAGATGTCGTAAAAAGTGCTTCGGGCTTCTGATGACGTCATTGGGACGTCGTGAGAAGTGCTTCGGGCCTCTGATGACGTCATTGGGACGTCGTCAAAAGTGCTTCGAGCTTCTGATGACGTCATCGGGACGTCGTGAAAAGAGCTTCGGGCTTCTGATGATGTCATTGGGACGTCGTGAGAAGTGCTTCGGGCTTCTGATGACGTCATCGGGACGTCGTCAATAGTGCATCGGGCTTCTGATGACGTCATCGGTTCGTCGTGAAAAGTGCTTCGGGCTTCTGATGACGTCTTCGGGACGTCGTCAAAAGTGCTTCGGGCTTCTGATGACGTCACCGGGATGTCGTGAAAAGTGCATCTGGCTTCTGATGACGTCGCCGGGATGTCGTGAAAAGTGCATCTGGCTTCTGATGACGTCATCGGGATGTCTTCAAAAGTGCTTCGGGCTTCTGATGACGTCATCGGGACGTCGTGGAAACCCGGAGAGTGGGCAGGTGTACGGGACCCGTTGCTGGTCATTCGAGAAGTGGTGCAGACCACCCCGTAGAGTGATTAGAAGTCCCGGACTGGTCGCTGGTCATCCGGAAATCTGTGCAGGACACCCCGGAGAGTGAGCAGGAGCCCAGACTCGATGCTAGCCGTTCGAGAAATTATGCGCGAAACCCCAAAGAATGAGCAAGAGTCTTGAGCTTTGCGCTAGTCTTCTGAGACTGTGTGCTGAATGCATCGGAGATTGCGCAGGAGTCTGAGAACACCTTGCAAAACTTTTGTAAAAGTGTAAGGACGACAAGCATCGCAAGCAGAAAGCTTGAGATGTTATGTAAGTCATGTCAGGTAATGTTGCCAGGCTGCTTTTCAGTTTCGTAACGCGCTGAGGCTATTCACACAACACCATTTTTAGTGCTCCCTCATTCTTCTTCACCAGCCTACTGATTTTCTCTGCAATAAATGATACTTGCTTATCAGCATCCAAATTCAAAAACAAATTGTTAGAACTATCTCCATTAGCAGCTCAGCAGAGCTTTTCCCTATCAAATTCATGGAATCGAAGCGGCTGTTCTGCGAAGGAATGAGGCGGCGGAAACGAAATAATGAGTATGGAATACCGCTTCGTTCCACTGATGTGAATGTGCCCAGATGGAATAGAAGGTAGTTTCTGACTGTGCAGGTTTTGAGTTAGTTTCATTCGAAGGCGAAGAACTGCGGGCAGAGTCTGCATCCGGCTGTAGGCCAGCAGGTTTTCATGATTATGGACCGCGCTGGCTAGGTCTGAGCGACCAACTATAACCGGGGCCTGAGGCCGCTATCAGAGTTGGTTGAGAAGATCACAGTGGCCAACCCGTTCGATAAGTGTGAAAAACATGGAGGTTGCAAATAACATCCGTTGTAGCCAGCTGTGGCTGACGCGATCAATATGAATGATGTGGAACGATATCATTGATATCATTCATTTCTTAGCTTAAATCATGTGAACATCGGTCGTGTCAGCCACATCGGGTGATTTTTCTGAGATGGTTCTATAACAGGTTGGGTAATTGATTCTTGTGACCACAGAAAGAGGACTGATCTAGTGGGGAGACGAAGAGTTTTTCGTTCTCTTTGTTCGAAATTCTTCCATAGGATATTACTGCGTAATATCAAGAAAAGGTGAACAAATCTGTAAAAAAGGGGTCTTCCAAGCAAAATTGCTTTGGTTCGCGTTAAAAATGTTTCAACAAAAAGGGAACAATAGAAAAGTGGAATGAGTGAACAAAAGTCTACAAAAATGAACAATATCCTCTAAAAACTTTTTTCTCTGTCGAAACTTCTAAACAGCGGAAACAAACCGTTGTGGTTTTTTACAAAGAAGAATTGAATGGTTTCCTAAAACAATTTGGCATCATCCCTCTTTTAATGATCGCTAGTAGGTACACATGCATATATAACATCGGCATGGATCCGGAAGAGACTTTGCGTTCACGGCTGCAGGTTGGCGCAAACTCGGTGCCCTGTGCTATAACATAGGTGCACCAAGCTTGCGCCAACCTCCAATGAGGAACGCAAAGTCTCTTCAGGATCCACGCCGATGTTACATATTTTATCGTCACTCACATAATCAAAGTTCTTTATGGAGCCAAAAGTGCTTCCTAATAGAAAACCGCAACGGTTTGTTTTTGCTGTTTAGAAGTTTCGACAAAGAAAAAAGTTTTTAGAGGGTATTGTTCATTTTTGTAGACTCTCCTCATTCCACTTTCCTATTGTTCCCTTTTTGTTGAAACATTTGTAACGCGAACCAAACCAATTTTGCTTGGAAGACCCCTTTTTTACAGATTCTACAATTTGAGAAGACTGAAGATTACGAGGACGACTATGAGCACTTAGCTTTGATAATTGCTCTTTTGTTAGAGAGCGGCGAACGTAAATACCTTTAACAGCGAAAAAACGAAGATGTGGTGCACGTTCAATCATACATTTTTGAAAGAAGCGAGAAGGAAATACAATTTTGAGCAACCTGTTCTTGTTTAGATGAGGCTTACCTATTCTGTACCAAGTGAAAGGCATACAATCGATATCAAGGAACTGAAGTAATTTTTTGACACGATCACAATCATGGACGACGCGATTAAGAGCATCAGGATCACGGCATTCTTCTATACCAGAAACAACAACACTTCGAAGTCTTTCATGTTCCGAAAATGACAGATTTTGAGAATTATTCGACTCCTCATGATCCACAACATGATCATTGCTACCACAGAACTTGGACTTGAGTGAGAGAATTTCGTTCCTGACTCGGTTGTTCTCAGTCAGAAGATCCTTGTTGTTGTTTTTCAGCGCATCTAGCTCACGATCCTTTAGCGTTAGTTGTTCCAGCACGAATCCAAGAACAGTTTTGAGATGGCTAGGCAAAGTCGGGTCGTTGTTGAGATGATCGATTGCATCCATTAACCCATGATCTTCGATTGATTCAGCGGTTGGTGACGGTTCGGGGTTCGGTCGCGGCCTCTTGGTTTTCTGCATGAAGGGTATCCGCGGAGTATCCATGATCAGAAGGCGACAGCTTATAATAAGACGATAGTAGAATGATTCTTGAGCAAGATAGAAGTTCCAATGTTGACAAGAGGAAGGAGACGAAAGGTGATTGTAGACGGCCGGTCAGGAGAAAGGACGACACGCAGCCGCTCGCCACGTCAGACTTGGGCGAAAAAAAAAAGATTCATCCAAAGGTCCATTGTAGTCAATGTTGTAGGGTTTTTTGGACAGTTGAATAAGTGTAGGGTATTGTGGCCAGGATCACCACAGTCCGGGCTAACGTCGGGAGTGCTATTGTCGATCCTGTTCACGTAGGACTTCAGGAACGTTGAGTGACCGACAGCGCAACGAGGCTAGAGTGCATCTGGCACGTCTACTAAGCTGAGACTCAGACTAAGAAACTCGAGGCGGCACAGTACCCAGAATAGGATTAACAGCCGCTCTTTCCAGATACCCTCTGACGAAATGGGTGTGCTCCTCGCGCAACAGACGGAGGCGTTCTTGATATGAATCGTGCCATCCTTGCAGATCGACTTTATCTGGAGCATCGGCAAAAGGTTTTCTGATGCCTCTCTCTCTTACAGGCTCAAGTACTCTCCAAGATGGGTGGTTGGGCTGCTTGACGATGTTAATGTACAGCTGCTGGGCCTGGAGCTGACAGTGCTCCTTTACTGGTAGCACCCGTGTCTCGGCGTGTAAATGCTCGATTGGCGAACTCCTAGCACATCCGGTGGCGATCCGAAGAACAGCGTTTTGTACACGCTGCACCTTTGTCCAGGATGAGTCCGACACTAAGTGCTGCCAAACCGGTGCCGCATACTCTAGGGCGGGCTGCAGTATAGCCTTATACGTGGTCAGAATAGTTTCCTTACTGCTGCCCCATGATGTACCTCCCAGTGCCCTTAGCACATTGAGTTTAGCTCTTACAATTGCTTGCTTTTGCTCGGTGTTCTTGTGAAACTTCAGCGACGGATCGAGTATAAGGCCGAGTAGTTTGACGAAGCGAGCAGCAGGCAGGCGATATCCACCCCAGCTGACATCGGGATGGGCGCTGTGCTCTTTGGGGTCCGTTGTGAAAACTGATACTGAAGACTTGGCAGCTGAGACGCTGAGCATCTTGTTATCGAAATAGCTTTTCAAATCGATCAGGTACTCGTTGATCTTGCTCGCGGCCACTTGTATGTCGCGGTTTTGGCACATGATAGTCATATCATCAGCGTAGTCCACAACTTTAATGTCCTGTGGAGGTGCCGGAATGTCCTCTAAGTACAGATTAAGCAGAGCGGGCGATAAGACTCCGCCTTGCAGGACACCGGCAGCTATCGGGACGAAACATGCGACTAACGAAACCGGTGTTGAGCACTGTCTGTCACGCACCGACTTGACTGTGAGGCCCTTATTTTGCATAGAATGTTTGTTGTTAGGCGCCCTTTAGTATACCGCTGGGAGCTATAGAACCAGGGTACGGCGCGAGGTTCGTGGGATTTCCATGCTGGTCAGACTCCTCCCCCCCCCCCGCTCCCACCAAGGTCTCACTCAGGTCCCTCTGACAACTAATTTAGGTGTGGTGACCCGAGGGTTGCTCTTGTACTGTGAAAGTTGGAGTTTTCGTGGAAATTTCAATTTTCTGAAGCTTTGTCGGACCGCCCCAATAAATTTGGGTGCAAGTTATGATAAGACCTAAACGGCTGATCATACTACTGTGCAAGTATGCTGGAAAGTTCATGTTTAACGTGTTTAGGTGAGGTCGAAAAAAGTACAAGTCCAGAGGTGATGGACGTGAAAAATTGTTCTCTCGCTTATAAAGAAATTATTTTTGGAACATTTGCTGCATTTTGTGACCTAAAACAGTTAAAACTCTTTGTGAACGAGATATACCCTTCAAATTACGGCAGGATATGGTTTAGGGTCTTGGGTAGTGGGCTGAGGTACTCTACGGCCCGAGGGAAAGGCTATTTCGAAAAAAATGTTAGGTGGTGGTAACGACAAAATCGACGACTTCCTTCAACCTAGATCTATACATTTAGGGATGAGTGCGTCAATTTCGTACCCCTTGAGACCCCAAACCTCACGCCGGACCCTGTACATATTAATGGTCATAATCGTGCTTTCTGCGACCCAAAGTTTATCACCCATATCAATCGAAAATCTATGTGAGTGATGTATACGTTCACGCGTCACGGGAAGTATGGACCCGGTCATACCTTCCTCTTGGAGCTGTCCCATTTTAAGATGTGGGCATTTGCAAGCCTCCATCTGATAGCATTCATCATCTATTAGCCGTGCCGAACTATAAGAAATATTGACTTTTCCATATAATCGTAACACTTCTTCACACGATTTTTTTTTTCAGGTATATTGACGTTGAAGTATCCGATCGAGCATGGTATTGTTACGAACTGGGACGACATGGAAAAAATCTGGCATCACACGTTCTACAACGAGCTCCGAGTTGCACCTGAAGAACATCCTGTCCTCCTGACAGAGGCTCCTCTCAACCCTAAGGCTAACAGAGAGAAGATGACACAGATCATGTTCGAGACGTTCAACACACCGGCTATGTACGTCGCCATCCAAGCTGTGCTCTCGCTTTATGCATCCGGACGTACCACCGGCGTGGTGCTCGACTCTGGAGATGGTGTAACCCATACTGTGCCTATCTATGAGGTCAGTTTGGAGTACTTATCGTTGGGAACAGCTGAGGTCTCATATTGGAAGGCTCGAGTTGTACTGCTTCAGATTTTCTGCATACTCTCATTCGCCCTTCAAAATACACGTTTATTAAATAAATTTGTGATAAAAACACGAAAATCGCTATATGGCAAAGCTGGCTGCTTTGTGCTGCTGCCCGACTTTAGGCGAATGCATATGTAAGATTGCATAACACGAGGTTTCGAAAAACCGCTGCTTTCAGCAAAAACAAACGACTGCTCTAAAAGGACAATCGTACTGTGCTTCTTAAAGGCAGTGTCTAATATGAATTTTGACTTTTCTCGCCGGAAGTCGAAAGGCTTTTGTCTCATTGGAGCGATAAGGTCGAAAGAACGAACAAAAAACGGGCTGGAAAGAGCCGGCTCCGGAATCTGCTTGCGCTAATCTTTTCTGATCAGTCAATACGTATTTTATACACGCGAGGGAAGAACGAGCGGAATTCGGAGCCTAGAAGGGCTCTTTCGGGCTCGCTTTTGTTCGTTCTTTCGACCCTATCGCTCCAATGAGGCCCCGATCTTTCGATTTCCGGCCGGTGAAAAACCAAAGACGAAGTTTATCGTGGACACTGCCTTTAAAGCAGTTGTTTGAACTGTCCTGGAATTCCGAAATTGTTATCCCTCATTTCTATCATCGCATTTATGCGTTCGTAAGCCTGGGCATATCAGCGCAAAGAAGCCAGCTCAACCATCTGCCAATTTCAAGTTTTTGTTCTTTACAGTTGATAGTCAATGAGGCTTTACATAGGGGGGAGGGGGGGGGGTGAGCATCACATCGGAGAAGTTCTAACTTTGTGTGAGGCAAATGATGCAAATCTAATATGCATACAAATGCATAATGAGCTTCTCAGGTGGTTACAGTGGTTTGGCGAAAGGAAAGGATTAAAAAATTTGTTCAGATACGGTTGAGAATTGCAAACTCTTTCAACTTTACCGCTTTAGCATGAAATGAAACTGTCCGAATGAGCCTATGAACCAGCTGTAAAGGTGGGATGGGGTGCAGGGTTGAGCAGGTCGTTGCGCCAATTTTCGGCGGAGCTACGACGCCCCCCTGTTGACCGAAATAACTTTCCAAGTTTCTTTACGATCCCCCTAGAGATTAAATTTTTTTAGCCTAGAGTAGTCGGGATCAAGCGTCTAACACCTGAGCAAAGCTACGATCCTTCCCTTTGGTGACCAAAAATATCGAGAGTTTTCGGGATATCTTCACTAAGTTTTCATGTTTTTAGACCGGAATTTTCGCGATCCCCCTGACCTTCATTTACGGGTCAAAAATTTTGCGACCCCTCCCCACATCGCCGTTACGAAATTTCGCAGCCCCGCTTGACCCTGGACCCTAACAATGTTCATTTTTTCTCTAGAAAAAGATCCTCAATTTTTACGACCCTCTGTTGTGCCGAGTCGCAACACTGCTCAACCCGGAGTAGGTGGGAGGTTTGAAATATTCTGTGCTCGAATGGTCTGACAGTTCTGTATCGCAGCGTGAGAGGCGTTTGCTCCTTAACCCTTCATTTCCTTGGCCATTCTCATTGCAGGGTTATGCCCTTCCCCACGCTATCCTCCGTCTGGACTTGGCTGGACGCGATCTTACCGACTACCTGATGAAGATCCTGACGGAGCGTGGCTACTCGTTTACAACTACGGCTGAGCGAGAAATCGTACGAGATATCAAGGTATAGAAGATGAGAAAGCTTTCTTTGATCTTCCTTGTTCTTCATAAGAGTTTTAGGAGAAGCTGTGTTACGTTGCCCTCGATTTCGAGCAAGAGATGGCCACTGCTGCTTCATCTTCTTCTCTTGAGAAGTCCTATGAACTCCCTGATGGTCAGGTTATCACTGTGGGAAATGAACGTTTCCGATGCCCCGAAGCTTTATTCCAGGTCTGGGCCTACACTTTAGTTAGCAATTTATTAAATGTCATATCACTCGTTTCAGCCATCTTTCTTGGGGATGGAGTCTGCCGGTATCCATGAGACCTCATACAATTCAATCATGAAGTGCGATATTGACATTCGTAAGGATCTATATGCCAACACAGTCCTTTCCGGCGGATCGACAATGTACCCGGGTATCGCTGATCGCATGCAGAAAGAAATCACAGCACTTGCTCCAAGGTGAGTATTTGCCTTGGCATTTTCGTGTTTTATACAGAAGCGAAACCGTGCTCGAATTGACGTTTTTTTATCCTTCAAAAGGAGCGGGAGGGGGCGGGAAAACCCTGCACTCACTGAATTTCACTCACCCGGGGAGTCCAACCCTTTGAGGACAGGATCGAACGGGGCGTGGGTGGAGTAGCAACAAAGTGAATTGTGGAGGGGACAGTAAAAGTTCTGGACCAAAAAATGAAGATTTTCCTACGATTGCAAGAATCCTGGGCCAGAAATTAAATTTTTTTGAGGAACTTCGTAACATTTACTGACTTCTTTCCAGTCATAGAAGAGATCATCGTGGAACGGTGCCCTTCGGGCAGCACAGCACAGAATAGGCAACGTCCACGCGTCGCGAGAACGCGCGCTCTCGCTGTTCCACGCTCCCCACGCAGGCGCCCGAAATGACACGGTCGAGCATCTCCTCCTTCTTCTCTTCAGGGTCAAGCAAGTTGCGGAATTTCGCAACGGCTGGGTCGGGAGGGGGTCGCAAAAAATCGGCGTGAAAATGAAGGTTAGAGGGGTGAGGAATCGCAAAGATTTCGGAACAAAAATCGTAGCAGTGCTCAGGTTTTAGACCCTTGAGCCCGACTACTGAATGAATTTTCGGCATCTGACAGTTTTAGTAATCAAATATAAAATCACGCCTCGGGGGTGGTCGCAAAAATTTAGGATTTTGAATCAAATTTAGAGGGGGGGGTTGCTGCGATAAAGAAAAATTACGCAACGCCTCGCTTGACACTGTGCTTCTCGTTGATTCGTTCGAAAACGTTTCAGCGGCTGAGCAATAACTCGAGTCGACTGGCGTCTGTGTGCAAAGCGAGGTTAGAGACTGCGGAAGTGTGTAGGGTAGATGAAGCAGGATACGCGCGCACAGCCCGCGATGAACCCAAGTAAATCTCGTTCAAGATTCTCCAGTTTTCGTGTACGTACCATACCAGAGAGATTTTTTGTGCGCAGGCAGGGTTTAGCAGGCCGTTGCGCCAATTTTCGGCGTAGCTACGACCCCACCCTGTTGACCGAAATGTTGAAAAAATGTGAAAGTCTCTTACGAGCCCCCCCACGAGATGAAAAACTGATTTAGCTTCTTTTGAGTGACAAATTCGGAAAAATTTCACATATTCGGTAGCAAAGGACAACTATTACTACCTCATTTCAGCTTACCAAATGGTTTGGAGAAAATTTCATATTTTCTCCAGGAAAATTACGAGACCCCCTCCCAAAAATTTCATTTTTCCCAATTTTCAAAATGTTCACGACCCCCGTTGCGCCGAGTCGCAGCCCTTCTCAACCCTGTGCGCAGGTGCAGACAACCGCGGTTGCAACAAACAGCCCGAAGATGTTCGTGCCGGAACGTGTCTTTGCAACACTATTTTGCTTGCACTGCGTGTCGCAACAGCGTTTGTCTACAACTACGGACGGAAATTCCACTCCGGTTTTCCAATATGGCTAATTTTGCCGGCGGAATCGTTTATGAGCTGAAGAATCGGACGCATCGCAGCGATCGACAACAAACAGCCTAGACTTCTTTTGGAGCCCATTAGTGTACAATTTTTTTTTCCAGCACGATGAAGATCAAGATAATCGCGCCACCTGAGCGCAAGTACTCTGTGTGGATTGGGGGATCCATCCTCGCTTCGCTCTCCACTTTCCAGCAGATGTGGATTTCTAAGCAAGAATACGACGAGTCGGGCCCATCGATCGTCCACCGAAAATGCTTCTAATCACCTTCGCTCCATCTGATCAATGACTCTTGACGGTCTTGCCGTTTTTGAAAACGTCACATTATCAACAAGAATAAATGTTATAATACATTGTTCAGCTACCATTATGGTGACAAAAAATCACGATTCATATGCTTCACAGGTGCGAACTCACTGAGTTGCCAAGCTAGAGTGATGGGTAGGGATTAGGAACCAGTTCCTGTTACCCGGGTGACTCCATATTTACATTCACATGACTTATTCCTGGGAATGCGTTTTACCCCGTCCACGTGCTTCTCAGTAGTAGGTGAGAAGCGGCTCGAGTGCTCATAGAGAGGCTAGCCTGCGTTGTCTTCCGAGAAGTCGCCGCTCCTTCTCGTAACATTGGGTAAACAACAAGTTTTCTTTAAGGGCTGTTTTTCGGAGCGGTTTATTGAGTGACGTTTGTTCTCGTAGAAAACCTACAATCAAGAGGAAAACTCTCAGAACGAGGTACGTTGTCGTATTGAGTGAAGCGTACAATCAATCTCTGGAAATTCGGTCACTAAAAAACGTTTCGTGCGACCGATTGACTGCAACATTTCTGCGTTGTGCTGGGGCGATCAGCGGCTGCCGGTTTACGCAATTGGGGCGCTGCATGTATTCTGATTCAGACGAGTGTCTCCTGAGCGAAATAAAACACGCTAAGGCCAAGATCAGATCATACTACGGTCACGACTATTCGTGATTGAAGCGATATGATCAGGACTGTGCGGAACTGTTCCGTTTTCGTATTTGCGGTGTTTTTGATCTCTTCCGTTCTGGTTCCATTTCCGGGTTTTGGGGCTCCGAAACGGAAGAAACTATTGTTACTGTGCTTATCTGGGCCAAATTTCGGTATGCAATTGCGTCTCGACACGCGTTGCAACCGCACGCTTCCGAGTCAGAAGAGCTTCCAGCGCCGCAGCCGCCGATCTGATGGCTCTGGGTGGGTTTTGGAAACTGGAAATTAAGAAAACTTGGAGAAACTTGCATAAAAGGCCTCATCGAGTCGACTTTGGCGCTGGAAACCCGACTGTGCGGCTGCAAAGCGTGTCGAAACGCAATTGCAGACCGGAATTTGGCCCAGCTAAGCACAGTACAAGGCTGATGGTGACCATCAGAGGTGTGCGTTAATAAAAATTTGTTTTTCGTTAATCGTTAATCGTTAATTTTTGGGAAAAAACCGCGTTAACCCGTTAATGCGTTAACACGTTAATTTTGGATTCCGTTAAAAAATTTTAAAAACATTTCCTGACCACAGCAAAAATCGATAAATCATCAGAGGTCCCAGAAAAAATAAATTGACCACCAAATGACGCCAGCAGGACGCAATGGAAAGTGGGTGGGGCTTTAGGTGACGTGGCGAGGACTTCGTGCAAGAGGAGCAGGCCTTCAAATGATGTCATGGAAAATAGGTAGAGAATCAGATGATGTCACGGTAAGTAGGTAGGGCTTCAGATGAAGACGTCGTATAAAGTCGATGAGCGTTTAGATGACGTCAGCAGGACGTCATGAAAAATGGTTAGCGCTTCATGAGGGCGTGAGCCGCGTGGTAGAAACTGAGTAGCGCTTCATGTGCAGAGTGCACCGCGTAAAGGGTGATAAGCGCAAGTGGAGTATTCACTGCAACTTGGAAAATTGTTAAACAGGATGCCGTGGAAAGTGGATAGGACTCTAGAAGGGGTGTCTGGAACGTCTTGGCACCAGAGTGTGCTATACTCTCTGACATTTGTGGAATGATGACTTTGACACCTTGCTCAAATGCTCTATAATCCACTTCGGATTGGTTTTTTACATGTACACACTTGACGCAGATTCTATTCGGTTGATGCTAAAGTTTCCGGACTTTTCACGACTTTGAATAAGAAACGTTTATTTCTAAAACAAACAATGCTCACCCTACAAAATAATTTCCATCACATTCAAGGATCCTTCGTCACCGACTGGGCAGACCATGAATTCCCGACGCTTAGAACTCTGGCCGTTTCGAGTCGAAGTATTCTTCCAAGGCCATTTTACTTCGTCATCGTTAGTGAACTGTTTTCCATACAGGAAGTGCTGCATCTAGCGGAACAGATGTTAGTCGGGAGGGGCAAGATCTAGGCTATATGGAGGTCAGGAAGAACTTCCCAGCCCAGGTCCAGCAGTTTCTGACGGGTTATCCGAGACATGAGTGGCCGAGCGTTGTCGTGAAGAAGGCGAACAGGAACTGCTGGACCTGAGCTGGGAAGTTCTTCCTCACTGCAGCACTTCCTGGATGGAAAACAGTTTACTAACGATGTCGAAGTCAAAATGACCTTGGAAAAATACTTAGACTCAGAACAGCCAGAGTTCTACGCGTCGGGAATTCATGATCTGCTCAATAGAGTGAGGACCGAATATTCGAGTTCGAATAAATATCCGAATTTTTTGAACGAATTTTTATTCGAACATTCGAATATACGAAAAGTGTGAATATTTGAACATTATTCAAATTCGACTATTCGCAAAAGGTGAAAATTCGAACATTATTCGAATTCGACTATTCGCAAAAGTTGAATATTCGAATATTATTCGACTTAGACTATTCGGGAAAGGTGAATTTTCGAATATTATTCGAATTCGACTATTCGGGAAATGTGAATATTCGAATATTATTCGAATTCGACTATTCGGAAAAGGTGAATATTCGAATATTATTCGAATTCGACTATTCGGCAAATGTGAATATTCGAATATTATTCGAATTCGACTATTCGCAAAAGGTGAATATTCGAACATCATTCAAATTCGATTATTCGCAGAGGTGAATATTCGAACGTTATTCCAATTTGAATACCCGAGCTGATTTAAAAAATATGAAAATCGGCTCTAATGTATGAAGGAATCGACATACCTTTATTTATTCTCTAACCCACGGACCGCGCCATGTGGTGTTCCGCAGGGCGGTGTCCTTTCTCCGGTACTTTTTAATATATTCACTTTTGATCTTCCTACCATTGCTTCTGCCTCAAGGGTTAGGTGCTGTGCTTTTGCTGACGACTTGAAACTGTATCATCCCGTCTCTTGCTTGGACGACAGTGAGGTCCTTCAGAATGCTATTAATACGGTAGCTCGATGGTCTAAGATATGGGATCTCCCATTGTCGAGCAGTAAAACGAAAATTATGCATCTAGGCCGGAACAATAGCCGTCTCACCTATGTCAATGATGGTATCGTTCTTGAGAATGTTAGAGAAATCAAGGACCTGGGCTTTCTCGTTAGAGAAGATCTGAGTTTTGAGGCACATTGTGACTTAATTATAAGAAAAGCCACTAGGGTAATGCACAATCTGTTCAGGGCTGTGTCCACACGTAATACCACTGTCCTTCTGCGAGCTTACAAAACTTATATCCGTCCAATACTTGAATACGCCACAGTCATATATAATCCTAGTAAAAAGGGAATGAGCCTCAAGTTGGAAAAAGTGCAAAATAGTTTCACACGCAAGCTCATGATAGGGGCCCTTGGCTTTCATTATGACTTGATTCCCGGCAGTACAGCAAGGAATACAAACTCCGGGTTGTGTTTACTTGTTAGAAGAAGACGTAAATTTGATATGATAATGATCTATAATGTTCTTCATGGACTCACTGGCATCCGATCCAATACCCTCTTCAAGTTGCGAGCATCTAATACCAGGGGTAGTCACTTTAAACTTGCTCTTCCTAGAGCCAGAAAAAGCTTAAGGCGTTTCTTTTTCGTTCATCGAGCTGGTACGGAGTATGACAAATTCAGTAAAAGGAATAACGTTCCTCACAATCTTATCTCTTTCAAGCGCATGCTGGAAAAGTACCTTGAGTCGTAGGAATTCTCTTAGACGTGCATATTAATCATATCTTATGCTTTCATGCCACCGTTTTATCTCGTTTTATCTCTATTTTTCACTTGTTTCTATTTTTTAACCTGTTTTATTCTGCCCAATTAGCACCCTCAGGACTTTGTTCCTAGAAGGGCGAGTGTTCTGCTACAAGAGTTATTGTTCTAAACATGGATATCCATGTAATAAACATTTATTGATAGACGTAGGAAGACCTACGTAGAACAAACAAAATATGACTGAAAAAACAATATGATGTCGCTGCATCATAAAATAGATGCGCTAAAAAGAAATCTTCAGTAATGCAAACCCTATAAAAATACCTATAGCACAACACTTCCAGGAATTCTCTGTTAGCACAAGTTCTATAGCCTTTAACTTGAACAAATTAAGTGACATTGGAAACCAACTTTCAAGACTGATGTCATTTTCTTCATTACTCCATTGTTCCATTTTCCCGAACGCAAGAGCTAAATTTTTTCCCCACACCGTCTGATGAGGCTACTAGGGCGGTTCTAACAGGGGGATCCACATGGCAATCGCACTTGGCCACTCCCGTTTTTTTTCATGCCGCTGCGCAATGATAACACCAACCATAGCTTCGTTGGGTGGAGCCATGTACTCCACCAACCTTCACCTCTGAGCAGGTGAAGGGGGAATCTCCATCATTGGGGAAACTGGTGACAACCCCCGAGGCACAGGGGGAGATGGGAGTACGGGGTGGGTTTATCCCTCCGTTGACCAATCACCCACGTCTTGATGGGTGGAGAGACGTCTGTCGATTGACCGACGGAGCAATAAACCCCGCACCGTACTCCGATCTTCCCCCAGTATCCGCACAGAAAAGGAACGAAAGTGACCCAACACTCATGCAAGTCATTTTCAAGATTGGGTGGGTGTCACTGCCGGTTTTTCGTCCATAACTTTTTTGTGCTGGAGATAGAATTCTGCGTCAACTTGCGCTTCCAGTTTGGAAAAATATTTTCTCGATCCTTCAGCCTAATTCATTTTACGAAACACCGGTTTTTCGCCTATAGCTCTTTGACCTGGTGAGGGTGGTTTTTGAAATCTACGTGAAATTCTGCATCGAATGATATATCGGGTTCCCAACTTTGCTCGCTCCATAAGCCAGCCAGGTCGGTGGAGCCGAGCCTCGTTGTTGGCTCCAGCAGAACTCTGCGCCTCTCATTTAAACCATAGAGGCGAAAGAAACCTATGGAGATAACTATGGAGCTCGGCTCCACCAATCTGGCTGGCTTATGGGGCAAGCAAAGTTAGTTAGGCTCCTCGAATAAGCTCCTTAAGCTAAGTTAGAGCGGAAAAGTTGATTTTGTAGCATTCTTTGCGTTGTAGCCCGTACAGGTTTAGAGATGAGTCGTGTCTTATTAATTTCAATTGTAGGTGGAAATTAAGCTTTAAAAGAAGGATTCAACTTGTATTGTTACACTTTGTAGTTGCACGATATTGCTATGGATGCTTGAATTATTCGTCATTCGAATTTCGAATATTCGTTCGTTCGAAATAAAAAATGAACGAATTTATTCGAAATTCGTTTGTTCGGAATAATAAATGAACGAATTTATTCGAAATTCGTTCGTTCGAAATAAGAAATGAACGAATTTATTCGAAATTCGTTCGTTCGAAATAAAAAATGAACGAATTTATTCGAAATTCGTTTGTTCGGAATAATAAATGAACGAATTTATTCGAATTTCGTTCGTTCGAAATAAGAAATGAACGAATTTATTCGAAATTCGTTCGTTCGGAATAAAAATTGAACGAATTTATTCGAAATTCGTTCGTTCGGAATAAAAATTGAACGAATTTATTCGAAATTCGTTTGTTCGGAATAAGAAATGAACGAATTTATTCGAAATTCGTTCGTTCGGAATAAAAAATGAACGAATTTATTCGAAATTCGTTCGTTCGAAATAAAAAATGAACGAATTTATTCGAAATTCGTTCGTTCGGAATAAAAATTGAACGAATTTATTCGAAATTCGTTCGTTCGGAATAAAAATTGAACGAATTTATTCGAAATTCGTTTGTTCGGAATAATAAATGAACGAATTTATTCGAAATTCGTTCGTTCGAAATAAGAAATGAACGAATTTATACGAAATTCGTTCGTTCGGAATAAAAAATGAACGAATTTATTCGAAATTCGTTCGTTCGAAATAAAAAATGAACGAATTTATTCGAAATTCGTTCGTTCGGTCTCTTTTTAAAGAGTCCTCACTCTACTGCTCAATCGGTGGCGACTGATCCTTGAATGTGATGGAAATTATTTTGTAGGGTGAGCATTGTTTGTTTTTGAAATAAACGTTCTTTATTCAAAGTCGGGAAAAGTCCGGAAACTTTCGCATCAATCTAATATTCCATTTCTCGGTTTAGTCTGTAGTGCGGTCCTCCCAACCTTGCGAATTGGCCTTCAATCCCCGCTCCCAACCCTCGTTTGTTACCTTACTCGACCGCAGAGAGGTAAATTAGACCTCACATTTCCTTTTTGGAATACGAAATGGAATTCTTCGATATTAAGAAGAAATAACTAAAATAGATAAACAATGGAATGGGAAACATCGAGGTCTGTGATATATTTCACAACAAGCAAAAATGTTTCGACGTGCACGTCCCCCGTCCCAGTTTTGAAACTTGCCATTGAAGCATGTATATCAAGGCCGTAATTCCACCGCAATTAACGAACCCAAAATTAACGTGATTTTACAACTTTTTCGTTAAGCGTTAATCGTTAATTTTCCGAAAAAACCGCGTTAACCCGTTAATGCGTTAATACGTTAACGTTATAACGCACAGCCCTGGTGACCACTTCCCGGCGTCTAAACCTGTGGCCGTATTCATGAAACTACGGGAGTCGTCCGTGAGGGTTCAAAACCGTCCGTCTCATACATCGGCTGGTTCTAAGGACCTTCCCGGGGGGGGGGCTCCCGCGGTTTCACGAATACGGCCACTGGTAACCCTCTGTGACCATCACAGTGCAAAACTAACCCTGATCTCAAGTTTCTTAAACACCGCTTCTTTCAACCGGCGTCAGGCTTCTGGTTCCCCAAAAACTCACGTGAAACGAGTTTAGCGTGGGCTTGAACTTGACCGCTGCAAAAGTTCCATTCGAGTTCACCGATAGAAAGCCCAAAGAAGCTGAAAATTTTTCTCTCCGTCTCTGCTGCGCATATCCGTCCACTTTTCCGTGCTCAGACTTTGGACTCTCCATCTGCAAAATCAATTAGAACAGCGTATTTTTTCAGAATTCATTTTTTTGGATTTTGAGGAGTGATGAATAGGAATCGATGGGTGGCTCAAAGTGACTCGAAGATGAATAACAGGTTGCGGACTCGTTGGGGTGCACTCTCGCACTATGGGAATCGCACTCCATGGCCTAAATCGAGTGCAACCCCTCATTATTAACAGCATGTTGCGCACTCACAAGGGACGACCCCCCCCCGCGGGAGGAGACGTACTGAAAAAAGTTCTCCTGAGAGTTGTGGGGGATGGATAAAGTAAAAATAATCTATGTTCGATTTTTCTTAAGGGCCCTCCGATATTCCAGAGAAAAAGAAAAAATCGTCTGAGACTACCTGTAACCCCCTACTCGGAGTAACTGGAGTGAGTTCGTATGCTCGGCACACACTAAGTTACAATAAAAATGCTCTCTACAAGGCCTGACGGTTTGATTCTGGCCCATTTCAGAGATATAGGCCGTTTCCGAGCTCACTGTACATTCCATTCCTCGTATCACTTGATTGAAGTTGCCGTGACCAATGTGCAGGGATGGTCGAGAGTATAACGATTGGGAATGCTAAACCACGAAGGGGTGCTGGGTTGCGGGTTCTATTCCCGCAAGGCATCTTCTGGAAAATTTGTTTTGCATTTATTCGATTCGATTGTTTATCCACGAGGTTTCTCATTCGCATTTTACCTTGCTTTTTCCAATCTTACTGGATTTACAATTTCCATCGCGTGAATCCCTGTGGTATATGAGAATTTCCTCACCTGATTCAAAAATTATCCTTCTCACCTTCTTGTGCTGGCGTTTCGGGTACATTGAGAAAAACTGCAATGTGAACATCTTGTAACTTTGTTTTACTTTTCTCGAGTGAAGAAAAGCACCTTTCGTGAACATATAAAGGTCGTTTTCGAATCATCGGAGAAAAAAGCATTGCCATTGTAAGAAGCAAAGCGATGAACCCTTTGTTAAAAATTATCATCATGGCCGCAGTTTTCATTTTTAGAAGGCGACAGTCGTTTGCCCAATTACATCTGCTGATTCTTTTATCGAAAACTACTAAACTTTGCTCAATCACGCAGAATTTTTTTTCGATTATCTGGAGTTCGAGGGTGAGTGAGCGAGAATATTGCGAAAAAAAGTCGAAATTTTTTTCTCTCTTCATATTGATCCGAATAAGGCATATTGAGGTAGATGGGTGTTAGATATTGTAGCCAGCCAGTTTTCTCCTCTGAAAAACCGAAAGCACAGCCATGGCGGACGTTTGATGAGAATGCGCCGGCTAATTTTTCATGTTTTTCCAATTTTTCGCTCTACCGGATGGCCCTTAGGAAAAAATCGAACTTAGATTATTGTCACTCTATCCGAATTCGTTGCCCCGAAACGTCGACCGTTTATCCCAATACATAGCTCTTCTGCGCTTTCTTCAGCGCTTAGTTTCCTCCGATTCATCCTCTGTTTCATCCGAAACACCAGGCGTTTGTCCCGAGACAAGCAGAAACAATAGCGGTCTGGCGGAAAACAACTACGAGTGTCTGAGCAAATGGAAAGAGAATTTGCGCTACTACCCCTTTACCGGAGTCAGATATACTCTGTTTATCTTGAATTGTACAAAACACGGTCCGCCAATAGTCCTCTAATTGGCCCGCTAGTACCGTAGTGTACGTCCACGACGCGTTCTCGGCAGACCCGGGTGTGCACCCGGTGTGCAGAGAAGTCGATTCGTCAATGCCGTCACTCGGCCACCCACCCTGCCACCCGGGTCTGCCGAGAACGCATCGTGGACGTACACTATGGTACTAGCGGGCCAATTAGAGGACTATTGGCGGACCGTGTTTTGTGCAATTCAAGATAAACAGAGTATACAATCCTTGTAACGGTCCGCAGCGCGGAGGCTAACCTCGCCAAGTTCCGCAGCAAAAACATCATTGCCACGCCAAAAAACGAGGAAGCTTAGGAAGCGATCCTCTCAGCGTCCAAAATCGCGTCCACGAACAGACTCGTGGTCACCTGCGACAGGCCTCAAACGGCCAGCTGCCCTTCAGCGCCTTATATACCCGTCTTACACTCGTAGAACAAGTTCATGCCGGGATCAATCGTATTAGAAATATCAATAGAGGGGATGAGCCCCACAAAAAAGCAGACTCATTCGCAGCTCAAAAGGAGTACATATGTACCTGCGGCAGCGGCACGTCCTTTTAATATGCTTAGGATCCCTTTGTCGTCGTCCCGCTTGCTGTTTTGAAGTGCAGTCCCATGGTTGCGTAAGTGAGTGCATTGAGATCGCAAATTTTCGAAGGACTTCTGCAAGCAATGAGCGGCCACGAGACTTATTATTGAACCGTGCTGAAAAATTAGTTTTCTTCCGTTTTCGGCGCTTTTTGACCATTTTTCTTCCATATCCGAAAATTGTGAAAAAGATTTCGCACAGCCCTGGATATGATCAATCGCAGCAATATTGCGTTTTGGAAGGAATCGTTTGTCTTGACGAGACGAGCAGCAGTTCGTGAAATGAAATGGAATGAGAATGTAAACCGAGAACGGTTGATACCTCCATTCTAAACACATCTCCAGAATTCCGAGTAGATATGCATATCTACGCGATGACTCGGCGTCGCCTGCCCTCTGGAGCTGCTTTTCAAGCCGCTAAAGTTCTTCACCATTTCTCTCTAATGTAGCTTCTTACTTCTGCCAGGGATGATTCTTGAATCTATTTGAATTTTCTAGCAGACAAAGTATGCAAGCCATGGCATGACAAAGCATAGTAAAAGGCTGTTATTCCGAACATTTTTCTTTGAACTTCCGTGTCACGCATCCAGATTTAGGGATTAATCGGCATAGAGTAGATGAAAAACAAAATTTTGGCTGAGTGCGGAGAATCTGAAGGTAATGAAGATGCTTTGGTAATTTCGCGGTAAATGGTGTCATTTCCACTGTATTTTTACGATCAAATCACGACAGCCCTCTCACGCCAGTTGCCCGGGAATTTCGCGTCATTCTCGCGGTGACTTCTTGGTATATTCCACCGAGCGATTTCGGCTGGACTAAGGCGTCTATTTTCAAATCATATTTCTTCGTAAGGTACATATGATAGCATGAAGGCGCGCTACAATTTAAGGAGCTTCATAGACTGTACGCCACCTTTTTCCTGCTTTATTGAAGCGACATTCACCACTTCCTCGCTGTCATACTTTGTCAGTACAACACGTGAATGACTGCACGTGACGTGATAATGGATTCCGTAGGTACGAAAAGGCGTCTTAACGTCATCTAAGCAGACAGAAATAGCCAGAACACTTCACTCCCCTATCAATCTGAACCTACCACGTGGGCATTTCACCATCATGACCTTACAAAAGGCGTCAAGTCACTGATAAAAACGCAGGGCAGTACTGTCCTCCGACAGGCCACAACCAGGTGGAATGATTCTTCGGCTAGCGATTTGCTTCTCACTGATTGTCATTAATACGTCCTCCATCATACATGAGGTAAACTACAATTACTAAATAACGATTCCACCTTACACTGCTCTTCTGTTGATTTTTAGAGTGGATCAGACCAAAAATTAACTGTCAGCTGCGAAGATTATATGACATGCGAGCAGTGTTCAAATCACACAGACTCAGATGGTGGAAAGTGCGAGTAAGAATTCGAATCTAACACTGCGTAGTCAGCCACAGATAAAAGGAGCAGAGAGTCTGGGCTTTCCTCCTGAAATTGCACCTCTCAGATGGTGTGAGGCGGACACAGCCTGCCATAACTTCTTGCTGAATGAGTGCACAATGGATGATCGAATATCCCATCCATTCAACTGTCCACAATCTGCTCCCGCTGGGACGTAAGTACACGTTACTTAGTTTGCTTCTATGTGAGTTTGCTTTTACTCGGCGGATCATTTCACAGTGTGCTGGAATTCCTCCTTCGTGCTCTGTAGTCATCGTCAGACACCAGAAAGGAGAAAAGCCTGGCTGAGAATAGCACTTGAAAGGTTGCTCTATGCAATGGGAATTCAGAATTGGAAGGACGTCATCGCTGGTCCTGCCAGAAAATACTTCTACTAGCTGATCTTTTCCTTTTCACGCATTTACCATTATACCAAAAACTTCTATACTGTAGTTCATGTAATTGAACTCTCACTCTATATGAACACCCGTTTCGGCAGAGGTTAAAAATAGAACACCCCCACCCTTGGAGTCTCCCTGAACTAATCCAAATTTTGTTAGGCATCTTTCTTTGTCCTCACCGCAAGCGCGGGAAGCGCGAGGGACTACGAAAGTTCTTACCGCGCAGCACTCTCGTGCGGCCCATCAGGAGTGTGCGTAAATGCTTAAAGCGTCAAACGTAAATACGGTGAAACCACCGTAAATCGTAAAGCGTAAATCGTAAGCACCAAATAATAACGATAGCCACTACAAGTTATCATAACTTTGGGTAAACAAGAAATTGAAAACTTTCTTTCAATAAGTGGAGGTGAGTGGTTTCTAGAGTTGATTTGCTTTCTGAGCTGCAGATTTTACCTAGGGGTATGAACTATGAAAGGAAAATTTCTCAGCGTTATTCCTGGGGATGCGCCACACACTCGACTTCCGTACAGAATCATAGAGGGTTTTGAATGTGTAATGAGCCTGCGCATTGACTGACAGGGACCAGCCGATGTTCACGTCAGTGTTCTTATCTTACCACGCAGGTCTGGTACCAATTCACCAACCCCGGAGAATGAGTCTTGGTTGGATTTCGGCGAGGATCATCGACCGTGTGCGTGACAGTGGCGCCTCTTGGCACTGCCCTACACCGGCCCCTAGCTAGGCGTATAGAAAGGAAGAAAATTTTTGCAGACTCTCGCGTCTAGCGCAGACTCAATATACGTTCATCGAGTGCCTTGTCCACAAAAGGCATCATAATATGAGGGAGGGCCTGTTCTTAGGCGATATCAGTTAATCACGCGCAGGTCGATAAGATGCCATTCCATAACAGCTTCATCTTGACAACCCAAGGCTGGGAAATTTCCGTCACGGTAGACCCGCCTGTCATCCCGGAAAATGTATCTGGTTTTTGTGCACCTGCGCAGCTTGGTATCCATAGGTAAGGAATATAGCCAAGAGCAGGCAGAGAAAGCTCACATTTGTGAGAGAAAACGGTTAAGGAAAGGCGAAATAGGCGCTTAAATTTCCTTTTATGGGACTCGGTTTGTTGAGGACAAAGACCATTTAAGCAGAGAGAATGATTCCGCGCTTTGAACTCTCGAAGGCAGTGTACACGATAAAACTCGTTCTCGAGGTTTCAGTGAGTAATACTAAGCTGGAAGATGCTGGAGAGGATAGGGTCGAAGAAAGCAGCGAAAACGGGCCCGAATTGATGAAAACGGCTTTGAATGTTATCCCAGTGCGCCTACCTATCCCGTTCCGCCCCCCTCCCGTTCGGACGAGCTTGTGGCGCCGCACACATCTCGATGGTAGATTGCCAAGCTACCCTGGCGCATCCAGCCTGATCGATTCGAGCAGATTTCGCGATTAGTGCGCGCTTGAGGGAATCAGCAGGGCCCATGATTCTCGCCCACGCCCTGAACGTTAGTTATTTTAGCTTATTCTGAAAATTTTTCTTCACTGTTTCTTCACTATTAGTTACCCCACGACCAAGCTATCCCATTTTTTGGTCGAACTCGAGTGCGATATTCATCGTGAACACTGCCTTTAAGGCGAGTAACAATTTTCGCAAACCTACAAAAACGATATCTCTGTCGCGTGTTCATGCCAAGAGAGGCCAATCAAAGCCGAAAAATCATTGAAACTGGTGACTCCAGGACTTTCAATTCTATCACGGGTGAGAGTGGGTGTAGGAGTCTCTCCTTGAAGGTTGCTGGTTGGGACGAATTAGCGCATTGGGTAGCTCTTCGTCACTGTATCATCCTTGATTTCCTGAACTGTGCTCAGCTGTTTTCTCCCTTCAGTGACGTGGTGGATCCCTTTCTTCTTATCCTTCATTTCAGCATTTGTTCTGTGTTTGTATGCTCCTCTTGTTTATCTTTGTGACCTCTGAGTGGATGTAACCATCTCGAACAGCGGGCCAGCAACACCCTTTAAAGATCTTAATGGCTTACTTAAAGCGCATTGCACGATTTTTTCGACAGAAATCCGTGTAGTTCTGGGAATCAGGACAGTTGCTTTTAATGGGAAACTCGAGAACGAAGTTCCTCGTGAAGAGTTTTTTTAGACTAAATTGCGTCGTAGACGGCCGCTAGTGAGACGCGCTAGGGGAGCAACGCGGATCAGGTATACAGCGTCTCAAACTCTGACCGTGTGTCCCGCGTTATAATGGTACAATCATGTCGAAGGTTGGTAATTGAGTCGTGCCGCAGTCAGGCACCGCAGTGGTTCCATCTCCGGACTAAAAACTTTAGTATGCGCAAAACGTGATTAGAGCAGGTCAGTTGTGGTTGCCTTGTATTTTACTTCCATTGCGTGTATTTTTATTTACGAAAATTACGATTTACGGTCAAAAATGTCGTACATGGTAAGTCGTATTTACGGGGCCAAAGCACCGTAAATCGTAAACTCGGAAATAAATAAATGATTAGAAATAATAAATAATAAAAAATAGCACATAAATAAACAACATAAATAATTCTGGAATTATCCTACGCTACCGTATTCGCGAGTGCAAGCCAGGAATATCTGTGCATTTCACAGTTGAGGCCTGACTTTAACCCGCGCCGCATTGGCCATGAGATTTCATAGTTGTTTCGCATCGTCCTCGCGTTCCACGCCCTGAGAACATTCATAGTCTACCGCCCTTCTTGCGCGTGTCGCGCCTGCGATGAGGACAATGAAAGATGCCTTACGAACGATTTTTGAAAGATTTGTTAATTTTCGGCGATTTCGGTTGAGCAAATTTTTGGACGAAAACAAGCATTACAAAGATTTTGAAGGCTGTTTAAAGGCAGTGTTAACGATCAAAACAGTCTTCAGATTGAGATTTTTACCACCAAAGTAATGCCGAAATTACAGCAAAAACAAGCTATAACTAGGGCTCTCAAAGTTGAGTGAGACATGCTAATAGCAATTCCTCAGTGGCCGTTGAGGAAGTATAGGCCTAGAGGCGCCATATTCTGGTGTTAGCAGTTGGGAGAAGTCTTCAGCGGCTATAAAACATAGATTCTGAAACCTTTGCAAGTGGTATGGATTTCTTTTGAAAATAGCCTTTACCATATGTGATTCCCTCTTGAGGCAGCGTCTACTCCTTGTAAGAGGGCGCTATTGTGCAGAATCGATGGTCATAGAAGGCACGCGATTAGCTAGACGCTCATGTGCCATTACGCTCGCTAACGCCTGCTTCGAGAAAGGAGCAGCGAGTTTCGAGCTTATTGCTTCATCACTGAAGCATTGAACTTGAAACATTTTCCGAAGCCCACGCATTCTTATCCCGTTGAACCCACCACGACCATCACGAATCGTGGTGGTCACCGGATGGAACTCAACCAATAAAATCAACACGGATCAGGAAGCGATTTTGCGTGTCTCTCCGAACATCGGGCACCCATCTGCATTGGGAAGTGTTGATGAGCGCGCTACAGCGAAAAGCGCGCGTCCTCGCGACGTACGAACGCTGGCCTGAGTTTCGCCTGTTTCCGCTTGATAACCGTTCACCACACATAACTCTGGGACTCAGTGGGTGTCCCTCCTTAGGTTGGATTCGCATACTAATTTCGTACCAATTTTTCAAAGTTTCTAGTACGTATCGGCTTTATGGGACTCAGCCTTCCAGTTAACACTAAGGAGAGCCACACATGCTTTGGGGGTGGGAATGAGATACAATTCGCCCTATTATTGTCGGCACGGATCGCACTGGCACTTTTAGTTACTTACCAATTGCCGGCAAAACTTGTTACGCATACGCAATGAATTACCGTATAAGTTGAACGCCAAAGAAAAATCGTTCAGGGAGCAGTACGGAACCGCTCAGAGACAAACACTTCTCCGTGTGTTCTCCCTGAAACATTAATAGGGGTTGTTTTGAGCGTGCCGTTTACACAAGATAACACTCAAATGGACTCCAATGACGTGAACGTATGTACATATCTGCATTTCTGATGTTTGAAAATATACCGTTCCCGAAAAATAAAGCGGGCGCTGGCTTATTTCTCTTATTTAGACAACTATAAAATCTCAACTGAGGAAAAGCATTAAATGCCTTAAGGTGAGAGATTTCAGCTACGACGAGACCTTCACCCGATCTGTTGTACTCCCACTTGTTGGTGGAGTTATGTCTCCATCGAACGATAAGGTCTCAATTCATGTTGTTCTTTCTCAAAAAAAAAATGCTGAAATAATTCGGACCAATGCCTGATTGAAATTTTTCTTCTGTCGACATTGATAGGCAAACAAAAACATTACTGGAACTTGCCGAAATCCTTGAGCTGTAAGGACCTGCTTTCAGCTCTCGGAGCTCCTTCACGGTTGTTTCAAAGATGTTCAGTTGATCAATTCGTATGAGGTGCCCGACTCGTCGGAACTCGTGAGTGAATATAAGTTCTAGGCCTCCCTTGTATGTTTTTCCATGATTGAGTAGTTCCCTGAACTATATTGCTCCTAGGCAAGCTGGTTTGCTTATCAGGTCTACTTCCCTAAGAAGCGAAGAGTGGCGCTAATTTTCAGAGGAACCACATCAATTTTTCAGGTTAGAATGCAATTTTTCAGCTATTTAGCAATAGTAAAGTTATAAAAGCGAAATAAAAATAAATTTTCGCTTTCAGCAGCACATGCTGCTCTTCGTAGCATGTACTGCTGAAGGCGAGGGGCTCAACCCGATGTTAACCCTAGGTTGCATCACCTATTGTGCTGGCCTCTAGGGGCCGGATGCATCAACGCGCCGGGTTGGGGTAGGGGCGGGACAGCCAGCATCACTGAAGATCGCAGTGCGAGGGCAGTGGATCGTCTAATCAATCGTGCCCAAGTTGTGTTTTGCGTTGCTCTAGGTGCCCCCAGCCTCCGAGTTGGGGCAGCTGGGGCACGATCGATTTGATGATATACAGAGCAGGGCTGGGCACACGTCCCGGCATGGCGATGCTGAATATGCACCCCCTTAGCTCGGTAATTTTAGGCACGCCCTTATGGGAAATCGAAATCGGCTGTTTTTCGGAATAGTTCAACAGCCATGATCTTGACTTCCTGATTTTGATAAACAAGAATATAAAAAGCACTGAATAGAGAAAATTCCGAAAATGTCAACAAAAAGGGTAGTGTAATTTCTGAACTTATTACAAAAGATAAAGCATTTTTCAATACAAAACAATTGAACAATTACCAACAACAGAACAGAACTACTACTATTATGATAACTAATGTTTCCTGTCGAATGTTTTCATAAACCTATGAAGGATTAGTTAATTCAGGTTTGATTGTTCTGATGTGGAAATCAGAACTATTTTGTGTTGTGGAACAATGTTAGGATTCATGTGATTCGTAGGGAGTAAAAAACCCAAATTTTACCCTCCTAGAATGCCGCAACTTAAAAATCGGCTTGCCGTAGATACGGTGTTTGTACGCAGCTACACAGCGCACACGGGAATGGACGCGCACACAATATTAATTAAAATGTAGTTTATTACAGAACGGAGAGGAGAAAAGGATTGAAACTGAAGGAAATGGAAGATAGTAAAGGTAGTCTATTCTGGATGTAATGCACTTTAGAAATTTAATGTAAATAAACAAAGTTAGAGCGGGTGTAAATATTTAGTTGTGATAAGGTTCATTCAAACGAACCTAGTTGATCAAAACTAGCATAAAACTGAGGGCAAAGGATATAGTGGGAAAGGAGAATCTGGCAAACATTTTAGCATCAATGGGACTGGTTTCTAATAGATTTAAGGACTTAAATCTCGTCCCGGTTTTACCCCGAAACCGGGACAAAAACCGACGAGTTTTAAGGTCCTTAAATCACATTGAATATCAAACCTATTGCTATTAAAATGTTTGCCAGATTCTCATCTTTCTCGCAATGCTCTTAGTTCTCATGTTTATGGGTGTTTTTTAATCAACTAGGTTCATTTGAATGAACCTTATCACGTCCAAAAATTCACTCTGCTCCAACATAGTTTGTTTACATTAAATTTCTATACTGTGAAACATTGAAAGAACCCTATTTCTGCCTGCTTCAATTTACTCCAGTTTCAATCATTTTCTCCTCCCCGTTCTGTAATAAAAATACATTTTTAATTAATATTGCGTGCGCGTCCACTCCAGTGCGCGTTGTGTAGCTGCGGACAAACACCAGATCGCACGGCCAGCCTTGTCTATGAGAGATTGCGGTATTCAAGATGGATAAAACTCGGGTTTTTATGATCAGGTACTTCAATGAGGAGGACACGGTCATTCGCTCCTTTCATAGGAGCTTGCAATCTTCAATTTTTACAGTTGGCTCTCTTCATAAGTCACATTCTCATGAATAAAAAATCTATTGACTAGTTGTGATGCTGACTGTGCTATCTGTACTGTTAAACTGTCGAAATAAAGCCTAGCTCGTTAGGATGAGTCCGGGCGGAGGTAAGTGCAGCGGAGCGGTCGGTCATGGCAAAGTATATAACAGTGATAAGAAGATTTTGACATGATAAGCCGGATAAGCCTTTGCTTCGACCGGCTCAAAAATGAGCGACCTAGGGCTATAAGCATCAGTTCAAGCTAATCTTTTTTAAACTTGAATGATAGTTTTCCTCGGAGCGCTGCCTTAGTATCTTTGCCTCGAATCGGTAGCCACCTGCGTAATCAATGAACGTTGCATCAAAGAAACATGACACCACATCAATCCTTACTTGCTACAAAGATAACAGGGTAGTGTTTCATCCTTCATCGAAACAAACTTTGGCAGCAACTATGAATTATTGCGAACACAACCTGCATCTCTTATCAATAATTCTTAATTCTATTCGTGTTCGACTCAAAAGCGGAGAAGAAGATATGACAATTTAGAAGAATAGTGCGTACTATTTTTTTTTCTGAAATTCGACAGAACATGCACTTTCTGTTCTTTTTTTTTGGTGTTTGGTTTAGGGCACCCCCTTTGCCCTCTCTGCAACGTCTAATATGCACCCCCTAAGGTTACTCCGGGACGCGTGCCCAGCCCTGATACAGAGTTCTTTGAGGGCGCAGACTGCTCCTGCCTCCCAACCCGGCCCAATGATGCATTCGGCCCCCAGGATCCCATAATGAGCGCGCAATAGAGGTGTTAAAGGCAGCGTCCGCGCAGGAAAACCGCACTTGTTTTCTTCTCAATCCAATGTTTGAACCAAGTGGAGATAGTTGGCAAAGCCTGAGACCTCAATGGTGCGGATTCATGATGCCTCTTGAAACCGTTCCGTGGTTCAGAAAAAACGTTTTCCCGGTCGATCATCTAGCACGAGGGAGCAGAAGCGCCACACAGCTGGCTCCGACAGACCGGGAGGAAATCCTGAAATTCCATATTCTTTATTTCGAGATATTTTCGCGTTTAGAAGTGTCTAATGGAAACTTCTTATTATTAGAGAATTCTTGACAAACGAAAAGGCCAAAAAAATCAACCTAAGAAGTTACAGAAGCTAAACCATTTCTGACGTCCAGCATTTCCTGACATCTGTGTATTACTACAAGACACACCGGACAGACGTGGAAAACAGGAATCTGAATGCTAGGGGATTTTCAAACGACTTTTTCTCCAAAATTTAAGCGTTTTGGGTGGCTTTTTTCCGATATATCAAAACTGGTGGGCCTACCTCGCGCAAAATAGCTCAAGAACTTGAGAACGGTTTTTAGCGCGTACGCTGCCTCTTAAGGCCATTGTTAAACCAGAAGTTTGCGACCGCGACAGGTGCGGTGAACTGTTACGTATCGTGCCGGGACCAGGACCACATACAGTGGAAAATACTGTCGCAGGAAACAGTTTGCAGCACCTGTCGCGGTCGCTGGCCTGAAAGGGATGTTATGCCTGGAAATGTGTAAACCGTGCGGCAATCGGCATCGCTGTCGTGGCGTTGTCCGTCGCAGTGCAGTGCACTGCGACCGGTAAATACCAGCGTGACAGCTACCCAGCCAAATCCGGCATGCGCCGGGTGTTTCTGGCCCTGAGCGACAGCGACGGCCGGCCCTGAGCGACAGTTACGGACGTAGTGCAGTGCTCTGCGTGACCGCGACATGCGCTCTGTGGTGAGTGTAGACTTTGTTTCATTCCCAAGTGAACTCATGTTTTCGGTTATCACAGATCGGAGCGGGTGGCTTTCTTCTGGTCGAAACCTCCTTATCACTAGTTATATTTCACCCAGGCCCACCGCTCCACTGCTGGTGATAATCGAAATCAACAGGATCTACTACGGCTGTACCAGAGCTTATAACAATGGCCTAAGGTAATAGTGAACAGATTAGGCCACCCCCAATCCTTGAAACAAGCATAAAAAAGTGGTCTTTTTGTTGGAAGGGAAGTCCTTATCTTCGTCCTTTCTTAACTCCTTGAGTTACCTCTTGACGGTGTAGCTTTGTTTTGTCACAGTTTCAGTTACAACATTACGTGAACTCGAGTGAGCGCCAATGCAAACTACACCGGTCAAGAGTGATCTGCAAAAAGCGCTGAACCGCGCCGACTGTATTTGTACACCACGAATAAAAAGTCCTGAGCCCGGTCTTTGCTTAAAGATACCAAACACGCTCTGCTAAACTACAGGTAAAAACACCTGCTGTCGAGGTAAAAAAAAACACCCCCAGAAGGCTCCAACCGAAAATATCCCTGAAGTAGGCATTAGTTTCAGCCTCCCCATCACCCCCACCCCTCATGCGGCTTCTGGATACTTAGCCTACATCATTCTCTGTTTCAGCTGATCGACGAAGGCATTTCTACATTCTTCCTTCATAAGAAAAGTCAATTCTTGCGGCCGCCAAAGGTCGAGTGAACGATTATTATCTCCGAGCATTTCGCGCAATTTGGAACGCCGGCATGAAGGATGACTTCAGTTATTCTCAAAGTCCACCCACACATCAACATTTGGGGTAAGGTTGTATCATGGGTGATACGGCTCAATTAAAATACATGGTATTTTCAGTGTTTCGGTCACTCCCAGGAGGTGGAATGGCCTCACTTGCTGCAGCTCATATTTCTGCCGTCTACTACAAGAGCGATGCTATTCAACTCGTTACCTTTGGGCAGCCGAGGGTTGGCAGACATCGGGATTTTGCTGCTTCTCATGATAAACTCGTGAGTCATGCACTATTGCCTAGCAAAGATGTGGTCCAGTTAAAATCTTATTTCTCGGGAAGGTCCCAAATTCCGTACGGAATCGTTCATGACAAGGACCCTGTGCCAGCCTTATGCTTTCCACCACGTCTGTTTGATTTCGACGAAATCGGAACGCACTTCTTCCATCATCGTTAAGTGAGGTGCGTCTAATCTAAGTGCCTTCGTATTCTCCAAACCTAAGTGCTGATTTCAGGTTCTGATACTCTGCGAACATGACAAAGGGTGCTCCGTACAAAATAAGCATACTCTGCCCGATACAGTCGGCGATATACCACTGATATTGGGTCTGCACATCGCCGATCACTTTTAAGTATTTCTGACGCTGAAATACATAAATGGCATCTGGATCGGATGTAAACGGAGAACATAAATCTCTCCTGAGTGAAACTTTCTTTGAATCGAACTTACAAATCTCATCCAGATTGGTGCTTACTGTTTTCACATTTGTATAGAAATTCATAATATGCATCTATAGTATTACACATATAATCTTTCCAGAATAAAATATAAACAAAGCAATCCTGAACACGTATGATCTAGCTCCCTTAAAGTTCTTTTTTCTCATTGCCGTTTGGTCTAAGAAGTTCTCCTACTGTCTTCTTGTTCGTCTTCAGCCAGTGCACTGATTGCGAGCAAGCTCCAAATGCATTTTTGAGTACATCAAGCCCTTTCGTTTGTAGTCTTGTGATCCGCTGTGGAGGAATCTCTCGAACTGAAAAATACCAGTGATTAGAAAAAAAGTGTTCTCACGCCTTTTCTGGAGCATTTCTCCTGCAATCGCGACTCACGCAGCAACAACTCGTAACTTTGCGCGAAATGTTAGTTCCCCGATATCAATACGCATGAATTCTCGGCTCATATGTGTGGATACTTTCATGATCATGTAAGTTTTCTACGCACCGCTCTTTGATCGCGGCCAACGAATACTGTCTGAGAAACAAATCCCACGCAGTGGAGCGTGGTAGGGGGTACGATTCGGTCAGAATACGCTGTTCAATCGAGTACCGCGTCGAGTTGTGTTAGCAGCAGCACGTGTTTTCAGGCCTAGTACATACTGCCAGGCGACGGGCGACGCGACACAGTGTTTGCTAGTGCAAATTGACCAGAAATCGATATTGCTGATATGCACCGTCGCCAATGTCGCGCGTCGTGGGGAGTATGCACCAGGGTCTTATAGTGTTAGAGCTGATTGAAGCGGCCACATGCTGCTGATAGGGCAACAATTCTGTCGCACCCCATCGTTATCGCAACAGCACCTAGTGCCTTAGAAGAAGCGCGTGATGTTAGGAAGACAGCTCCTGTACTCTCATCTTCAATTTTCCGGCCTGGAGAGATAATACTTTCATGCAGTATTATGATGATGCGCAATCAGAAACTCTCACTTCTAAAGGATGTTCAGGAATGAAACATTAGATTTTTCTGGGAATATTAGGACAGTTTCTGGATCACGGCTTTGGAAAATGCAGCCACTGAAAAATTGGTAAATGTTCATGAGTTATTCGGCAATACAATCGACAAATCGAACTCTCAATCGAATTTCAGGAGAAACTCTTCGAATATTCGTAATACTGCATCTCTGCAGATTTCTGTGTCGCTCTATACCAAGCGGTTTCCGCGGAAGAGCAAGATGGAGTTATCGAAAGTAGTATATTTTAACCGAATCAAATGGATTCGAGAAATCATTCGACTGAAAAAGTCGATTCTCTGAATTATTCGGAAAACCGAATATCGAAAAGGGCCAATTTTCGATTTAGCTATCTGAAAACCGAATATTCGAAAAAGGGTCAATTTCAATTATTCGAAAAGTCGAATATTCTGAAAAAATCACGACAGTATAAAGGTATTGAGTCAGGGTAACATTAACCTCACCCCGCCGGTTAATCGGTCAGGAGTACAGGGGCCATAAAACGGCCAATGTCTCACCGTCGACTGCGTACTCACGCGCTGCGCGACCGCACGCGCGTCGGAAAGGCAGACGGGTTTTTGGCCGTTGCGCGACGAGTTTTGGTAGCCGCGCGACGCTTCAGCGCGACGCGCGGCGGCCTAAACTTCAGTACGCCGCGCGGCGGCCAAAACTCGTCTCGCTTCCGACGCACGTGCAGTCGCGCAGCGCGTGGTACGCAGTCGACGGTGAGACATTGGCCGTTTTATGGCCTGTACGGGCCCTGATTACTCTGTAATAGTGACAAAATAAGATGTTACTTCACTCAGTAAGTGTGACCTTCTTCCATAACAATAAATATATATAATTTGAGTATCGCACCGCGCAGAGCGAAGCTACCAGATAGGTAAAAATACTGTAGTAGGTGAAGGCCCTTCGCCAATTCGCTGGTCTAAAGAATGGACGAGGCGCATCGGCCATTATTAACGGGTTGTGCGGCGTTCGCAACACCACCGGTTGCGAAGCGTTTCGATCGTTCGTCATGATCTACCGGCGCTTCACTGTCCATTCAGCAGATAAATTCTACGAAGAGACCATATGTACACCATGTTCATATAATAAGCTCTTCGCAAACATGGACAAGGCAGAAGCCCCCCTAAGATTCTAGTCAAAACATAGACAAACCCATTTCTTCCTGACTAAGACCCCAGTTTAAAAATGGTTGAGCATAAATCTGTCGGAGAAGGGCTGATTCTTGCTGGGTTTTTTATTTAATTTAGCAAATATAGCTTCTGCCGCTATGTGGGTTTCATCCCCAGCTCTTTGAAGAGTGAAACAGACCTCGGATTTAGGTTCAGCAACCTGAAGAACCTTTCTAAAGGTTCGGCATGCAACACTGTTTGGCCTACGAAAATTGCAATCTTGTTATCAATT